>CM029553.1:18168070-18170570 GCA_017141385.1 Sogatella furcifera
ACTCCAGCTCGGTCAATATTGTTCCAAAAATCATAAATTTAGTTTCTAATTGTAGGAAACATTCCGATCTACAATTTGAAATCAAATTGATAATTTTTGATCAAATATTGGCCGAGCTGGAGTGATTTTCCCATCTTGCCAGAATGTCTTCTTTGCTTGGACTGACTATAGGAATTGAGTTATAGCAAACACCATTATAACTGGCGGTTGGGGATTGACTGTTATTGAAGATCAGCTCTGTAAGGTCAGTCTGCTAGCGGTCCACGAGTGTGGAATGTTTAGAAGGCGTTCACTTTTAACCAGTTCGCTTTTGTAGACTGCTAACATACTGCTCTGAAAGAGCTGAGCTTGAATAGAAGACATTCCTAAACAGTCATCTCTGTTAGTTTCTACTATGCTACGTGTCATTTACAGTTGCTCCCTTTTGCAGTCAAGGATGGATGGAGAATGAGAGAGTTGATGAAGGAGGGGAAGAAGTAAAATTTAATTATTGATTCAGATGTAGTGAGATTTGCTAGGATTGAATATGTGGCCTAGATTGAAAATGATAATTTGTAGAGTAGCAAAAAAGGACCTCTGGCAAGATGGGGAAATGACTCCAGCTCGGTCAATATTGGTTGAAAAAATATTTATTTGGTCTCAAATTGTGGATCAGAATGTTTCCTACAATTTAAGATCAAATTCATAATTGTTTAACCAATATTGACCTAGCTGGAGTCATTTTTCCATCTTGCCAGCATGTCTTCTTTGCCTATACAAACTATAATAGGAGTCAAATTCCCATGAAAAATGTGGAAGAGTAAAAACTGAATATAATTTATAAGTTATGACTAATCAACTAAAAGGATGTGTTTATTAGAGATCCAAAACAACAACAAACAATATGTAGCCTATAGTATGTTCAAACAAAGAAGACCCTCTGGCAAGATGAGAAAATGACTCCAGCTCGATCAATATTGCTTCAAAAATGATAAATTTGGTTTCAAATTGTAGTTCAGAATGTTTTCCACATTTTGAGAACAAGTTTCCAGTTCTTGAACCAATATTGACCGAGCTGGAGTCATTTTCTCATCTTGCCAGAGGGTCTTCTTTGCTTCGACAGACTATAATAATTATATTATTAGACTGAATGATTAGTAGAACAATATTCTCTACGCAAGTCATTAACCGTCTGGGAATGTTTAGATCCGGTTAGATATTATGTTCCTATTTGATTTTTTCTTTGTCCATATCTGTCTCATTCTCTTCTTCTAATTCTTCTTCATTTTATTTCCTCCTATTTCTCTTAATTCTTCATTCAAAGCTTCCCCTTTCACAATCATGTTTTTGTAATGAAAATCAATGCTGAATGCAAATTACTTCCAGTTCAAAAAAGCATACAAATTCTCCTCCTTCTCCTCCTCCTTCTTCTTCTTCTTCTTCTTCTTCTTCTTCTTCTTCTTCTTCTTCTTCTTCTTCTTCTTCTTCTTCTTCTTCTTCTTCTTCTTCTTCTTCTTCTTCTTCTTCTTCTTCTTCTTCTTCTTCTTCTTCTTCTTCTTCTTCTTCTTCTTCTTCTTCTTCTTCTTCTTCTTCTTCTTCTTCTTCTTCTTCTTCTTCTTCTTCTTCTTCTTCTTCTTCTTCTTCTTCTTCTTCTTCTTCTCTTTCTTCTTCTTCTTCTTCTTCTTCTTCTTTCTTCTTCTTCTTCTTCTTCTTCTTCTTCTTCTTCTTCTTCTTCTTCTTCTTCTTCTTCTTCTTCTTCTTCTTCTTCTTCTTCTTCTTCTTCTTCTTCTTCTTCTTCTTCTTCTTCTTCTTCTTCTTCTTCTTCTTCTTCTTCTTCTTCTTCTTCTTCTTCTCCTACTTCTTCTCGTCCTCCTCCTCCTCACCCTTCTCATGGAAGCTTGAAGCAGAAGTCAGCACTTTGATGGCTCCACTCTTTTTTACTCTGTTTTTATTTGCGACTAAACCCTTTATCAATCACTCTCTTTCTCTCTCTCACTCTCTATCTCTCTCTCTTTCTCTTCCTTTCTCATCCCCTCTCTCTCTCTTACTCTCTTGGGTGTAATTTGATTCTCTTGGGCTGCCACCCAAAGTCCGTCCAAGCAAAGAAGACATTCTGGCAAGATGGGAAAATGACTCCAGCTCGGTGAATATTCGCTTAACACTTATAAATCCGGTCTTAAATTGTAGGAAACATTCTGATCTACAATTTGAGATTAAATTTATCATTGTTAAACCAATATTGACCGAGCTGGAGCCATTTTCCCATCTTGTCAGAGTGTCTTCTTTGCTTGGACCGACTATAGCAGGCTGGGCGTTTTATCTCTATTATTCCTGTGAGTGGTTAAAAGAAGCAGAGGGTCTGCCTGATGTGTCCAATCCTTTTATTTCATCACACTTTACTTATCAAATTCTTCTTCTTTTTCATCACTTCTCCTTTTTTATTATCCTTCTTCTTCCTCTTCTTCTTCTCCTTACATATCCTACTACTTTTTACCTTCCTCTTCCTTTGGTAGAAAGGTGA
>CM029553.1:18175570-18188070 GCA_017141385.1 Sogatella furcifera
TCGTTTGTTTTCAGTTTGTATTCGGTTCGTGGTCAATTTGCATGCGGTTCGTTTTCAGTTCGTGTAAAATTCACGTACGGTTTTGTTCGGTCCATGTTCGTTCGTATTCAGTTTGTATTCGGTTCGTGGCCAATTCACATTCGATTCGTGTTCAGTTCGTGTAAGATTCACGTACGGTTTGCGTTCGGTCCATGTTCGTTCGTTTTCAGTTTGTTTTCGGTTCGTGGTCAATTTGCATTCGCTTCGTGTTCAGTTCGTGTAAAATTCACGTACGGTTTTGTTCGGTCCATGTTCGTTCGTGTTCAGTTTGTGTTCGGTTCGTGGTCAATTTGCATTCGGTTCGTGTAAAAGTGCGGTTTGCGTTCGGTCCGTGTTCGATTCGGGTTCGGTTCGTGTTCAATTTTCATTTGGTTCGCGTTCGGTTCGTATTAGGTACATATTCGCTTCGTGTAAGATTCAAATTCGCTTTGCGTTCGGTACGTGTTCGTTCGTGCTTAGTCCGAATTCGGTTGATGTTCAATATGCATTCGGTTCGCATTCAGTTTGTGCAGGATTTACGTTCGGTACATGTTCTTGCGTGTTCGGTTCGTGGTCAATTTGCATTCGATTCACGTTCGCTTCATGTTCAGATTGAGTGAGATTCACATTCGCAATGTGTTAGGTCGTGTTCGTTTGTCTTCGGTTCGTGGTCAATTTGCATTTGCTTCGTGTTCAGTTCTTGTAAGATCGATTTGTGTTAGTTTCGTGTTCGGTTCGCGTTAGGGTAGCTTGATACTTGTGTAACTCTAGACACTCGGTGAACGACTAGATTGATTCGCAAAAAATGACACTACAACAATGAGAAAGTTATAAGTGAGTTTTTTGAAAAACTATTCCAAAATTATTGCCTTTCCAATTTCAATTGCCAGATCGTATGTTTCCTATCAAACACTTGTAGATGAAAAATAATATTTCAAATTCGATATATGAGAGCTATTTATTATTTATTATTATAATTATAAATTATATAATATGAGAGCTTGATATTTTTACATCATATCTAAATCCTTACATGTACAACATGTGTTTTCTCATTTTTCTTCTTATTTTTCTTACACTTGTAACAAGCCGTTACAGCTGTACCGCAACATATTTCCAAGACCTGTAAACTTGTTGGATACAAAAGTTGAAACTTTAGGATAGAGGCAAGTTTTTAAAGCAAGTACCTACAGTTGTACTTGAAGTGCTTCACAACACCCTCAGGTTATTGGGAAACTGAGAGCGGTATAAAAGGGAAATGAAGAAGAAGAAGAAGAAGAAGGAAAAGAGGGGAGAAAAGAAGAGGAGAAGGAGAAGGAAGAGGAGGAAGAATAAGAAGAGAAAAAGAAGAAGAAGAAGTAGAAGGAGAAGAGGGAGAAGAAAAAGAAGAAGAAGAAGAAAAAGAAGAAAAAAAGGAAAAGGAAGAAGAAGAAGAAGAAGGAAAAGAGGGGAGAAAAGAAGAGGAGAAGGAGAAGTAAGAGGAGGAGGAATAAGAAGAGAAAAAGAAGAAGAAAAAGAGGGAGAAGAAGAAGAAGAAGAAGAAGAAGAAGAAGAAGAAGAAGAAGAAGAAGAAGAAGAAGAAGAAGAAGAGGAAGAAGAAGGAAAAGAGGGGAGAAAAGAAGAGGAGGAGGAGGAGGAAGAGGAGGAAGAATAAGAAGAGAAGAAGAAGAAGAAGAAGAAGAGGAGGAGGAAGAGGAGGAAGAATAAGAAGAGAAGAAGAAGAAGAAGAAGAAGAAGAAGAAGAAGAAGAAGAAGAAAAAGAAGAAGAAGAAGAAGAAGAAGAAGAATAAGGAGAAGAAGAAGGAGAAGAAGAAGAAGAAGAAGAAAGAGAAGAAAAAGAAGGAGGACAAGAAGAGGGGGAAGAAGAATAAGAAGAGGAAGAAGAAGAAGAAAACACATGTTGTACATACTGTAAAGCTTTCAGGCCTCTTGATTCCTGTATGAAGGAAAACTTTGAAAACCTATAGAAATCAAACGGTTGTAAAGTGGAGGAAGGAGAGTAGCAGGAGAAGAAAAAGAAGAAGGTGAAGGGGTTGAAGAAGATGAAGAAGAAGGAGAAGCTGGAGTAGAGGAAAAGCTTGAAAAGAAAGTTCAACAGTGAACATCTGTTCAAAAGCGCCTACTGCGAAAGCAAAGTTCCCTATCACTAGAAGTTGGAAGAGAACACAAAAAAAAAGAAAAGAAGAGGAAGAAGAGGAGGTGGAAGAAGAGGAAGAAGAGGAAGATGAAGAGGAAGAAGAGGAAGAAGAGGAAGAAGAGGAAGAAGAGGAAGAAGAGGAATAGGAAGAGAAAGAAGAGGAAGAAGAGAAAGAGTGAGAAGGGGAAGAGGGAGTGGATGTATTGAGCTGTTTTTTGTCGGCTCAAATCGATTGCTAAGAGATACAGGGAAATGATACATGTGTCATATCAAAGTATCATTCTTCATTGTATTTGATACATGTTTCATTTTGTGTATACACTTGATAGAAGCTTTAAACGTGAACAAATGGCGTGAGAAGATGAAACGAATTAATTGAATAATGTAATAAAATGGAGAAAAAGTCAAGGAAGATGAGAAAGAAAAAAAAATTCGCTCCGGCAGCTGGCGGTCGGAAAGAGTGCATTTCAAATTCTATGATGGCTCGAATCATATGACTTATAATGAGCTATTCAGGGTATGAATTCAAAGGTGCCGTTTTCGAAAAACCCGTGAAAAAACTCAATTTTCGGCATATTATTCGCCGATTTCTCCGCCATTTTTGATTGGATTTTTTACGTTGATGGCTCAAATTGTAGGGCATAATAAGGGTATTATACCCACCAATTTTCAAAACGATCACGTTATTGGTCGATTAGTAGTGATTTTTCAAAATTTTCATCCCCTAATTTCACCCCCTTCCCTTGGACCAATTTGGCTGGTTAACGAACTTGACCGAGATATTAACACTAATGATTTTTGTGCAAAATTTGGTCGCTCTCCGACAAGCCCTTCGGGAGTTATCGTGTTAACAAGAATCTGTACATATATAGATATGTATATAAATATATATATATATATATATATGTATACGTTGATAAACACGACAATATGGACTGTTTCCGTATATAAACGTGTCAATGCGGACTGTTTCTGTCAATCTGGACGGCGTCCGAATTGAATGCATAGAAATTTATATGAACATGACAATTCGGCCGGTATTGTTGTTGAGGGCGAAAAGGAAAGTTGGAGAAGTAGAAATTGGATGAGGAGAAGTAGAAATAAGAGGAGGAGGAGTAGAAATAAGAGGAGTAGTAGAAATGAGAGGAGGAGGAGTAGAAATAAGAGGAGGAGGAGTAGAAATAAGAGGAGGAGGAGTATAAATAAGAGGAGGAGTGGAAATAAGATAAGGAGGAGTAAAAATAAGAGGAGGAGGAGGAAGAGGAGTAGAAATAAGAGGAGGAGAAGGAGTAGAAATAAGAGGAGGAGGAGGAGGAGGAGGAGTAGAAATAAACAGGAGGAGGCGTAGAAATAAGAGGTGGAGTGGAAATAAGATAAGGAGGAGGAGTAGAAATAAGAGGAGGGGGAGGAGGAAGAGGAGTAGAGATAAGAGGAGGAGGAGTAGAAATAAGAGGAGGAGGAGGAGTAGAAATAACAGAAGGAGGAGTAGAAATAAGAGGAGGAGGATTAGAAATAAGAGAAGGAGGAGTAGAAAGAAGAGGGGGTGGAGGAGGAGTAGAAATAGGAGGAGGAGGAGGAGGAGGAGGAGGAGGGGGAGTAGAAATAGGAGGAGGGGTGGAAATAGGAGGAGGAGGAGTAGAAATAAGAGAAGGAGTAGAAATAAGAGGAGGAGGATTAGAAATAAGAGAAGGAGGAGTAGAAAGAAGAGGAGGAGGAGGAGTAGAAATAGGAGGAGGAGTGGAAATAGGAGGAGGAGGAGGAGGAGGAGGAGGATTAGACATAAGAGAAGGAATAGAAATAGGAGTTATATCAATAAGAGAAGGGGAAGGAGTAGTTACAAGAGGAGGAGAAAGAGTAGGAATTAAATATAATAGAATCTCTGACTTTCTTTTACCTTAGAGGGCGAAGTTAGGGTGCAAGTGAAAGTAGAAGGAGGTGGAATTACGACTCAGCAGAATAGATAATATTTGTATACCACAAATTAAATTCAATATTATTTCACTCTGAACAATTATATTTATTATTATTAATAAATAGAATATTATTGATAATTAATTTAATTATATTCCTAATTGAATTCCACTTTTAATCTTAGAAGCATAAATTTTCTCAATTAATTATTGTTAAATGCTTAGAATTATAACTTAATGGTTATAATTTTATGGAATCATGGAGGGCGTTTCGTTAAAGTTAGGGGGGCGCCGACCGAAATCTTGCCTTGGGCACATCTGAAACACACGACCCTTGCTGTATTGTACTACTATTATAATTCTATTGAATTGAATATCGAGCTACTAGTCCGATCTCCAAGACGTCAAAACTGTTTCAAAAATTAAAAATGAAACAATTATTTGAGGAAAATTATTTGAATTACCCTCTACAAAAGTGGTTTATAATTTCAACGCCAGTAGCGCTGTGTGCTTATGTGTCTGGCTACGTTTGGAACTCGTCGGCTACCAGGGAAGCAGAACCATCGAAGAGACTCGTGAAGCAATAGCAAACGCCAACTACTTAGGCGGTTAACTCATGGCTGTTTCAAATTCTCAGCTCTCTCTGAGAGAGAAGAGGAGGAGGAAGAGAAGGAGAAGAAGAAGGAGAAGGAGAAATAAGATGAGGAGGAGGAGGAGGAGGAAATAGTGAAAGTGAAAAGTGAAATATAATAAAAAAGTGTCAGTGAAGAGGTGTAGAAATAGAAGGAGGAGTAAAAATAGGAGGAGGAGGAGGAGGAAGAGGAGTAAAAATAGGAGGAGGAGGAGGAAGAGGAGGAGTAGAAATAAGAGGAGGAGGAGGAGGAGGAAGAGGAGGAGTAGAAATAGGAGGTGAGGAGGAGCACTATTCATAAGAGGAGGAGAAGGAGTAGGAATGAAATACAGTACAATAAAATCGCTGACTTTATTCTACATGGAGGGGCGAAGTTAGGGCAGCCGGCCCTCTCTTACACTTATAAGGTTTTAATCGTAGTAAGTCTTTTGAATTCATAAAATTTATTGTACTCGCCTCCACCCAAACATTGTCGAATCTTTTCACCAAGTAGAATAATAAATTGTCTTGTGTCTTGTGCCGTGTCTTTATGAACAGAAAAAGGCAATGAAAAATTCTTCCATCATTCATTATTGTAGCTCAATTAATTTTAGGTTAATTGATTTGAGAAAGAGCTATAATTGGTATCTTATAAAATTAGACAATTATTGGGTTCTAAGTTGTGCTGGAAGTTTTCGAAGTTTTAAGTTTTCCTTTCTATGAATCGGAACTTGAGAATGTATGAGTTCTGGATACTGAATATTGCGATGGGATTAATTGTATACATATATTATTTTGATGATGGTACCTCAATTCCAAATGTTGGAAAAAAACGTTTTGGACTCGATTGTCTGTAGTGTTTCCATTCGAAAATTATATTGCATTTTTTTAATAAATGAAATGAAATATTGTTGAAAGTATATTGAATGGTAGGGCTAATCCGATTTACACCAGCAGCACTTTTCATGTAAGATTTTACTCTCTAAAGTGTTGCAAATGCTGTAGTTGTAACGGTAATCGTTGCACCAATCTTCAACATTCTATGGAATATTCAATAGAGGGAAATGTTTTTGTTGCATTTATTTGAGCTGGCGGTGCTTGGTTCCAGATTCAATACATTTCCTTCTCTACAGGGATATCCTCCGTTAGGGGAATTTTTTCAAAAAAGTACCCCAAAACTATATTTTTCGAAGTTTTAAACCTTATTAATAGTAATAATTTGGCAATTCCTAGAAAGTGCATCCTATCTAGTGTAAGATGAGTCCCAGTTTTGGGGGATAAATCCCCTCAATCCCCCCTGGGTTCGTCCCTGGAATTAATAAGAGTAAGAGAGAAGTAGTAATAATTAAATGAGAAGGAGAAGAGTTATAGATCAATTAAAATTTTGCATTTGATCAATGTAAAATCAAAATGCAAAGGACTGATAACTTTTTTGCAGAAATCTGAGGAAGCCAGACACTTAGAACATTATCATTTCAATCTCGTTAATAAATAAATAAATAAATAAATTAATCAATAAAAGAATAAATGAATAAATGAATGAATAGATAAATATATATATATATATATATATATATATATATATATATATATATATATATATATATATATATATATATATATATATATATATATATATATATATATATATATATATATATATATATATATAGATATGTGAATTTGAACGGACATCAGATTCGTGTTCTGGGGGCTCGGAAACGTGTAAAAAATATATCGCATCATATATTTGCGATTATCCGGTCAAGACCAATAGTGCATTTTTCAAATGAAATGCACTAAAAGATAGGCTGAATTGTAGAAAGAGTTTCATACATTCGTCAGCTAATTTTACATAGGAATTGATTATTTTAGAACCTCACTAAAGCCTCTAAAAAATTAGAAAAATCAATATATTTTGAAAAATCTCAATTTTCCGCCATTGTTATTTCGGTAACAAAGCATTTTTGGGGGTTGGTCCCATGAAACTTTTTTGTCTACTTGGTGTAAGGAATCAGCCTGAGAAGTATTGCACATTCCTCCTGAAACACCCTGTATATTGGATCACTTGGCAAATTACAAAACTTAGCCGAGAGTTGTAAGTCAGTCAATCGTTGAGTCAATAAATTATATCCTGCTTTGAGACTTAGACAAGAATGGTAAGAGAATAAGGAATAAGAAAAAAAGGAGAAGAAGAAGAAGAAGAAGAAGAAGAAGAAGAAGAGAAAGAGAAAAATGAGGAGGAGGAAAGACTTAACTGTTCAAAGTTGGATTTCGAGCCATTCACTCTAGTTCTAATAAAATCTTCTGAACAGGTGTAGAGCAAGCATTCATTCTCATTTTCATTTCCCTCTTCCCTTCTTCTTCTTCTTCTTCTTCTTCTTCTTCTTCTTCTTCTTCTTCTTCTTCTTCTTCTTCTTCTTCTTCTTCTTCTTCTTCTTCTTCTTCTTCTTCTTCTTCTTCTTCTTCTTCTTCTTCTTCTTCTTCTTCTTCTTCTTCTTCTTCTTCTTCTTCTTCTTCTTTTTTCCCTCTACTTATTCTTCTCCTCACCCATATTCTTCTTCTTCTCCTCCTCCTTCTTTTTCCTCTTCTTCTTCTTTTTCTTCTTCTCCTTCTTCTTCTTCCTCCTCCTCTTCTTCTTCTTCTTCTTCTTCTTCTTTTTCTCCTTTTTCTTCTTCTTCTCCTTCTTCTTCTCCTCCTCCTTCTTTTTCCTCTTCTTCTTCTTTTTCTTCTTCTCCTTCTTCTTCTTCCTCCTCCTCTTCTTCTTCTTCTTCTTCTTCTTCTTCTTCTTCTTCTTCTTCTTCTCCTTTTTCTTCTTCTTCTCCTTCTTCTTCTTCTTCTTCTTCTTCTCCTTCTTCTTCCTCTTCTTCTTCTTCTTCCCCCTCTTCTTCCTCTTCTTTTTCTTCTTCTTCGTCTTCATCTTCTTCTTCTTTACTACTACTTCTTTCTTCTTATCACCAGCTTATCACTCATCTTCTCACTCTTCCTCTTCGTCTACCTTCTCTTCTTCTTCTCCTCCTCCTTATTCTCATTCTACTTCTTTTTCCTCTCCTACTCCACCTTCTCCTCATCTCCTCCTTTTTCTACTTCTTCTTTTCCTTCAGTATAATATGTTATTTTACTCCTATCCTTTTTCTTCTCTCTCCTTTTCCCCTTTCCCACCCATTTCCTTCTATTCTCCTCCTCTTCTTGTGGGTTAAGTGGAAGAGGGGGCTCTTGTGCCTCAACTTCGCCCACATCACTTATGTATTGTACAAAGTGGAAAATAGAGACATTTTATCTATCTATCTATCTATCTTCTTCTTCTCCTGTTTCCTCTTCCTTCATTTCTTCTCCTTCTTCTTCTTCTTTTTCTCCACCCCCTTCCGTAATTATCGGGAAAGCCCTCAGCCGTTCATCAGTTGTTAGTTCGTTTGTCGATCCTTTAATTAAAATCTCCTTTGGTACCGTGCGACATCACAGCCACGCAATTTTGATCTGCGCTCTCGATACTCTAATAATTTCTTTTATTCCAGCCCTTTCTCTCTTTCTCTTCCTCTCCCTCTTTCTTCTTCTTCCTCTTTCTTTTCTCCAACCCGTCACATATTCCTCTCTTCATCATATTATTCCTTGTTCCTCTATTTCTTTTCAATTTCGGTCTGCGCTCTCGATACTCCAATAATTTCTTTTATTCTATCTTTCTCTCTTTCTCTTCCTCTCTCTCTTTCTTCTTCTTCCTCTTCCTTTTCTCTAACCCGTCACATATTCCTCTCTTCATCATATTATTCCTCGTTCCTCTATTTCTTTTCAATTTCAATTCGCGCTCTCGATTTTCTTATAATTTCTCTTATTCTATTAATTTCTCTTTTCTCTCTCTTTGTCTTTTCTCAACCGTCAAATACTTCCCTCTTTCGCTTATTTTTTCTCTTTATTCTTTTTTTTATTCGGAATTTTGAATTTCATTCCTCATTTTCACTGTTATGATAGGTATAGTCTGTCCAAGCGAAGAAGACCCTCTGGCCAGATGAGAAAATGACTCTAGCTCCGTTAATATTAGCTCAAAAATTATTATTGATCTTATCTAAGTTGTAAGAAACTTCTCATCTACAATATTTGAGATCAAATCAATAATTTTCGAACCAATATTGGCCGACCTGGAGTCATTTTCTTATCTTACCAGAGGGTCTTCTCTGCTTGGACAGACTATAACTCAAATTTTTCCTCTTTTTAATACGCTATTTCTCTTCTCTTTGTATTATTTTCTTCTTCTTCCTCACTCCCTCTCTCTCTCATCTTCTTCTAATTTCTCTTCACACGTATCTAGTCTCTCGTATGAAAGTAGCCTAGGCAGAGTTCAGTAAGTCTCATGCCGCACTGCCGGTGGGTAGAGCCAGGAGGGTGGAGGGTAGTTGGTAAATCTATAGAACATACACACCATCCACAGTAATACATCGTATGAATGGTATGTGTTCAGCCGCCATCTTGAAATTCTTAAATATGGACAACATAACCTCAAAAAACAGTATGACGTCATACCATTCATACGATGTATAACTGTGGATGGTGTGTATGTTCTATAGATTTACCAACTACCCTCCACCATCCAGGCTCTACCCACCGGCAGTGCGGCCTCAGCCTTAAAAATCAGAAGGTCATTTCAAATAATATGCTTTATTCTATAGACATTCAATGAGAAGATTTATTCGAAAACAAACAATTGGATCGCAAAATTATTTCGTGAAAAAGTTGAATAACATAAAATTCACGAAAAAATCGAGAAATTCTGCTGTGCAAATACGAAGGAATCAATAATTACCTAACAATGTATTCAATGTATTCAATGCATTCTTCAATGTATGTAATCTATGTTCAATGTATGTAAATCTTCTAGACCATTCCAGCAAATCAGAACTCAGATTATTCACGCATCGGCAAACTAGTCTCCCATTGGTGCATTCACTCCCACTACTAAGTTGGAGTGGGAGAGCTTCTAGAAACATCCAGCCAATCACAGCTCTAGGCTTGAGTTAGTTTACTAGGCTGCTTTCCCATTGGTGCAATCCCTTCCACGACTGCCAACTTTGAGTGGGAGGGCTTCTAGAACATTCCAGCCAATTAGAGCTTGAGAAATCTTGTTTGTCAGCTAGCTGCTCTGTCATTGGCGCATTGTTTTCTTGTCAGTCACGATTTTGTCATGTATGTATGTATGAATGATTAAAATCAAAGTGCAACTAATATATAGGATTGTCAATTCATCTAAAATCGATGCATGCTATTTCTATTGATCGATCTGATGAAAAAAACACAAATCGGTTTAATGAAATAGACAGGCAGTGTAGCGATCCTGCTTGTTTCATTGACACTGCCGGGAATTATCAGGCGCGCGAAGTGAGTCTGTTCGTCTTTTTCTTGAATACTGCTAACACTAGGCCTATCTTTTAATACTTTGTCTGCTTGAAATGCCGGGGCTCTAAAGGATGGACGGATAAGGCGAGCGTAGCCAGCATACCGTTTAGTATAGTCTGTCCAAGCAAAGAAGACCTTCTGGCAAGATGGGAAAATTACTCAAGCTCGGTCAATATAGGTTTAAAATTATCGATTTAATCAACTATTAAGAACACATGTATAATTCTTGAACAAATATTGATTAAGCTGGAGTCATTTTCCCATCATGCCAGAGGATCACCTTCCCTTGAACATACGTCCTTATAACAAAATCTACAAACAATCTCTAGGCTGAGTGCAGGAACATTCAAATCAATTTCAAACTTCAAAGCCGCTTAGCCAACTCCAACCACATAGCTTGGAGAGAAGAAGTAGAAGAAGAAGAAGAAGAGGAGGAGGAGGAGGAGGAGGGAGAAGAAGAAGAGTACTCCATGTATGTATGGACTGTACATTTTATTGAACCGCAAGAATTTGTGGGAGTTTCAACATAAGGGGGATACGAACCCGGGACTCTGCTTTGAGTGGTTAGAAAGTTGTTGAAGTTTGTCCAAGCGAAGAAGAGCCTCTGGCAAGATGAGAAAATGCCTCCAGCTCTGACAATATTGGTTCTAGAATCATCAATTTGATCTCAAACTGTAGAAAACATTCTAATCTACAATTTAAGTACCAATCAATCATTTTAGAATCAATATTGACCGAGCTGGAGTCATTCTCCCATCTTGCTAGAGGGTCTTCTTTGCTTGGACAGACTATATCAAAGTTTCACCCAATGCTTGTTTATTGAATTGTTTGTTTGTAATATATTTGGTTTCATTATCATAACTGTCAGTTGCATTATATACTGATATTGAATATATACAGGGTGTTTCAGGAGGAATGTGCAATACTTCTCAGGCTGATTCCTCACACCAAGTAGACAAAAAAGTTCCATGGGACCAAGCCCCAAAAACGCTTTGTTACCGAGATAACAATGGCGGAAAATTGAGATTTTTCAAAATATATTAATTTTTCTAATTTTTTAGAGGCTTTAGTGAGGTTCTTAAATAATCAATTCCTATGTAGAATTAGCTGAGGAATTCAATGAAACCAGTTCCAAGTTTGTAACTTTAACGGGTATTGGGATAATTGGGAAAAATATGCTAGAAAACGCCATTTTTCAACAATAAGGGTTATAACTGTATAAGGAATCATAAAATTGTATTTTTTATTAATGGAAGTTGAAGAGGGTCGGATTCTCAAGAAAAAGTTAGATGGCGGCGATTGTGTAAATCTTACCCAAATCTCAGAAATGGCGATCAAAAATCGCAAAATCGCTACTAAACACAAATTTATCATTTGTCCCAAGTTTTGTCAATTTGATTATTTTAGAACCTCACTAAAGCCACTAAAAAATTTGAAAAATCAATATATTTTGAAAAATCTCAATTTTCCGCCATTGTTATCTCGGTAACAAAGCGTTTTTGGGGGTTGGTCCCATGGAACTTTTTTGTCTACTTGGTGTGAGGAATCAGCCTGAGAAGTATTGCACATTCCTCCTGAAACACCCTGTATATAAATAAATATCACTAAATTCAATAGTAAATCAGTATCGTAATTAGACAATTATATGAATTTACTATAAATAGTACACTATTGTACTGGGTGATTGGTCTCTCGGTGAGGGTGATCTATCGGTGAATGCGATGATAAGTCACGAACACTGTGGCCTGCCCTTGGATGTGTGACCAGTATTTGGCCGAGTACAAATTGGCGAGGTGGAACTACCTGTAAGGGTCTCCCAACCATTAAAAGCAATAAGAATATGTTTTACACAAGAATATTTTGATTATTTAACAATATTTTGTATAGTATACTGATAGAACGTAAATAAGGGTATGGTCTGTCCAAGCAAAGAAGACCCTCTGGCAAGATGGGAGAATGACACCAGCTCGGTCAATATTGGTTCGAAAATTGTAAATTTGATCTCGAATTGTGGGAAACATTCTGATCTACAATTTAAGATTAAATTGATAATTTTTGAACCAATACACACCGAGCTGGAGTCATTTTCCCATCTTGCCAGAGGGATTTCTTTGCTTGGACAGACTATTACTAGCTCTTAAACTTATCCTCTGTGGTATAATAAGTGTGTTAACATTGTGAAAATAACACAGAAAACTGCAAACTCTCAATTTACTACTCTGTGATAATAACTAGCCTTCTAAATCACTACCCCCACTTAAAACCCTGGGCACTATATACGAGTCTTTCCAAGCAGAAAAGAGCCTCTGGCAAGATGGGAAAATGACTCAAGCTCGGTCAAAATTGGTTCAAAAATTTTCAATTCGATTTCAAATCGTAGGAAACATTCTGATCTACAATTCAAGACCAAATCAATATTTTTTGAACCAATATTGATCGA
>CM029553.1:18193070-18195570 GCA_017141385.1 Sogatella furcifera
CTTCAATATTCAGTTTTGAATCATACCTTGCTTTGCAAACGTTTATTATTTTGGATAATTTGGATAATCTTTGAACCAAAATTGAAGCGAAGAAGTCCTCTGGCAAGATGGGAAAATGACTCCAGCTCGGTCAATATTCGTTAATGAATCATAAATGTGGACTGAGTAGTAGATCAAATTGTTTCCTACAATTTGAGATCAAATTGATAATTTTTGAACCAAAATTGACCGAGCGTTTGCAAAGCAAGAAAGGAAGAAGAAGAAGAAGAAGAAGAAGAAGAAGAAGAAGAAGAAGAAGAAGAAAAGAAGAAGAAGAAAAAGAAAAAAAAGAAGAAAGAAAGATGTGGAAGAAGAAGAACAGATTGGACAGATCCAATTGAGTCCGGTACTAGCATTGAATGATCTGTTCATGCCGTAGGTCAGACATAAACTGATATAAGGCGGATTCGTCTGTCTCTTGTACGTGTTTGAACCTACTAACAGCTGATGTAAAGCATCTATTTTTTCTTCTTATTTTCAATCTGTTGGTCAATAAATGTCTATTTTTCCTATTATTATAACTTGAGCGTGATATTACAACTTGGCGCGTCTAAACGTCCAACTGAACATGCCTGTCAAATTTTAACATACGGCTCAGTGCATTTTATTAGTTCTGGTGAAGAATGAATCAGTTCCATTCTGCTTTTATAGATATAGATCAAGTTAACAAATAAAATTTGAGAACATTTATAATATTTATTTCTATTTCAGGTAATTTGGATACAATTGAGGATTAAAATTTATCCATAACAAAAGGGATGGAACGAGCAGGAAGCCTCCTTTTAAAGGTATGTTTAAATTGGAAAAATAATATTGAAATCCCCCATATAGTACACTATTGCATCGAAGCATTGGCGGCTCGTGCTCACGAAATAGGTGAAGTGCTGTACAGTAAAGATACGAGCACTTCACCTATTAAGTGGGTACGAGCCGCCAGTGCTCTGTAGGATCAAACAATATTACAGTCTCAAACAAGGAATATATTTGTAGATCGTCTCTCAGATTTCCTTGGATAAAAACACTTTGTCAGCACAAATCACAGAACAACTCTGGTCCCTTTTCAACACGTAGGGATTTATAGTCTGTCCAAGCAAAGAAGACCCTCTGGCAAGATGGGAAAATTACTCCAGCTCGGCCAATATTGGTTCAACAATTCTAAATTTGGTCTCAAATTGTAGATAAAAATGTTCTCTACAATTTAAGATCAAATTCATAATGTTTGAACCAATATTGACCGAGCTGGAGTCATTTCCCCATATTGCCAGAGGGTCTTCTCAGACCACCAAGCCAGCCAGCATTATCCCTTCTAGGGACAGAAAGGAACGTGACCCCCTCCCCCTCCTTGCACCTACAACTTGGAAGGACACGAGGTGTTTGTGCGTGCGTGCATCTCTGGACACAATTGGATTGCCAGGACTTCCTCCTTTTCATCCTAAGGACTAAGGACATCCCCGTGTCGCCTTAAGGACCTGTACAACAGGACGAGTCCCATTATTTCTGCTAGCGCTGTTGATGCGTTCTATATCTATTTATAATACTGATTCATTGTACGTAGTGAATCTATATCTATATCGGTTTCTGATTGTTCCGAGAATTCTTCTATAAATATATTTATTACTGATTCATTGCATGAACTATATCTATTTATATTACTGATATATTGTATTCACCATATCTATTTATATTACTGGTTTATTGAATCTACTATACTTATATATATCACCTTCTGCTGGTCCTGGAGCGTTCTATATATCTATTTATATAGCTGATTTATTAAATGTAGTATATCTATATCTATTTGTTCTGTCTCCATTATTTGATCCAATTATAGCCTAGTAGCGTTCCAAATCTATATTTTAGTGTATAGGTCATATTGATAATCTATTCACTAGATAGAAATATCTGGCGGCTCGTGCCCACAAAAAAGGTGAAGTGCCCGTATCTCTTACTATACAGCACTTCACTTGCTTCATCGCCAGTGATAAAATACAATAGGATTGTAACTCAGACACACTCTAAAACGTCTCTTCATCCCAAATTTCATTATTTGATATAAAAAATGAAGGTTATGTATATTTTTGAAGCTTGATTATACACAAATTTTGACTCAAAAATCTTAATTATATTATTTTATTATATATTAAATTATATATTATATTAATTATCTTATATTTCCTGATATTGTTCCAATTTTTCGATCTCTTTCTTATTGGACCTATGAATTGTGTTCCATTCTGCGTATTATATTTATCACCTATGTCTATATTGTTATAGTCTGTACAAGGAAAGAAGACCCTCTGGCAAGATGGGAAAATGACTCCAGCTTGGTAAATATTTGTTCAAGAATTATAAATGTGTTTTCAATAGTAGATCAAATTGTTTCCTACAATTTCAAACCAAATTTAGGATTTTTGAACTAATATAGGCCGAGCTGAAGTCATTTTCTCATCTTGCCAGAGGG
>CM029553.1:18200570-18215570 GCA_017141385.1 Sogatella furcifera
AGAAGAAAAGAGGAGGAGGAGGAAGAGGAGAGGAGGAGGAGGAGGAGGAGGAGGAGGAGGAGGAGGAGTAGGAGGTGGAGGAGCAGGAGCAGGAGCTTAACTATTTAAGCGTGAATTGCTCTCAATGTCTTAACTGGAAATTTAATTAGAAAGTCGTTCCAATGGAATTGAGTTACATTCTGAAACATGGTAGAGGCTTTTGTACTGCTATCGTCTGTGCAAGCAAAGAAGACATTCTGGCAAGATGGGAAAATGACTCCAGCTCGATCAATATTGGTTCAAAAATTGTAAATTTGATTGCAAATTGTAGGTAACATTCTGATCTACAATTTGAGACCAAATCTATCATTTTTGAATCAATATTAATTGAGCTAAAGTCATTAGGGTGATGTAGAGAGAGTGATAGAGAGGCCTATAGGCCACTGGCGGCTCGTACCCACGAAACAGGTGAAGTGCCCGTATGTTTTACTGTACAGCACTTCACCTGTTTCGTGAGCACGAGCCGCCAGTGGCCTATAGGAAGGGAGAAAAGGTTGGACTGAGCTAGAGTACGATATCTTTATTTCAATGACGTGGCGAAGTTTGTAAAGTTATGTCCACTCTGAGAATCAACCACGAGTGGGGCTAGAGTGGTCTATTGAGAGTCCTAGAGAGAGAGGATTCTGGAGAGGTTTATTGAGGGTCCTAGAGAGAGATAGAGTTGGTTCTAGAGTGGGAGTGAGAGAGGGACCTGGAGAGGTATATTGAGGGTCCTAGAGTGAGATAGAGAGGGTACCAGTGAGAGAGAGTCATAAAGGGGGTCCTGGAAGCATCATTAGTAGTTGCATTGAGGGGGTTACATGAATCAGCCCTGTCCAAACTCAACTACCCTTCATGCTAATGAATTTGTCCACCCCCACCCCTAGTCAACACCCCCTGATTGATTAATGATTAATGAGTTGACTTTCATCCTTCCCCAATTCATCTCTCTCTCTCTCTCTCTGACACAAGCACAATATTAGACTAGTCAAATTATCCATTCATTGAATTACTTATTCTAGAAATTACTATGAATATTATTTTACCAAATATTCAGAACTTAAACCAGTTGATTCAAAAAATATTTACAGGGTGTTCCAGGAGGAATGTGCAATACTTCTCAGGCTGATTCCTTACACCAAGTAGACAAAAAGTTCCATGGGACCAACCCTCAAAAACGCTTTAATACTTAATTCTCATGCTGATTCCTTACTCCAAGTACAGAAAGAATTTTTATGAGACATTCAACAGGAATACTCTGATAAAGTCTGTCCAAGCAAAGGAGATCATCTGGCAAGATGAGAAAATGACTCCAGCTCGGTCAATGTTGGTTCAAAAATTATAAATTTGATCTTTAATTGTAGGATACATTCTTATCCACAATATTTGAGACTAGATCAATAATTTTCGAACCAATATTGACCGAGCTTGAGTCATTCTCCCATCTTGCCAGAGGGTATTCTTTGCTTGGACAGACTATACCAAGATAAATAGTTTATAAACTAAAATTTTTCGAAAAAAAATATTTAATTCTCTTTTTTGGAAAATCTATTCTTACTTGAAAAGAATAAAAGGAGGAGAGAAGAAGAAGAAAAAGATGAGAGGAGGAGGAGGAGGAGGAGGAGGAGAAGGTGGAGGAGGAGAAGAAGAAGGTGGAGGAGGAGGAGGGGAGGAGAAGAAGAAGAAGAAGAAGAAGAAGAAGAAGAAGAAGAAGAAGAAGAAGAAGAAGAAGAAGAGGAAGAAGAAGAAGAAGAAGAAGAAGAAGAAGAAGAAGAAGAAGAAGAAGAAGAAGAAGAAGAAGAAGAAGAAGAAGAAGAAGAAGAAGAAGAAGAAGAGGAAGAAGAACAAGAAAAAATCTATTCTTACTTGGTGTAAGCGATACCAACTAGAATACAATATCCCAAAAATATGGAAAACTGTTATGATTCTCAATAACATCAGCTGTTGGAGCGCTCAAAGAGCAGACGAAACCGCCTCACCCTCCAGTGTCGGCTTTTCTCAGGCTACAAATTATCATCCATTATTGGATGATCCAAAGTTTGTCATCCAGAGTTGTTATTTAGCTATGACTAGATGATGGTTGTGGAATCAAAAGAGACAATAGATGCTTCACATCAGCTGTTAGTAGGTTACATCACGTACAAGGGACAGACGAAACCGCCTAACGTTTGGGCATCAGCTGTAGCTCGGCCACCGTGTTATTTGTGAAGGACTCAACATTGCTTTCATGATTATCATCAAAGTCATCCAATAATATTATTATGTTATTGTCACCCTTTATAAAGCCACAAAACCAGAATAATATATCAAGTGACAGGTTGAGAGGTTAATAATAATAATCCCATATTCAAAGCCACAAAATCATCAGAGAGATATATTCTGTCCAAGCGAAGAAGACATTCTGGCAAGATGGGAGAATGACTCCAGCTCGGTCAATATTGGTTCAAAAATTATAAATTTGGTTTCAAATTGTAGATTGGGATGTTTACTACAATTTGAGATCAAATTGATAATTCTTGAACGAATATTGACCGAGCTGGAGTCATTTTCCCATCTTGCCAGAATGTCTTCTATGCTTTGACTGACTGTAATACAGTATTAATGAATAATAATCCTTTAGGAAAAGCCACATCATCATACCAAACATGAGACAGATGATAATGGTTTCAAAGGGATGTCAAATTTGATGTCAAATGAATAAAATATCACAGGATTATCATCCCTTTCCCATCAAATGATAATACTGAATTATTTTCTCTCAATTTTCCTCTGTTATAGTATGTTCAAGCAAAGAAGACCCTCTGGCAAGATGGGAAAATGTCTCCAGCTCAATCAATATTGATTCAAAAATTATCAATTTGGTCTCAAATTGTAGATCAGAATGTTTTCTACAATTTGAGACAACATTTGTTAAGTTTAAACCAATATTGACCGAGCTGGAGTCATTTCCCATCTTGCCAGAGGGTCTTCTTGGACAGATACATTATTATACTGTAGGCCTATTATTCACTTTTCGTTTTTCTCTCTTATTATCTTTCTCTGTCGGATATCTTTTCAAATTATTGTTTCTTTTTCCAATTCGCATCTCTACTGTCTGTTTATTTCCATTATATTCCGATTCTTCTGAAATTCAATTATACCATATTTCTTCCTCTCATTCATTCACTCGTCGTTCTCCGCTTCCTCCTCCTCCTCCTCTTCCTCCTCCTCCTCTTCCTCCTCCTCCTTTCCTTCTCCTTCTCCTCTCCTCCTCCTTTTCCTTCTTCTTCTCCTTCTCCTCCTATTCCTACTCCTCCTCCTTTTCCTTCTCCTTCTCCTTCCTCCTCCTCCTTTCCTTCTTCTTCTCCTTCTCCTCCTATTCCTACTCCTCCTCCTTCTCCTTCTTCTCCTTCTCCTTCTCCTTTTATTCCTCCTCCTCCTACTCCTCCTTCTCCTTCTCCTTCTCATCCTCCTCCTCCTCCTCCTCCTCCTCCTCCTCCTCCTCCTCCTCCTCCTCCTCCTCCTCCTCCTCCCCCTCCACCTCCTTCTCTTCATCCTCCTCTCCCACCTTCTTCTCCGCACATCATCTTCCTTTCCCTTATCATCTCATTCTCCCTCTTTATCATCTATTCTCTCACTATTCCCTTCATATTTATCACATTACATTGTGTAATACCCCAGAATTTTTTTGAGATAATAATAAATCAAGCGTGAAACTAGGCTCTCTACTATAGTCTGTCCAAGCAAAGAAGACCCTCTGGCAAGATGGGAAAATGACTCCAGCTCAATCAATATTGGTTCAAAAATTATCAATTCGGCCTCAAATTGTAGATCAGAATGTTTTCTACAATTTGAGACAACATTTATGAAGTTTGAACCAATATTGAACGAGCTGGAGTCATTTTCCCATCTTGCCAGGGTCTTTGCTTGGACAGACCATACCTGAGTGTAGGCTTTTGTTGAGGTGAGCAAATAATGCATTGTTGTCAGTGAGAATGGGATTCCCTGCTTTATATTGTATTGTTATGGGCTGAAAGTAAGTATAGTCTGTCCAAGCAAAGAAGACCCTCTGGCAAGATGGGAAAATGACTCCAGCTCGGTCAATATTGGTTCAAAAATTATAAATTTGGTCTCAAGTTGTAGGAAACATTCTGATCTACAATTTGAGACCAAATCAATAATTTTTCAATCATTATTGACAGAGCTGGAGTCATTTTCCCATCTTGCCAGAGGCTCTTCTTCGCTTGGACAGACTATACAGAGGTTTTGATTTATTGTATGAAATGTTTGGAAGGGTTGAACCAGTCCTAAAACACAAAAATAAATGAATTTCATGAAAACAGTGATTTATGGAATATTTTAGAATTCAGATGAGTGAATTAAATCACTTGAGTAGATCATAAATTATAAAAAAAACTTTTCAAAATGCACTAAAAAAGTACACCAAAGAAATTACCGGCAAGTTACCGTAGTAGTATTTCACCAATCCGAAAAAATTAAGACTCCATACCCACCACTACATCAATACATGAATACATGAATACATGATACATGATACATGAATACATGATACATGATACATGAATACATCTGATAAACACATTTTTCTAAAAATCATGATTGATGATAGCGGAATATTTCAAAATCACCTGATTCACCAATACACACTCGTGAATAAACACATCCAAATTGTCTCACTTCAAATTTTATTCATTTATTTAAAAAACTAATCAACACCAAATCCAATGGAAACGTTGCTCAAATTGTAGTGTCGGATGGTACCAATTGAGTGGTAAATAATTCGCTCCGGCAGCTGGCGGTCGGAAAGAGTGCATTTCAAATTCTATGATGGCTCAAATCATATGTCTTATAATGAGCTATTCAGGGTATGAATTCAAAGGTGCCGTTTTCGAAAAACCCATAAAAACACAATTTTCGGCATATTATTCGCCATTTTCTCCGCCATTTTTGATTGGATTTTCTCCGTTGATGGCTCAAATTGTAGGGCATAATAAGGGTATTATACACACCAATTTTCAAAACAATCAAGTTATTGGTTAATTTGTGGTGATTTTTCTAAATTTTCATCCCCTAATTTCACCCCTTTCCCTTGGACCAATTTGGCTGGTTAACGAACTTGACCGAGACATTAACACTAATGATTTTTGTGCAAAATTTGGTCGCTCTCCGACAAGCCCTTCGGGAGTTATCGTGTTAACAGGAATCTGTACATATATAGATATGTATATAAATATATATATATAGAGATATATGAATTTGAACGGACATCAAATTCGTGTTCTAGGGGCTCGGAAACGAGTAAAAAATATATCATGAATTTTCGATTGTCAGGGCAAGACCAATAGTGCATTTTTTCGAATAAAATGCACCAAAACCAGAACTCTCTATGTGGCCTATGAGCCGAGATATAATTGGCGAGGCAATTGTCGTGAGACAACTGATGCCGGGCGCAAACAGCTGATATTGTCTATTAGAGTTTCCATCAAGCCATGCCTATAATAGGCATAGTATATGGTTGATGATTTCAAAATCAAAAGATTCAAAAGGTACTCCACATCAGCTGTATATTTCAGGAGACAATTGGCATGAGACAGCTGTCTCGCCAATTGGCATCGTATAAACTAGGCTATTAATGAATGCGGTAATAATCCTAATGATAATCATTACCAGACGCTATATTACAACAAAGCTGGTTATAGAAAGGATAGGATATTTAAATACACATATTTGTACAAATATTCAACTTCTTCAAATAATATTTCATTAATAAACACATAATAGAGTGAATGTCTCATCCATCATGAAATTTGATTCAATTATCACGACTTTGATTGAAGAAATTTGAAATTTATTGAAACTCGAATATAATTTTTCCATATAAAAATAGATATTTGACGAAAAACAGATATTTTTACATGGAAACAGAAAGCACCAAACGAAAATTCAAGATTTTCTGAACAAATTGATGTGTAATTTAACTTATTTATGTATATTTTACTATTTTTTAACGATTTTTGAAATTGGCATCATACTTTTTACTACAAAAATAGATATTTGACAAAAAATAAATATTTTTACACAAAAACTGAAACCACCAAACGAAAATTCAAGATTTTCTGAACAAATTGATGTGTAATTTAACTTATTTATGTATATTTTGCTATTTTTAACGATTTTTTAGAAAAATCCCTCCAGCGATAGGAGTTGCGTATCATCCACAACTTTCAAGCCTCTGAAAGGCCGGGCGAAATAGCATTGCGAAGATAGGACAGCTACGCAAAGAGCTGCTCACATGATACAGAAGACGTTCGAGCGTATCATTCGACAAACAGCCTTTGAGAATCGGCTGGATTTAACATGCGGTCAAATGGGAGCGCAATAGCATGGGAAAGATGGGAGCATTAGTTTAGTTACGGACAGAACTGCTCACTTGATACGGAACATGGTTAAATGTTGCACTTTGAGCTCACGAAGCTTCTGTAGGCCTATTATATTAGTACGCATGACGGAAGATGAGGATTGAGAGGGATAAAGGTGAGAGGAGGAGGAAGAGGAGGAGGAGGAGAAGGAGAAGGAGGAGAAAGAAGAAGATTAGGAAGAGGGAAGATGAAGATGTAGAACAAGAAAACGGAATGAGAAGAACCGGAGGAAGGATGAAAGCACAATAAGTAATAAACGAGAAAAGTAGTTGAAAAAGAAGAAAAGAAGAAGAAGAAGAAGAAGAAGAAGAAACAAGAACAAGAGAAGAAGAAGAAGAAGAAGAAGGAGAAGAAGGAGAAAAAGAAGAAGAAGAAGGAAGACGAAGAAGAAGAAGAAGAAGAAGAAGAAGAAGAAGAAGAAGAAGAAGAAGAAGAAGAAGAAGAAGAAGAAGAAGAAGAAGAAGAAGAAGAAGAAGAAGAAGAAGAAGAAGAAGAAGAAGAAGAAGAAGAAGAAGAAGAAGAAGAAGAAGAAGAAGAAGAAGAAGAAGAAGATGATGATGGAGAAGAAGAAGAAGAAGAAGAAGAAGAAGAAGAACAAACAACAAGAAGAACAAGAAGAACAAGGACAAGAAGGAGAAGTAGAAGAAGAAAAAGAAGAAGAAGGAGGTGAAGACGAAGAAGAAGAAAAGAAGAAGAAGAAGAAGAAGAAGGAGAAGAAGGAGAAGAAGAAGAAGAAGAAGAAGAAGGAGAGAAAAGAAGAGAAGAAGAAGAAAGAAGAAGAAGAAGAAAAAGAAGGAGAAGAAGAGGAGAAGAAGAAGAAGAGGAAGGAGAAGAGGAAGTGGAAGAAGAAAAAAAAAAAAGAAATTTATGATGATACTGTATTTTGATGATGATGATGTTGATGATTGCGTATTAATTCTTGGCGTCGGTTACACTTATCCAAGAAAAGATCGTTCAAGCAAAGAAGACATTCCGTCAAGATGGGAAAATGACTTCATCTCGGTCAGTATTGGTTCTAAAATTATGAATTCAAACTGAAAGTCTTGACCAGAATGTTTTCTACAATTTGAGTTTAAATTCATAATTTTCGCTCCATTATTGACCGACTTTGAGTCATTTTCGCATCTTGCCAGAATGTCTTCTTTGCTCGACTAGAGGGACAAAGTGGGGCTCATCCTCCCTTTGAAATTTTACAAAGCTTTTAATTCCAGATAATAATTCAGATTATGAATTCTCTTTGGGAATTTTCAATCATTCGAAGCTCTACCCTTTGAGAGCTTATCAGACGATAATTGTTTTTTACGAGCCTTCCTTTTATCATGTTTTCAATTCCATATAATTGTGCTTTTTCAGTTCAATGTGTTGGTTCTGTGGAGTAGAGTTTCATAATTTCTTTACAGTTATTTGGGGTAGACTTACTTTTGACATACAGGGTGTTTCAGGAGGAATGTGCAATACTTCTCAGGCTGATTCCTTACACCAAGTAGACAAAAAAGTTCCATGGGACCAACCCCAAAAACGCTTTGTTACCGAGATAACAATGGCGGAAAATTGAGATTTTTCAAGAAATATTAATTTTTCTAATATTTTAGAGACTTTAGTGAGGTTCTAAACTAATCAATTCCTATGTAAAATTAGTTGGGAAATTTAATGAAACCAGTTCCAAGTTTGTAACTTAAACGGTTATTGAGATAATTGGAAAAATATGCTAAAAAACGCCAATTTTCTAACAATAAAGGTACTAACTGGATAAGGAATCTTGAAATTGTATTTTTCATGAATGGAAGTTGAAGAGAGTCGGATTCTAAAGAAAAAGTTGAATGGCGGCGATTGTGTAAATCTTATCCAAATGGCGATCAAAAATCGCAAAATCGTTACTAAACACAAATTCATCACTTGTGCTATGTTTTGTCAATTTTGCGATTTCTGATCGCCATTTCTAATTTTGGGTAAGATTTACAGAATCGCTGCCATTCAACTTTTCATTCAGAATCCGACTCTCTTCAACTTCCATTAATGAAAAATACAAATTTATGATTCCTAATCCAGTTATAACCCCGTCTTGACGAGGTGTCTTCATCGCATGGACAGACTGCATAGTGCTGGAGTGAGTTTGAAACTGGCAACCAGCTGGTAGGTCTAGGCCCTTCGTGGGCTGTTGAGACATTGAGACAGGTAGGTACTCTTAGTAAAGGATTTCCTGCATGCTGGCATCGAACTGAATAAAGCTGGCGAAGAAGGAAGAAGGAGAAGGAGAAGGAGAAGAAGAAGAAGAAGAAGAAGAAGAAGAAGAAAAAGAAGAAGAAGGAAAAGAAGAAAAAGACGGAAGAACAGGGAAAAAAACGGGAGGAGGAGAAGAGACAGAAGAAGACGAAGAAGAAGAAGAAGGAGAAGAAGAAAAAAAGAAGACGACGAAGAAGAAGAAGAAGAAGAAGAAGAAGAAGTAGAAGAAAAAGGAAAAGACGGAAGAAGAAGAAAAAAGACGGGAGAAGAAGAAGAAGAAGAAGAAGAAGAAGAAGAAAAGAAGGAAGAAGAAGAAAAAAGAAAAGAAGAAGAGGAAGAAGAAGAAGAAGAGAAGAAGAAGAAGAAGAAGAAGAAGAAGAAGAAGAAGAAGAAGAAGTAGAAATCTTTCCATGTCACTGACGTGTTTTCTCAATAACTACTAATGGAAATCTCGTGTGTTGAAGGATTAATTAAATTTGCAGAGAATCTCAGCTCGTATCTTGCGTATAATTATCTGATATCTGGAGTGTATGGGTATTGTAATCTGTCCAAGCAGAGAAGACCCTCTGGCAAGATGAGATAATGACTCCAGCTCGGTCAATATCTATTCAATAATTATTGATTTGGTCTCAAATTGTAGATCAGAATGTTTTCTACAATTTGAGACCAAACTAATAATTTTTGAACTAATATTGACCGAGCTGGAGTCGTTCTCTCATCTTGCCAGGGGGTCTTCTCTGCTTGGACAGATTACAATACTCTTGTCTTATACGAGTGAGCATTATTTGCGTATTAAATATATAGGTATTCGTTGATATACGTGGATTTACGTATTCTGTATATCTATACATAATTTTAATGAATCTTCAGTTGTTTTAATCGCGTAGGCAGATACGATTGGATGATAATTATTTCTTGAAGTTTCTGGAAGGATGAATTAATTTTGTAGCTGGTAGGCCCAGGGCCTTCATGGGCTGTTGAGCCACTCAGACAGACAGAAATTAATTTTGTACAAATAAAGCAAGCGTTATTTCAGGTAGGCTGAGCTTTGAGAGCAATATTTGCTATAAGGGTAGATGAATTCACAAAAGTATCTTCAAATATGAAGAAGCTTATTAGTTACTAGCCGGCAGGCTCGCTTCGCTCGCCTTCTCCGCCTAGCCAGGAGGCTCCGCCCCCTGGACCCCCGACAGAGTCAGCAGGCCAAACAGGCTCGCTTCGCTCGCCTGCAAATTCCGTTCAGAAGGGATTCAAAACTTATTGAACACAGAATTTCTAGACCTAATCTGGACATTTTCTACCAATTTATTCTAGAAAAATACAAGAAAAACTCTGAAAATTCAGGCATGATCTGTTGGACCTCTAGACGCGTACTAAGAAAGGATTTTTAAAACTTTATAAGGATACGCCAAATATTCTACTTCTTCTTCTTCTTCTTCTTCTTCTTCTTCTTCTTCTTCTTCTTCTTCTTCTTCTTCTTCTTCTTCTTCTTCTTCTTCTTCTTCTTCTTCTTCTTCTTCTTCTTCTTCTTCTTCTTCTTCTTCTTCTTCTTCTTCTTCTTCTTCTTCTTCTTCTTCTTCTTCTTCTTCTTCTTCTTCTTCTTCTTCTTCTTCTTCTTCTTCTTCTTCTTCTTCTTCTTCTTCTTCTTCTTCTTCTTCTTCTACCAACCACAAGCAGCTGTTGCGGTCTCTTCTTCTTTTCTCTCAGCTGTGTGTTTTGTATTTCAGTGGAGATGCATTATTTGGCAATAATATATCTTGCATACCACGCACAGCCGACACCCCAATATCCAACCAGCCTTTATTGCTTTTTCTACCGCCTCCTCAACCTCCTCCTCCTCCTCCTCCTCCTCGCCCTTCTCCTCCTTCTCCTTCTCCTCCTCCTTCTCCTTCACCACCTCCTCCTCCTCCTCCAACTTTTTCTGCTTCTACTTGATCTTGTTTTCCTGCAACATGCGGAGGCTTGCAGGCCTCAACAAATTCTTTGCTACCCCTTTCACCCCCTCATTCCTTGCTTCCTCCTTCCTCATTCCTTACCTCCTCCTTCTTCGTATTTCTCCTCCCACCACATTCCTGAGAGACACCACATGGTGACTGTGAGTGACGGCTTGAGATACCGAAAACAAAACTATTCGCTTTCAATAATCTTTCGCTTTCTGCTTCTTCTTCTTCTTCTTCTTCTCCTTCTTCTTCTTCTTCTTCCGTCTTCATCCGTCTTTTTTTCTCCTTCTTCTGCTTCTACTTGATCTTGTTTTCCTGCAACGTGCGGAGGCCTAAACAAATTCTTTGCTACCCCTTTCTCACCTTCATTCCTTCTTCTTCTTCCTTCCTCATTCCTTTCTTCCTCCTTCCTCCTTCCTCGTATTCTTCCTCCTCCTTCCCACATTCTTCTGAGAGACACCACATGGTGACTGTGAGTGACGGCTTGAGATACCGAAACAAAACTATTCGCTTTCAATAATCTCTCGCTTTCTTCTTTCTTCTCCTTCTTCATCATCTTCTTCTTCTCTTTCTTCTACTTCTTCCATCTGATTCTTCTTCATCATCTTCTCCTTCTTGACATCACGTTCACCCATGGATCATCCTCACCGAGAGACCAATTGCCAGTACATATATAGTCTGGCCAAGCAAAGAAGAGCCTCTGGCAAGATGAGAAAATGACTTCGGCTCGGTCAATATTCATTAAAAAACGATTGTTTCGGTCTCAATTGTAGGAAAAATTTTTATCTATAATTTGAGACCAAATGGATTGTTTTTTGAAGCGATATTGACAAGCTGGAGTAATTTCTCATCTTGCCAGAGGGTCTTCTTTGCTTGGACAGCCTGTATCCTTCATTTTTTTTGTAAACCATACATAAGTTCGCGAGAGTCTATTCATTATCCAGGTAAAATGGAAAGTCTTAGAATAATATAATTGTAGATTACAGAAAAGTCTAGGAGAATTCGGTGTTTTGTCAATCATGTTCTGTTTGTTTTAGCTCGAAGAACACCGTAATAGTACTTGAGTTAGTTCTTTTCGGAACACTCTGTAGAGTCATACAATTGATCGCCTTTTGTTTTAAATTCAATAGAATTCTGTAAATTACCAAGTGTATCAAATTGAAAACAGCAGTAAACAGAATGTTTTCGATGATCAAATTTATCATTTTTGAACCAATATTGACTAATTTATTCCTCATTTTGCCAGAATTTCCCCTTTGCCTGGACAGAATACATAAGAAAACAGCTCACGAAGTTTGCCGGTCAATTTTTCAGGAACGGAAAGATAGAAAGGGGAAGGAATTACTGTCAATTACTGGCGGCAGGTGAAGTGCTGTGCAGTAAAAGATACATGCACTTCACCTGTTACGTGGGTACGAGCCGCCAGCAGAGAGAGAAGTAGGTGGTTAAAGAGAAAAAGAAACGTGGAATATCAGGTTGAAAGGATTAAAGTGAAGATATATCCGAGAGTGTGCTTTTGACTTCAGTCAGAATGATTTGCCAGCGGCAACGTAAGTGATACATTAATTAGAAATTCCTCAATCCTACCCTTCAACAACACACATCACATATACAGACATTTCAATTATTATAACATTACTGATCATTTCCAGGCAAATTCTCACTCCTACTTGTTCCACTTCTTCTGTCTTCTTCTTCTTCTTCTTCTTCTTCTTCTTCTTCTTCTTCTTCTTCTTCTTCTTCTTCTTCTTCTTCTTCTTCTTCTTCTTCTTCTTCTTCTTCTTCCTCTCTTCTTCTTCTTCTCCTCAATTCTCCTTGAATTAAATCTATTGATCAAAGCTCGATCACCAAAGTACGATTTCTAATCAAGTCGACTTGTCCAAGTAGACTCTGTCCAAGCAAAGAAGACCCTCTGGCAAAATGAGAAAATTTCTCCAGCTTGGTCAATATTGGTTCAAAAATTATCAATTCGATTTCAAATTGTAGTAAGCATTCTGATCTACGATTTGAGACCAAATCAATACTTTATGAGATTTTTAGTTCTGCTGATGAACGAGTGAATGATCAATGAAGAGATGAATCAACGAATGAATGAACAAATGAATTGGAAATCAGTCAGTTCCATTCCGCTTTTATACAGGGTGTTTCAGGAGGAATGTGCAATACTTCTCAGGCTGATTCCTTACACCAAGTAGACAAAAAAGTTCCATGGCACCAACCCACAAAAATGCTTTGTTACCGAGATTACAATGCCGGAAAAATTAAATTTTTCAAAATATATTAATTTTTCTGATTTTTTAGAAAAGATTTGGGTGAGATTTACACAATCGCCGCCATTTAACTTTTTCTTTAGAATCCGACTCTCTTCAACTTCCATCAAGGAAAAATCCAATTTTACAATTCCTTGTCCAGTTATAACCCTTATTGTTGAAAAATGGCGTTTTCTAGCATATTTTTTCAATTATCTTAATAACCGTTGAAGTTACAAGCTTGGAACTAGTTTCATTAAATTTCTCAGCTAAGTTTACATGGAAATTGATTATTTTAGAACCTTACTAAAGCCTCTAAAAAATTAGAAAACTTAATATATTTTGAAAAATCTCAATTTTCCGCCATTGTTGTCTCGGTAAGAAAGCGTTTTTGGGGGTTGGTCCCATGGAACTTTTTTGTCTACTTGGTGTAAGGAATCAGCCTGAGAAGTATTGCTCATTCCTCTTGAAACACCCTGCATAATTCTAGGAAAGGGTGGAAGATAATTGAAGAAGAGGAACAAAGTACAAAACAAGACAAGAGAATTGAAGTGAAGATACCTGAGAGTGCTTTAAAGTACAGTCAGACTGATTTCAGAGTTTGTCCAAGCAAAGAAGACATTCTGGCATGATGGGAAAATCACTCCAGCTCGTTCAATATTGGTTTGAAAATTTCAAATTGCAGGAAACATTCTGACCTACAGTTTGGAACCGATTTGAAAGTTTTCGAACCGATATTGGTCGAGCTGGTGACATATTCCCTTCTTGTCAGAATGTCTTCTTTGCTTGGACATACTAATTATAATATATACCCATGAGAGTACTTTCGACTGATAATAATGATTTGCCAGCGGCAATGTAAGTGATACTTTAATTAGAAAATTTCTCCATTCAACCCTCTTTTACAGCACACATCACATACAGAAATTTCAAGTATTATATCACTACTAATCATTTCCAGACAAATTCCCACTCTACATTATCTTCTCCTTCTTCTTCTTCTTCTTCGCCTCTTCTTCTTCTTCTTCTTCTTCTTCTTCTTCTTCTTCTTCTTCTTTTTCTGAGATTGAATCCAATAGTTTCTACAATTTGTGAGAAACAGTGTTTGGCTGTTCACTTTCCGGTCCGTCTCTACTAAATTCGCCTCGAAATACTATTGGTAGCTGCTCGCTAAGCCCCGCCTATAACTGGCCACGCCTCCACCAATTACAGTTGTCGAGCAAAATGGAAAACAAAATGGTTTTCTAGTTTTTCGAAAGATGTTGTTGATTACCACTTCGCTTTAGATTATCTATTTTTTATGAATTTCCTCTTATGAATTTTATGGTTTTCTGTGATTTTCCATATTCTGATTACTAAATAGTAAGTTACTGGTTAGTATAGTTACTGGTCTGAAGCTTTGTTTACACTGTTAAACTAACTTTAATATGAAATATATTGAACTTCAAGGTTTTTCCAATAGATTAATAAATAAATAAATAAAAATTGTTACACGTATCAATTGATACAATTACTGGAGGTGTCTTGTATCATTATGAAACGACTCCAAGAATATTCCAGTATCAGTAGTATAGTCTGTCGAAGCAGAGAAGGCCCTCTGGCAAGATGAGAAAACGACTCCTGTACGGTCAATACTCGTTCAAAAAATATTGATTTGGTCTCGATCGAAGGAAACATTCTGATCTACAATTTGAGATCAAATCAACAATTTTTGAACCAATTTTGACCGAGCTGGAGTCATTTTCCCATCTTGCCGGAGGGTCTTCTTTGCTTGGACAGACGGTATAATAACCTATTCATAATCCGTACCATAAACGATAGAATCCATGATATTAGGCTACATCACACTAAATTTGAAATATACAGGGTGTCAATTGATTCAGCATGTTTTGGGTTATCATTGGGTTTTGGTTAATTCTATCATTAATTTATCAATAATATTGTGAAGCTGTGAAGTAATTATCAGTTTGGAATGGTTGAAAATATACAGGGTGTTTCAGGAGGAATGTGCAATACTTCTCAGTCTGATTCCTTACACCAAGTAGACAAAAACGTTCCATGGGACCAACCCCCAAAAACGCTTTGTTACCGAGATAACAATGGCGGAAAATTAATATTTTTCAAAAAATATTTATTTTTCTAGTTCTACTG
>CM029553.1:18220570-18222962 GCA_017141385.1 Sogatella furcifera
TCATAATATGCTCATAGAACTATAATCGTGTAATAACGGCCTTACAAAAATTGCAGATCACACATATGCCTCAACCATGAGTTCATACTTTTTTTGCGTCAACAGACTGTACCGCGAGGCATTCGTGGCACATGCCTCGGACTGTCGATACGCGGCTTTAGAATTGAGTAGAATGTGTTGCATTTCTCATGTAGAAATCGATCAAGTGAAGTTTTGAAAAAATACAAATTTGTCAATAAAGAATGATAAGAATTCGGCGATTTCTACCTGAAAAATTAAGGAAATTCGACAATTTTAACTAGAAAATACTGATGATTTTCTGATAAGGGCAGTCAAAATACCAATTGAGGGTTGGAAAGTGTTCAAACCAATCAATACTTCTCACCTTATAGGGGGAAAAATGATGAAAATGTGTTGAAAAAACCTTTGAAAAACTCGAAAAATGATTGTGAATTTAACAAGAATGGAAGAATTCACTGGTGGCTCGTACCCATGAAACAGGTGAAGTGCCCGTATCTTTTACTGTACAGCACTTCACCTGTTTCATGAGCACGAGCAGTCAGTGAAAGAATGCCTAATCAAGTCGCTTTTTGAAAAAGCAATTTTCAGCTCTTTTTTTCTGTCGAATCGGAGGTCGAAGAGTACGTAGAGAGGGAAGAAGAGGATTGAAGATGTAGAATAAAGGGGAAAGGGATGAATAGATAGAGAGAATGGGGGAGTGAGAGAGAGGAAGTGAAAAGAGTTGCAAATTGCCTGAAGTCGCGGTGTGATGGAGATCAATGAACAGCGATTAGTTACTGGGGAACAAATTGTCAATTGAAAGAGAAGAAAGGAAAGAAAAGAGAGTGTGAAGAGAGGGAAGGACGAAGAAGTGGAGGGAAGGAGGAGGAGGGAGAGGAAAAGAAGAAGAAAAAGAAGAAGAGGAAGGAGAGGAAGAAGAGGAAGAGGAGGAGTTGGAGGAAGAGGAAGAGGAGGAGGAGGAGGAGGAGGAGGATGAGGAGGAGGAGGAGAAGGAGGATGAGAAGGAGGAGGAAGAGGAGGAGGAGGAAGAGGAGGAGGAGGAGGAGGAGGAGGGGGAGGAGGAGGAGAAGGAGAAGGTGATGATGAAGAAAGGAGGAGGGAAAGAAGTAAGTTATGAAAGGGGAGGAGAAGAAGATGAAGTGGAATAGGTGGAAGAAAAGGAGAAGAAGATAGAAGAAGGCGATGAAGGGGAAAGTTTAGAAGAAAAATAAGAAGAAGGAGAAGATGAAGAAGAAGCAAAAGAAGAAGAGGAGGAAGAGAAGTTGGAGGAGGAGGAAGAGGAGGAGAAGGAGAAGGTGATGATGAAGAAAGGAGGAGGGAAAGAAGTAAGTTATGAAAGGGGAGGAGAAGAAGATGAAGTGGAATAGGTGGAAGAAAAGGAGAAGAAGATAGAAGAAGGCGATGAAGGGGAAAGTTTAGAAGAAAAATAAGAAGGAGGAGGAGTAGGAGGTGAAGAAATGAGAAATGAGAAGGACAGGATAAAAAAGAGAAAAAGAAGAAAGGTAAACAGAGAAAAGTAAGATGAGGAGGTGAAAAGTAGAAGAAGAAGAAGGAGGATAAGAATAAGAAGAAGAAGAAGAAGAAGAAGAGGAAGAGGAAGAAGAAGAAGAAGAAGAAGAAGAAGAAGAAGAAGGAGAAGAAGCAGGAAGAAGAAGGAGAAGAAGAGGAAGAAGAAAAAGAAGAAGAAGCAGGGAGAAGAAGAAGAAGAAGAAGCAGGAAGAAGAAGAAGAAGGAGAAGAAGAAGAAGAAGAAGAAGAAGAAGAAGAAGAAGAAGAAGAAGAAGGAGGAGGAGAAGGAGGAGGTGGAGGTGGAGGAGGAGGAGGAAGGATAGAAGGAGGAGGAGGGGGGATAGAAGAAGGAGGAGAAGAATGAGATAAAGAATGAAAATATTGATAATAAGAAGGAAGAGTTGGAGAAAAGGATGGAAAAGGGAAAAGAGAGAAAAAGGAGAAGAAGAAGAAGGAGTAAGAGGAGGAGAAGAAGAAGAAGAAGAAGAAGAAGAAGAAGAAGAAGGAAGAAGAAGAAGAAGAAGAAGAAGAAGAGGGAAAAAGAAGAAGAAGGAGAAGAGAAAGAAGTAAGAGACTGAAAAATAGCTGACGCAATGTAAGAGTGAACTCGGACGAATGTTGAAAGTGTACCAAGTTGAAAGCTAATTTGCTGGAAAAAAGGCGATATAGTTGAAAAATGCTGCAAGCCTCGGAGAGAATACGAATGAGGTGGAAGAGAATGAGGGAGAAGAAGAAGAAGAAGAACGGAGAGGAAGAAGAAGAAGAAGAAGATGAAGAATGAAGAAGAAGAAGAAGAAGAAGAAGAAGAAGAAGAAGAAGAAGAAGAAGAAGAAGAAGAAGAAGGAGAATAAGTAGGAGAAGAA
>CM029554.1:0-417500 GCA_017141385.1 Sogatella furcifera
AAAGTAGTATGATAAGATAGCTACTATAAATTCTGAGCGACCTTGGGAGAGTCATATAGTAATCAATTCTTATGTAAAATGAGCTGAGAAATCGAATGAAACCAGTCAAAAGTTTGTAACTTCAATGGTTATCAAGATAATTAGCAAAATAAGCCAGCAATCTAAATATTCCAACTTCAAAGAGATATAAATTTTATAAAACTTAACATAAACTTGAAATAGAAGGGCTAATGCATGTTATCTGAATCAATTGAGTGGCAATGTTGTTCAGAATGTCGAAATTATGATCGTTTCTTTGATACAGACAATTCTAAAGAACATAGACCGAACCCAAACTGACACATAAACAGAACATGAATTGAACACAAACTGAATTCAACAACAGGTTAACATAAACTGTGAATAAAAGGACTAATGCATGTTTTCTCAATCAATGGAGTGGAAATGTTGTTCAAAATGTCAAATACATGATCATATTATTTGTGCAGAGAATGTTATGCTGATAATTAAAAGAGATCACGGAACATTCATATTGACTTCTTATCATAACAGGTTCAATGCTATATAACAAGTAATAAACTGAAAACAAGTGGACTAATGCATGTTTTCTGAGTCAATTGAGTGAGAATGTTGTTCAGAATGTCGAAATTATGATTGTTCCATTGATACAGACAATTCTATAGAACACATACCAAACACGAACAGAACATGAATCAAACAGAAACTAAATTCAATAACAACTCAACATAAACTGTGAATAGGATGGACTAATGCATGTTTTTTGAATCAATTGAAAAGGTATGTTATTATAAATGCCAAAAACATTATCAAGAATCAAGAATTTTATTAGCCATAAAACAATTACAGAAACGTAAGCAATAGGCTTTGTCATTATTATATCATAGGTAAGTTACATAAAGTGATCAAAACTATGGATAAACGTTGAAATATTCCAAATAGTCATTCACAGAGTAAAATGCTACAGACTTTAGCCAGTTATCCACAGTAATACAGAAAGTTCTTAATGGTAACTGTTTGACATCTTCTGGTAATACATTAAACATACGAATCTGCAAATACTTGTGACTCTTCAAAGATTTAGTCAATCTAACTGCAGGTCTAGTTACATCATTCTTATGTCTAGTGTTGTGTGAATGTACAGATATATTTTTATTGAAATTTGACAGATTTTTCTTAACAGAGATTAAATTATAATATATATACAAACAAGGCAAAGTCATAATTTTGTGTTGAACAAAAATTCCTTTACAAGATTCATTGTACTTAAGGCCAAAAATAATTCTAAGTGCTTTTTTGCCATATAAAGGCTTTTTTTGAAGAAGATGAGTTGCCCCACAATTTTACTCCATAAATCAAATGAGAATGGAAAAGACCAAAGTATATCATTTTAATTACATCTAGGCTAACACAATATTTCAGTCTTCGCAAGAGAAACAATACTCTAGACAGCTTTTTACATAAATTCTCTAAATGGTAGTCCCAACTGAGTTTACTATCTAGGTACATACCTAGTAGTTTTACAGGTTTGAAGAAATCATCATTCAAGTTCAGATTACCAGTTCTTACATTATTGTTGAGAGAAAATATTATTTGCTCTGTTTTGCTCTCGTTCACCTTAAGTAAGTTGGCATTGAACCACACCTTAGACTCATCCATAGCTCTTTTAAGTGAATCCTGAACAGTTCTTACATCAACATCATTATGTACCAAAGTAGTATCATCTGCATATAATATTGAAAAGACAGAAACATTTTTAGCAAAGTCGTTGACAAAAACTAGAAACAAGAAAGGGCCAAGGACTGATCCTTGAGGCACCCCTACAGTCACATCAAGGAAATTTGAGTTTGTACAATTCAGGCTAACCATTTGTTTCCTATTTTCCAAATAACTTTTAATTAGCATGAGCTCCTTATCTATTATACCATACTTTTCCAGTTTTTTACAAAGTATTGAGTGAGAGACACAATCAAATGCCTTACTTAGGTCTAATAATAGAGATCCCACTGGTTGCTTAAGTTCAAAGCCATTCAAAACATATTCAATAAGTTTCTCAACTGCATCAACAGTACAATGATTTGGTCTAAAGCCAAACTGATGAGGATAAAACAGTTGGTTTTCAACAAAGTATTCATTAAGTTGAATAACAATACATGTCTCAATGACTTTACTTAATATAGGTACAATTGCAATAGGCCTGTAGTTGTGGGGTTCATTAGGATCACCCTTTTTATAAACAGGTGTAACTTTGGTAACTTTCAAAAAGTCAGGAAAGACTCCTTCACTAAGAATAGAATTTACAATATAAGTGAGTTCAGATATAAAAACATCAAATACATTTTTTAACAAATAATTTGACATGCAATACACATCCTCAGATTTTGAGTGGCTCATTCTATTTATTATAAAACTAATCATTGATTCATCAACCTCCTTAAATTTGAAATTTTGGCTATTCAGATTACTATTTGTACTATTATTTAATAGATCAGAGAAGTCTACATCATTTGTATTATCACTATTACTATTTGTTTGAGTAACACCAAAGCCATTAACAAAAAAATTATTGAACTGCTCAGGAGAAATTGGGATGATTTTCTGTCTAGTTGTATTTACAAGATTACCTTCATTTTTGGCAATATGCCAGGCTGCCTTACATTGATTTTTGGCATTAGCTATAAATTTACCATTAGCTTCAAGTTTTGCTTTAGAGATCTCTTGCTTGTATTTCACCTTAAAGTTTTTGAACATAATTTTATACTCAAGGTTATTAGAGCTCTTCCATTTATTATAAATCACAAGAAGTAATTTGCGCATACTATCAAGTTCAGGAGTAAACCAATTTATCACAGATGCTTTTTTCTTACCATTTCTATTTCTAACATTTATGTATGGACAGCTAACATTGAAATAATTTGTAAAAATATATAAGAAGTTTCTAACAACACTATTTACATCTTTGGTATAAATATCAGACCAATCTGCGGTAGTCAATAATTGCCTGAAATAGTTTAAATTATCTTGTGTAATAACACGCTTGTTACATGTCTTACTACATTCGTCATCACTTTCAACCTCTGATGCAGGATCCAAATAGAAAGTTGACCAAATCCCTACATGATCAGAGATCATGTCCTGTTCTAGAAACTTCACCTCAACACTGTCAGTAGAAATATTTGATGCTACTATGTCAAGACAGGAATTAAATCTAGTAGGACTTTTATGGGCACAGTAGATATTAAATGATCTTAGTAGATTCAACAATTCAACACTAGCACAAGCATTTTCTTTCAGGATATCAACATTCAGGTCCCCTGTTATAACTATATCTCTAAAATGTTTTAGTTTGTTTGTCAGATCAGTTAAAAGATTTTCAAGATTTACAATGAACTGATTAAAATTAGAACTAGGAGAACGATAAATACATAGGACTAGAACATTGATTTTTGGTAACTTAATAGCTGAAACCTCAAACACAGATTCAATGCAGTACTTTTTAACATCTAGATGTTCAAAGAACAAGCTCTTAGCCACATAAATTGAAGAGCCTCCATACGGTGACTGTCTACAGTAGCAGCTAGCCAAGACAAAATTTTCAGGGACATACAAAGAAATCTCATCCTCAAGAAGCCAGTGCTCATTAACACATATGACATTAGCTGGTGTTTCATTTAAAATAATCTCCAGTTCATGTATTTTATTACGGAGCGATTGTACATTCACACTAAAGATACACAAATATTTTCTAGGAACTTTGTTTAAAACTGTCTTTTGATTCAAGTCAAAGTTTGTTGTTTTTGATTTGATTTTAAAAAATGGTTGTTTCTTGGTGCCCTATATTTACCTACAACACAACCTTGTGGCCATAGGTTAGGGTGCATGAGTTCATCAGCCAGTTCAAAGGGAACTCCTACCTTGAAAGATGAGTAGGTGTTATATTTAGAGTTTATTTTCTCGCAGACATAATTCGATTCATTCAAGCTTTCAAGATATGAAACTACCTCCTCCGTTCCAACTGAAGAGTCAAAACCAGACAGAAAAAGCCAGAACATTCTTTTAGCAGGCATAGGAACACCATCCCAAGCCAACATGGAACCATGAATAATGTTTTTTCGTCTAGGAAATTTATTACTGACCTGAAGCGATTTACTTTTTTCCGGAACTTGAGCAATTCATATCATATCATTGTTTCAAAAAATGTTATGTTCATAATCAGAAGAGCTGACACAACATTTCATATTTGTTTAACCATTTTCATCTAATCTTTCTAATTCATAATTTTGAGCGGCCTTCAGAGGGTATTATAGTTATCAATTATCATGTAAAATTAGCTGAAAAATCGAATGGGACCAGTGAGAAGTTCATAACTTTAATGGTTATTGAGATAAGTTTCAAAGGGTTATAAATAGGATATTTTATTGTTTGCACTTTTTATCATATCAGATTGTAGGAAATCGAATTCTAAACAAAAAATGTTCAGTGACTTTTCCATCTAAAACGCACTCAAACGTAACAAATTGAGATTAAGAGGTGACAGGAACACACAAGCAAGTAGTATGATAAGATAGCTTCTATAAATCCTGAGCGACCTTCAGAGGGTACTATAATGATCAATTCTTATGTAAAATAAGCTGAAAAATCGAATGAAACAAGTCAAAAGTTTGTAACTTCAATGGTTATCAAGATAATTAGCAAAATAAGCCAGCTATCTAGAAATTCCAGCTTTAAAGAGATATAAATGTTATAAAACTTAACATAAACTTGAAATAGGAGGGCTGACGCTTGTTTTCAGTTGAGTAGGAATGTTTTTCGGATTGCCAGATACTTGATCATTTTATTGTTGCAGAGAATGTTATGCTCATAATTAGATTAGCTGACACAACATCCATATTGACTTCTCATCATAACAGCTTCAATGCTATATAGCAGGAGATAAACTGAAAATAGGAAGACTAATGTATATTTTATTTGTCAATCTAGTGGGAATGTTGTTCATAATGTCAAAAATATAATCATTCCATTGATACAGACAATAATTGCTCTGTATAGAATTAGAATTTTTCTATAGAACACAAACCAAATACAAACTGAATGCAAACCAAACATGAACAGAGCATGAATCAAACACAAACTGAATTCAAAAACAACTCAACATAAAACTGTGAATAGAGAGACTAATGCATGTTTTTTATATCAATTGTGTGGGAATGTTATTATAAATGCTAAAAACATTATCATATCATTGTTTCAGAAAATGTTATGTTCATAATTAGAAGAGCTGACATAACATTTCATCTTTGTTTAACCATTTTCATCTAATCTTTCAATTTTATTATTTTTGAGCGGCCTTCAGAGAGTACTATAGTTGTCAATTATCATGTAAAATAAGCTGAAAAATCGAATGGAATCAGCGAGAAGTTCTCAAATTCAATGGTTATTGAGATAATGAGCTTCAAAGGGATATAAATAGGTTATTTACTGTTGAATGGCATGCACTTTTAACCGTATCAAATTGTAGGAAATCGAATTCTAAATAAAAAATGTTCAGTGACTTTTTCGTCTAAAACGCACCCAAACTTCACAAATTGAGATTGAAAGGTGACGGAAACAGACAAGCAAGTAGTATGATAAGATAGCTTCTATAAATCCTGCGCGACCTTGGGAGTATTATAGGGTATTATAGGGATATAAATCCTCTACAAGCTCATATAAGAAACTTATCTATTGAACAGTTCTGTATTTCGTAAATTGGAAAAAAGCGTACGATTTTTCCCCCAGGATAGGAAAATCGATGCTCAATTTTTGAATAGAGGAACTCCGTGACGTCAGTATCATAGCTTTTTCCAGCCAGCTGTTTAACTCTGCCCCACCACTACTTTTCTATACACCTTGGATTGTGATCACCTTTTACAGGACGCACGTAAACACAGTCCTTCCTAGTGATAGACCAACTATTAATAGAACGGTCGTTCATCTATCTCCCTTTTTATTTTGAACTCGTTCGTTCTAGATCGACCCATCGCCCATCCGTTCATCTCGCAGACGCAGCCGATAGTTCGTCCACACTCCACAGCACAGCTGATTTACTTATAAGTTTCTTCTTTCGAGGTTATGTTTGTGTAGGTTATTTTACCTTGAATAGTGTTATTCATACATCTACAATAATTATGATAGAATTAATTACTCACGGATTTGTCATGTATGATTCAATAATGAGTGAAATGTATTCTATGTAAGTTACTGTAATTGAAATATTGTATAGTAGAAGTTTAAAGTCGAGTGTTCTTGCCATGAAGATTTTGGGAAGTTTTGTATCCAATAGGAAACTTTTGGGACCGCTAGCTTTCCGTTTGTATCTGGGAGGCTGGAAAAGGCACTATTGTATTAACGAAGATCAAAAAACAACTGTGGACTTATTGAACCAACCAGGCAGAAATGGTCCTATGATGATCAACTCATACAGCACGCATGGATTTCGTCTGAGCAGCGGCTTATTCGTGGTCGGTCCGGTGATTCTATTTCCGTCAACAGTGATCAGTTGGAATGTTGCAAACGACGAGGACATTGGTGAAGAATCGTTGTGTGTGTTTTCGAAGATATTTCCCAAACCCGACCTTGTTTTGGTAGGATTAGCCGGCCAGGTCGGCGAATCTAACAAACACATGAAACGTATTCATCAGTACTTCATTAAGCACAAAATTAATTGCGAAATTATGGCGACGGAAAGAGCTTGTCCCACTTACAACTACTTGAATGTCGAGGGTAGACATATGGCAGCCGCACTCATTCCTCCCCTGAAAGTCAACATGACTGCGGATGACCTGAAAGATGAATTTAACCGATTAAAGGAGCACATGACGGATGACCACTTGTATGACACCAGTTTGTTGACAGGCAAAAAACCTAAAGTGCCTAAAAAATACAGAAACTTTTTAGAAGAACCTAAGCTTGACAGCAGTACGCCTAGAGATGAGAAGTCTAAATAATGTAACAAAAATAACGTTTCTCTTGTAATTGATGATATTCATATTATAATATACAATCATTACCTAATGTTAAACGTAGAGGTTAATTTCTTTACAACCATTTCCGTTGAATAATGTGATCATTATTGTTTTTAAAGTTGATAATGACAAAGTGGAACAGTCTTTTGCACTGTCGATCCCGTTTCTATTTATTTATTCATGAATAATTACGTAATTCTTAAACTTGAAACACAAACATCGTGTCCAAAAAGTAGTTTATTATTCTCTTTCAAATTTTGATAAATATTCTTAATGGTTTCATTATATATAACAATAATAGTTGATAAATCAAATACCCTTTTTTAAAAACTTCAAAAAATGGGTATTTGGGGTTTTAATTTTATTTATCAATTATTAATTAATTATAGCTCTAAGTTTAAAGTTTAGTTTCCAAACAACAATAATAGATTTGAAGAGCAAAATTGACCTAATTGAGTAGAATACTCTGCTGTTCTGCTTAAAACCGACTTCATTAAATCGATTTAGCTTCGATAATTCTTTGACACCTTTTAAAATGCACCACTAAGTCTTGTGGGAATACATTTTCTCAAGCGCACTGTTGCCGTTTATCTATACCAAGGTATAATTAGATTACATTCAGATTGCAATCTAATTACCTTGATCTACTAATCGCTCAATAATTACGGAACATCAAGACGACTTCTGCTCATTCTCTCTTTATACATCTGGCAGCATTTGCATTGTTCTCCATTATCGCAATGTTGCATTCCAAGGTTTAAAAGAACTATTTTGTCATGAACCATAAGGTTCGACAGATCCCCAAAGTTCAAGCATTAATTTAATCGATTATTTTATTCATTTTACCCATTCAAATTCAAAAATTATTAACTTCTAAAACTTTTCGTGAGAACGGAAGCTCTATGAATTTTGCTGACGAAATTATCCAAATACGTTGTGCTGTGAGAGGAGTGGGGCTTGACTTCTAGACTCCCCTCCAGCCAGCTAGCGGAAAAGCTTCCAATCCATTTTACTAAATTGAAAAGTTTAAAAAAAAAACACTCTTTCGCCGTTTTCCTCCTGAGACATTTCTGGGACCTGGACTTTCCGTGTGGCTTTCCATTCTGCCATGGCGACCTTCAAGGATTGACCAACAGCGGTTTGGGTATCGTTCCAATCAAGTTCTCATTCTATTTTTCTTTTTCAAAATTAATATTTGTTCTTTTATCAATTTCTTCAAATAAATTTTAATCAAGACTCAAATAAAATAACAATGATCATTTATTTATGTTTCTAATAAAATTTTGATTATTAAATTCTTCAAATAATTTTTAATCAAATTTTCTAATGAAAAAACAAAACTATATAAAAATCACTCTCCAGACAGAAATAAAAAAACTAATCAGGTAAACTTCGACACCTTTGTTTTAAGAAATATTGTAATACATAATATTGGATTCATGTGTGCGATAAAATCAAAACTATTATAGAACCTTGGACAAATAAAAAATCTTGACATTGTAAAAAATTGTTTTCCTTTTCAAATTTTCCAATTTAACTTTTCACCTGCTCTACCATCATGCTACGTTATTTTGACTAAAATAAATTGCAGTGTTCCCGTCCGGGTACTGGTAGACGCCCCCTCTAGAAAACTTCAAACACATTTTTTCCATCGGTTTGTTACTGGGTTTTGATTGCAAATATTGTAATTACAGAATAGTAGAGTGATCTGCTATTTTTACAGATTGTGGAGTCTAGAATCAGTACAAATGGTGAAGACATTATTTTCTATTATTACAATTAGTGGAGCCGCCAATTCAATTCTTTCAAAAATTATTATAAATTGTAGAGACTCAAATCAATTTCTTTTTCATTATGATAATATGAATGAGTGAAATCTAGTTGATTGTTGAAGCCAAAATATGGGAATGTACTTTTTGAAGAAAGGAACAAGAATACATGATTGGTTCGGAAAATTTCTCCCCATTCATAAGAAATACCAGTTGTAATAAGCCACAGAAAAAATGATATATACATAATAAATCCATTTATGGATCAGCTCCTAAACTGGAGCGAATTCCAAATTCGAGCACATATTCTAGTTCCACAATTCAAATACTAAAAGACAACAATGCTCCAACAAATTCATTTGAAATTTTTATATTCATATATTTCAAACCCACTACCGTACCGGAGAATGGAGGTGACTTTGGGACAGGTTTCCTAGTTTTCAATATTGTTATTACAGAGTGTCACACGGGAGTCGGGCGGTTTTCAATGAAATAATACATGGCCATTTTTTAAGTTATTGCATATTTTTTTACACGAAATGAAAGTTAATTGTATGCCGTCTAAGTTGACAAAGAACATTACCTGATTTTTAGTTACGTGTAAAAAATAATGACGTCAAAGTGATGTCCATCATTTTGAATGCAGGACGCAACTCTCTTCTCAAAATCTTCCATGACGTGGCCTAACATTTCTGCAGCAATAACTCTCACAAGCCAAGAAATTTGGACGAATTGAAAAATGCTATCATTCAAGTAACTGCTGCAGAAATGTAGTCCGTGTGATAGACGATTTTGAGAAGAGAGTTGGGTCCTGCATTTGAAATTATGGAAATCGCCTTGTCGTCATTATTTTCCACACATAACTGAATTTGCAGATAATGTGCTTTGTCTACTTGAATAGCATATAATGAGCTTTGATTTCGTCTAAAAAATATATACAATAACTTCAAAAATGGCCGAGTATTATCTCATTGAGAACCGTCCGACTTCCGTGTGCCACTCTGTATTGTTAGAGCTGAACAAAAATATGCAAATAGATTGACAAAAAAATATTGCTCCCGTTCAACAGAGGAGCATTTGCTTCTGTAGTATCATCATTATTACGTCCTGGGTATTTGATTTAATACCAAGAACCTCGTCTTCAAAAGAACACATATCAACCGAGACATGAGACAGTTTTCTCAAAATAAATAGATCAAATTAACAAGAAAACAACTTTAATATCTTATAACAGGTAAAACCAATAGGCTAATTTATTATTCTACTGCCCTCAAAAATAATCACAAGATATTGAAAACTTTAAATACAGACATTCCTGTAATTCAAGATTTAAGATTCAATTTCAAAATGAAACTAGTTGAAACAATATGTTTCTTGTTTTGATAAGGTGAACTAACTTGACTAATAAAATACATAAGACTTGTAATGCACATTGAATACAGCTTAACACAAAACCTGCAGTTTAAAAACTTTACTCCTTTCCATTTCCAGTTTGAATCAATACAGCTAAATCATAATAAATTAATACAATGATGATAATAACCTAATAATTCATCATTAAATTTTAAAATAAAAAAAGTTATCACAAATACTTTTTCGTATACAACATACGTTTATGCAGAAAAGTAAGCTGTAAGTATAAAGCTGGCTTTAGAAGTAACTGAACATGATTTTGAATAAAGCTGAACTTATTCAATTGAAATTAAAACTTAATTGTTTTAATGAAACTCTTGAGCATATTCTCATTTGGTTTAATTTCTAGAACAATCTGTTGCCGATAGAGTTTATGATGTTTTAAAAAGTTTAAAATATATTATTAAACAAATATGAACAAATCATTCCAACTGTAATGCATTGTATTCTCTTTTCAAGTTTTCATAAAAAACAAGTTCACTGAGACGAGCAATTACAATCTAGTCTGTCCAAGCAAAGAAGACCTTCTGACAAGTAGGGAAAGTGACTCAAGCTTGGTCAATTTTGGTTCAAAAATTATCAATTTGATCTCAAATTGTAGGAAACAATTTGATCTACGTACTACTAAAACCACATTTGTAATTCTTGAACAAATATTGACCAAGCTGGAGTCATTTCCCATCTTGCAAGAGGATCTTCTTTGCTTGGACAGTGAAGAAGGCTATAATAAACTTATACAAGTAATAATCGAGTGATAGCTTGGCAAATGTGCCTCAAGCTCAACAACTATCAAAATTAATCCTCGACATATTCCATTGATGAAAGTAATAAAAGATATGAAATTACTACAATAACAAGATATCGATTTTGATTGTGACGTCATTATCGATAATTGAATAAAATGAAATACCAGAAATTATTTCTGGTAAGATTTGAGATCTCTGGGAGACAAAAAATAATTTCGATTAAGACGTGACAACCAAAACCGTTATCTACACATTCAACATGCATGTGGTTTTAACAACCTCTGGAGTTTTTAGGCTCTATAAATAATTATACTAACTTAAGGTGTGCATTCCGGGACAGGCGTACAGCGTTCAACGAATTGAGCGACCAAGTATATCCTGTCCAAGCAAAGAAGACCCTCTGGCAAGATGTGAAAATGACTAAAGCTCGGCCAATATTGATTCAAAAATTATCAATTTCATCTCAAATAGTAGAAAGCAATTTGATCTACTATTAAGACCACATTTATAATTCTTGAACAAATATTGACCAAGATGGAGTCATTTTGCCAGAGGATCTTCTTTGCTTGGACAGGCTAAACATATTTCGATTCTCAGATCATGTTAACAATATTGTATTTTTGTTTATTTCAATTTGTTTCTCGTGATTTAGAAATGTATAGGAGGGTTGAGTGTAAGAGGGGGCCGGCTGTGCCTCAACTTCGCCCTCCAAGGAGAAATAAAGGCAACAATTCAATCATTTTCAATGTGACTCACATTGGAACATGTATGTGCTTCTATAATATTTCTAAAAAAATTTTAACGGGTATTTGGTTTTTTATTCTCATTCATTTAATTAATTAAATAAGCTATTTTGGTGTGCATTGGAAAATTGTTTCCTGTACAGTTTGTAGCAATGTCCCATCTCTCATGTCTGAATTTGCCGGCCGGGTTGGCCGAGTGGTCTGGGGCGTTACAACCTTCAGTCCGCTAGCGCTACCTAGGGCTCTTTAAAAAGGGGGTAGACGCACCATCCGCCATTCTGTGGTCAACTTTTAGCGCCAGGTTTGAAATCATATAAATATTTTTCATGATAGACACGATCAACAGATGTTTATCAAGTTGAACAAATGAATTGAGTTATTGTTTTGAAATCTTGGAGGTTAATTTGATAAATGAAATGGTTTATATTGATTGGTATCAAATTTCAAAAAATATAACTATTTTTATAATTAAACTAAAATTTGAAAAATACACATTTGCCAGATGCAGGAAGATGAATCCAGGTTGAAAATTTGACTTGAAAATTGACAGACTGGAAACCAAATGCAAATTCGATGCTCTGTGAAGTGATTATTTTTTCTCACATAATTTTCATGATTAATCATATGTTTGACTGCCGATTTGAATGAATTCAAATTTGGCGCTATTATTTGACCACAGAATGGCGGATGGTGCGTCTACCCCCTTTTTTTTTATTTATAGAGCCCTAGCGCTACCCGGTCTTGGTTTCGAATCCCACCAGAGGCATGGTCGTATATGCACCTTATAAATCACCCTCGCATACTTCATTACCCATGCACAAGTAAATTTAAATACTTATATGGGCATCATCCGCAGCAAAAAAAAAAAATGCGCCCTGATATACAGCACTTTGAGCTATGGCTGGAAAGCCATGTATTTCACAATCAAATAATTGATTTAATAAATCACAGTACCCTTGGAAATATTTTCAATTCAGCACAAAATGAAAATATTTTCAAAGGTAATATGTATAACTACCATAATATCACCTTCACAACTTCTCAACAAATTTGTAAGGAAACTGTCATATATTATTTCATTTATTTTGTAAAGCTTTTATGCCAAGCCTTATCTTATTTGCCTGCAACACCGCCCCCTTTAATAGAAGGCTCAGGCCTTTTGAACCATAGGTATAGTCTGTTCCAATAAAGAAGACATTCTGGCAAGATGGAAAAATGACTCCAGATCGGTCAATATTGGTTCAAAAATTATAAATTTGACCTCAAATTGTAGGAAACATTCTGATCTACAATTTGAGACCAAATTTATAATTGTTGAGCCAATATTGATCGAGCTGGAGTAATTTTCCCATCTTGCCAGAATGTCTTCTTTGCTTGGTCAGACTATACAATCCACCCATGTGATTGCATTGAGTACAGTTACAAATCATACACGTTGACATAGTTCTTCTCTTTTTCTCTCTTTAAGCATTAGTTTCATGAAATATGATCATAAACCTTTTCTTATAGAATTCCTCTTGTATTTTCTAGATTATAATAGAAATCAGTAAGAAAGATCGAAAATAGGCAATTATGTATTTAGATAGCTATGATTTGTAGCAAGTCGAATGTGAGAACACACACAAGGAACGCATCCGTTGAACCAGCTGATGGACCGATTTTCCTACTCTACAGGGTGATTCATCAAGGACGCAACCCAATAATCAGTACTTGTCACATTCATTACACATTTATGATACTTCACTATTATACGATTCTATTCTCACATAATACAAGTTCTTAATAATTTATTATGGATTTCACCTTTATTTGAATCAACTTTACAGTTTATGTTGGAAGTGATATCCTGCAACTCAAGGTAATTAGAATAGAAAGTAGCCGGGAGAAAACCGTGAGTTCTGGCGTTATTGGAACCACAGCTGTTAATTTCCCAACTTTTAGCGCCAGCTTTGGTTTGCTTAACAGCTGTGGTTCCGATGACGTCAGACCTCACGGTTTTCTTCACTGTTACCTTCCTATGCTAATTACCTTGCTGCAACTTAGTACAAATTTGCACTATTTTAATCACATTGAATGTGATTGTGCCACAAATTTTGTAGTACTTTTCAGAAAGTTTGTTTGCTAATGTTTAGAATCTTGGTTCCAATATTTCCATCTAATTCAGCAATTGTATCAGGATTTTTGTAGACTAAGCTTTTCAAATAACCCAATAGGAAAAATTCAGCTGGTGTAAGATCTGGCTCATTCATCCTTTGAAAAAATCATTGCAGACATCAGCATCGTAGCCGGGAGGAAACAGTGAATTTTGACGTCATTGGCACCACAGCTGTTTAGCAAACCTAGAAATTAGGAACTTCGTCTGCTCCTTGTGCGTTCCAATCAGAGTAATTAGATTAGAATCATTTCTGACGTCACGGAAAATATGCACTCTGATTTGAACAGGCTATTATGTTATCACTGCATCATTTTTTTGCGAACATGTGGTTTTTGTTATTAGTACAGAATATTTTCCCAATTGCATTCAAACTGTAGGTTATATAATTGTATTAAGCAAAATGAACTCTTGTTATTATATGTTGATTTAAAGAAAATGAGTTCATCAATTTGATTCAATTTGCCCAATGGGAAAATATTGCCCAATATAAATAGGGCCGTATAGCTATTGACAAAAAGTTTTTCAAATAGGCATAGAAAAATCTATTTACAACATCAGCGTTTGGAACGAAGTTGGAACGCATAAGGAGCAGACAAAGTTCCTAATTTATAGGTTCGCTAAACAGCTGTGGTGCCAATGACGTCAAAATTCACTGTTTCCTCCCGGCTACGATGCTGATGGCTCATACCTTCTATTCTAATTACCTTGGGAAACAGTACTAATTACAGACTAGCACATTGTAACTTTCAGAGGTAATTGGACTTGAATACACTGTTGCCAACATACAGGTATCGGAACTAAAATTCACTATCCCATTCGTACGCTTGGGGTTGCGCCCTTAATGAAACGTAGTTGCCCTTTCAAGGCCATGAAGGTGAATTGAAGGTGGCTATGCCTGCACACAGTGATCTACGAATGCTAGAGAGTAGATAGCTAGTTGTGTTGTTCAGCGAGCAGAGCGGTGAGTTCTTCAGCAGTGGTGACAGGCAGTGAGCAGGTTCGTTTACGGCACACATAGGCTGTTGCCTTCTCATTAATTGCTTTCATTCGCCTAATCACCTGTCAAACAAACAAAAACAATCAATCAATAAGCAAATACTGTTTGATATCTCTCATAAATACTTACAAGATGACTTTACATTTTAAACGGATTGTTGAGAATTTGTTGGAGGATTGTTTTAAAGTGAAAAAAATTGATATTAAGTTTCATAACCTTGTTTTGGACTGTTGTATAAGTTGGTGGAGGATCAGTTTTGGGTATTTGCTTGTTGCACTCACCTATTCATACTGTAAGCAATTGATCAAATGAATTATCAGAGGATGGTTTTGCTTGAAAGGTCTAACTATTCTGTGAATGAATGTAACGCAGATGTAACCACTTGTTTCTTATCATTGATTCAACCCAGGCACTTTCAAATATTTCTATCTTGACTATCTAAACTAGTAGTTCTGTGAACAGTAGACCTCACAAAGTCACCCATGGATGGGGTGAAAAGGAATACTTATTTATGTTGAGTTTCAAGTTTCATTAATTGTATGCGTCATTGAATGCAATTGATAATAAACTCGACAGCTGGTTCAGCATGAATAATTTTAAGTGTGAATTTTCCTATGTTCAGAAGTATAAATGTATATAGTAATATTTTAGCATGGAGGTAAACCCTTTTCCTTTCATATTATCCTTAAAATACAATATTTCAAGAAACCTTACATATACATCGACGCGCAATTTCAAGAGGAACATTCCTGTCAAATCTCATAAGAATATATTGCCGCGTTTTGTCGTAAATGCGGAACAAACAAACAAACATAAAGAGAAATGCAAAATCGTCGTCTTGAATCTAGACCTCACTTACGTTCGGTCAATTATTCATTTATTCTATGCGATTTATGTATGTATATAGTATACTTCCAATGTAATATGTATTAAAAATCATTCTCTGTTTGCTCACCAGATGTTTAAAAGTACTTATTCATTCAAGGTGAACACTCTTGACACATATCCAAAACGCCTTCTCTCCTAATTTCGATTCGAATATTACAAGTATAGGCCTAGAGGCTATGTTCAAGTTCACTTATATAAAAAAATTTTCACTTTAGAATTGAGAAAACGATGAGTACAATACAAATAAACAATTTTGAATGGAAGAAAGATAAAATCATTTTAAAAATATTAAATCATTTTGAAATATAAAATTTTACTTGGAATCTCCAAGCCGAAAAAAAATTAAATTGGATGCCTAATATTGGCCTAGATAAATCACTTTCACAGTTCAAAACAAAGATCATTATCAATGGTGGCTCTTACAACAGAGATAGCAATAAAAATCAATCACTCAGTAAACTCCATTTATGATTACTTCTGCTTGAACCACCCATTATTGGAGTAGTTTAACTAGGCCAATATTAAGCATTCAATTTCATTGATTGAATAATCTATCTTCGCACAAGATTGCTGGAATAATTCACAGAACTTCAAAATTTGCTAAAATAAATTTAGGACATTAGTCTGTGTTTTCAAGTATCTATTTCTGTCCAATGATTAAATAAATAGATGAACAAAATGAATGACGATATAATGGAAATACTTCTGTAGGGTATTTAAAGAATGGTGAATAATACACTAAATAAATAGTAATACTAAGTGCGTTTCATTAAGTATTATTAAAATTATATCAAGATTATTAATTAATTATTTATTAATTATCAATTATTTCTTGTGATTTGAAAATTTCCACAATCACTACCGCCCCCGTTATTAGACAAGTGAAATGAATAAACTTGCAAGCAATTGTTTACCTGCGAGTGCCTGTAGATAACACTGCTGTTATCGCCATCGGCCAAAATGACAACTCCGCCCGCCAGGTAGCGCCCGTGTACCGCCGCCAAAAGTCGCTGCGTGTCGGCTGAGTCACGGCTACCAGTTATTATTATCTAAAAACAAAATTAATTTATTAATATTACAAAATTGTGATGAGACAAAAATTGTATTAATAAATTGTAAACAAAATTGTATGAAGTGTCTGATGAGGTTGATTGCTGGGAGTTTGTGATGATAGTCCAACACTATGGACAGAGCATATAGGAGGATTATTGTGATTTGTAAAATTACAATCAAAATAATATTAAACACATCATCTTTGATAATGATTATATTTGGACTTCATTTTTATAAATGACGCCAAAAACGTTGTGCCGTTTCTTGTGCTCCAACAGCTGATGTTGTTAATTATTATTGTCATTTATCTGTGCCTAGAATGATGTTTTTGAAATAAAAAGAGACAATAGATTCTTTACATCAGCTGTCACTGAGTTACATCGGGTAGGAAACCGCCTAACGTTTTGACGACAGCTATAAATATTGCAAAATTGTTGAGTTCACACTAAAATCGACAAAAACTAGTTATAATCTGTTCAAGCAGAGAAGACCCTCTGGCAAGATGAGAAAATGACTCCAGCTTGGTCAATAATTGTTCAATAATTATAAATGTGGTCTTAATAGTAGATGAAATTGTTTCATACAATTTGAGATCAAATTGATAAATTTTGAACCAATATTGACCAAGTTTGAGTCATTTTTTCATCTTGCCAGAGGGTCTTCTTTGCTTGGACAGACTATGTACTATATACTATGTAGGCACAAGTATCGTCTGCCCAAGCAAAGTGTATGCAACGGTTGAATTAGGCCTTTATAGCATTCGTGAGATATTTAGAGCACTCGCTTCGCTTGTGGCTCTAACTTACATCTCACCTCATGCTATAAAGGCTCCCATTATACAACCGTTGCATAAACTACTATTACAATCCACAATTACACATAATTCGTGAATTCTATTGGTGTTTCTGTCTCATAAACGTTCCCCATAATTCGGAAATTTTACAATCTCAGCTGGCTAGTTGCTATGACATGAAAAACCAAAACTTTGTTTCCAATGATTTGATGAATAAATTGATATATTATTATGAGTATAAATATCGATTATTGATTTTATTGTGGAATTTGAATAGAAATAATTTTTGTTGCTAAAGGTACGATTTGGCTGGTGCGTAACGTAACAACCGTCGGTCGTGGTCGATCAGCTGTAGCCAATCACAGCTCTTCTTATTAAATCTAAAGGTCAATACAAAACAAGACAAGAGCTGTGATTGGCTACAGCTGATCGACCACGACCGATGGTCGTTACGTTCCACCAGCCAAAAAATAATATAATAATACAAAACAAATTGTAATATGAAACCTTGAAGGCGGCCATTGATGTATTTTCAGCGTTTGCATTCTTTCCAAAATTTGGGACATTGTAAATCGAACATTTTATTGGTGAATCTACAATCCCAATCACTTGTTTTTCTTCAGAAAAACAAGCTGCAAATGTTTATGAGACACGGCCCAGGGCTTTCTATTGGAAATATTCTTTTGACTTTTAATGGTGCGGAGACCCTTACAGGTAGTTCCACCTCGCCAATGTCTACTCCTATTGAAGGGAGCTATGCACATGCGGCTATTCAAACTAAGCTCTGTCAGGACAGTCGGCAGGCGGCCTGCAAGAGCATATTTCGCCAGTTTTTCCGGCGTCAGCTATTAAATGCCTTGGTCATATAACAGAAGCACTCAAGTCCAAAACTGTGGTTTTGAGAAAATGGAGCCCAAAGTTTTCTAGTATGTTCAAACACAATTTTCAACTATATTTTTCATCTTATTACAATGAAACTAACAAAGTAGGTTTAAAATACACCGAATTAGATTAAATTAATTAGAATTAATTCCTAATTAGATCATTCCAAAGTGATGGAAAAATGTAAAATTATTGATTTAGTTATGACTTGAGTTGTTTGGACCATGTAATTTGGGAAGCGGTTTGTCCCAGAGGCAGAGAGCGTCTAATCGGTGAGATTAGATAAGTGACCTGCCTCTGCCAGCACCGTTGTACTGGTGACCGGTTCCTCTGAATTCAATCTATGAGCCTCAAAAATCGCTTCCTGGTGGTTCGGAACCCACCAAAAGCAGTAGGTCCATTCATCTCTCATCATCATCCTTCCCATTACCCACGCACAGGCCCAAAAGCCCATGTAGGCATCAACCTCAAAAAAAATAACATGAAATAAATAAGTGGACTCAAGTCATTTTACCGAATGGAATAAAATACTTGAGTTATTTTACCCAGTGCTCAATACAATAGAAATTGTATCTCAAGTGGTTTTACCCGAACATAGATTCCCAAAATTCATCTGCAATACCTGACTTGAGGTGTTCTAATGGTCTTAATGATGGAAGTCAGACTAAAGTTGTTTTACCACAGTGTAGATCTCAAAATTCTACACCCGTATAATACCCAGTGCTCAATACAATAGAAATTGTATCTTAAGTGGTTTTACCCGAACATAGATTCCCAAAATTCACCTGCAATACCTGACTTAAGATGTTATAATGGTCTTAATAATGGAAGTAATACCAAAGTTGTTATACCACAGTGTAGATCTCAAAAATCTACAACCGGATGTGTAATTATCTCATTTCCTCAAAAAGTTGACTCGTGTCAAACGACCAGGGATGTTATTTATGATTACCTGAGTGAGCGAATCGCTGTGTACGTTGAGTGCCTGACACATGTGGGGCAGAGCGGCGGGGGCGCTGGTCAGCCGGCTCCTGTACAGCGACAACACTTCGCCCGCCTTTTTCAAATAGTCCGGCAAATCCAAGATGGCCGCCAGACGCAACAGGTTGCCAACCGACACAGAATTACCGCACGGCTCGGCGCCGTCCTGATCTACAATCAACATTTAACCGCCGTCAATTTATCGAATCAATTCAAACAAAAAATTAATGCAGAGGAATTACAGCAAAAGCATGATAATAATAACAACAATAGATAATCTCTGTATAGTCACTGTGTGGTCAGTAAATGTTAAACCTTTGATTGGCTGGCTCGGTAGAATCCTATATACTTTTGCCAACTCTAATTAGATTTGAAAACATATGTTTTTTTAGAGAGATATCCACTTCTCACCCAGAGAAAACCATAATCTATCTCGAGACCAAGGTGTGCAGAATACTGCAGTAGAGGTGAGCCACAGTGAAGCAGCTGGCTGGGAAAGTTATGAATTTGACGTCACTGAGTTTCTCTAGTCAAACATTTAGCATTGATTTCCTTATCCTTACCAAAAAATCTCAAGTAAAATCGTTTAATAGGTAGATTTATTATATGAGCTTGAAGAGAATTTTGAGGCCAGGCGTATGCTGGGACGCATGTGTACACACGCACGCAAGCCAGCCAATCACAGCTCTTGTCTTGTTTTCAAAAAGAGCTGTGATTGGCTGGCTTGCGTGCGTGTGCATGCATGCGTCCCAGCATACGCCTGGTCTAAGACCTGCATTTTGCGTGATTTAAATCTTTAATTTACTCAAATTCAACATGAACAAAATTCCGTTAACGTTTCTCGGGAATGCTGTGCAGCTGGGTTAATGCAATTATGAGTAGCAATGCTATTATAAAATACATTCATAATAGCATTGCATTCAATAGCATTGCATTCAATAGCATTCATATCATAATTCATATCATAATTGCATCAGCCCAGCTGCAGAGCATTCCCAAGACACGTTAACGGACTTATTCTCATATTAAATTTGAGTAAAATTTAGATTTAAATCACTCAAAATGTAGGTCTTGAAATTCTCTACAAGCTCATACCGTATAAGAAATTTACCTATTAAACAATTCTGTATTTTGTAAATTGAGAAGAAGCGTACGATTTTTGTCAAGAATAGGGAAATCAATGCTAAATTTTTGACTAGAGGAGCTCCGTGACGTCAAATTCATAACTTTCCTAGCCAGCTGCTCCACTCTGGCTAACCTCTACTATTCTATACACCTTGTGTCGAGACTGTATTATCAGTCTGATTATAATACAGTCTCTGTAGTCGAAACCAAGGTAAATGAGATTACAAAGGTAATGGTCATCAATGGGATGCGCTGAGGCAATAATTGAAAAAATATTATTTCTGACGTCACTCACACAGTGTAGCCTACACCGATTTGAATAGGCAATAATGAAACACAAATATGTTACAATTTTGCAATCAATAACTGCAAGATTGCAAAATAATGCAATTATTAAATGAAACTACATTTCCCCATCAATGGCTTCCAAGATCGAACACAAAAATAGAAACATTGTGCATAATGTGACTGACCGTCCTTGAGCCTGAACAACAGCTGACTGTCGGGCGCCGAATAGTACCCGGCTGCGCCCGCGTCCCAGAACAGCGCGTCCTGCGCCCGCTGCAGTTCCAGCGCCCATTCCAACCACCCCGCCTCCCAGCTCGTCTCGTACAAATCGATCAGACCTCGTATCAGAAACGCGTAGTCGTCGAGAAAGCCAAAGATCGGTGACGAACTGCAACACACAGAAACTAAAATTATTAAATTTAAAAAATCTTTCTCAATTCATTAGATAGAAATAACCTAATTATCCCCAAGGTTATTAGAAGAATGTTGCTCCTTAACTCCATAAGAATAAAGAATAAAGAACTGCCTGATATTTGGCAAATTGAAAAACGGGTGAGGAGACTAGAATTTGACGTAGATCAGATTCTAGTACTGTGCGCATGCGCCAATATTTTCAACGTAAAGTATCATAAATGTTGTTGATGATCTAAACCGCATCATCCTCTGCTTCCCCCACCACTTTTCTAGTTTCCTCAAATCGGAATAACCCAAGGTGTATAGAATTTAGTGGAGGTGGGCCACAGTGAAGCAGCTGGCTGGAGAAGTTATAATTACGTCACAAAGTTTCTCTAGTCAGTAATTTAGCATTAATTTTCCTATCCTTGTAAAAAATCGTACTTTTTCCAATTTACAGAATACAGAATCGTTTAATAGGTAAATTTCTTATTATATATGAGCTTGTAGAGAATTTCAAGACCTATATTTTACTCAAATTCAACATGAGGAAGGCCGTTAACGAGTCTCGAGAATGCTCTGCAGCTGGGCTAATACAATAATTATGAATAGCAATGCTATTGAATGGCCGGGCTGGGGTCGTTTTCCCGTCTCACCGGGGTGTCTTCTTTGCTTGGACAGACTGTATAGTAGATATAGTGGAGTGAATATGAAACTGGCTAGCAGCTGATACGCCTAGGCACTTCATAGAGCTGTTGAGTCATTGACAAAAGAAAGCTATTTAATGCAATCCTGTTATGAATGTCTTCTTTCAATAGTATATCCAAGCATCTCTTGTCATTTAATTCGAGTGCAATGTTATAATGTGAAAAGCTTCTTTCAAAATAATAACATGTATCAATTTTCCTCAAATATCATGTGTTTAAAACTGAAGAGTTAAATTTAGCTTGTATAAAAACACAAACGATCAATTAAATAGTTTTAAATTGAATTTCTATAGAAGTTTGGGTTGGTACACATTTTTACAGAATCTTATTGTTGTACAATTTATATATTATTACAATTTTTAATAATTTAATGTACTAAATTAGAAAAATACCTAAACCAAGTTTAAATGTTCTCAAAATGTTCAATTAAGAGAGATAGAATCAGGTATCACGGGTGATTTGCACTGTTTTCTTGATTGTACTCACAGTTAGCTGTGCTCAAACATTTATAATTTTCATTCATCATGTATTTTGAATTTTTGGCAAAATAAATATCCCAATTTTGATTCTTATTTCACTCACATTTGTACAATAGAGCCATCGGCGTCCGTGTAGCAGCTACGCAACAGTTGCTTTTCCTGTCTGTCGTAGAGATACTTCTTGATGAAATCGGCAGCCTGAATCGCTCTCTTCTTGTAGTCTTCATTTTGCAACGCATTTGCTGCATGCGCGTAGCCTGATATCATTAGACCTGTGAAACACACAAAAAAATCCATCATTATTTCTCAATTTGTTTCCAAGTTAATGAAATAGGAGACGCCAATTTAACTGGTGGTTGACGAATGCCTGGTTATTCATGCTCAGCTCTGTCAGGACAGTCGGTGAACGATCTGCAAAAGCAATACGTTACAGCTGAGGTCGCTTTCACAACTGGATAATTATGCTCTTGCATAAAAAGAAAATTAACAGGAAAACATTGAATAATAAGAGGAGAAATCTGAAATCGTGAATTTTTACTGGCATGATCATTTGAAACAAAAATTGCAATAAAATTCTATTTGATGTCACAAGGTTTGCAAAACTGAAACACCAAGTTCTCAGCATTAGAAAAATAATACAGTCATCATGATTATCATCAACGCTATATCACTACTTACAAATACCTTGATTGCTAAAGGACATTAACTTATAATATCATTATAAATATACTATAGTCCATTCACGATGGCTTGAGACGAGATAAACAATAGCTTTGCATGTGTGTGTGTGTTCGACTGGAGTGGCTTCGTTCTAGCCACGACATAAACAAGTCACAGCAATGCCAAAATCCCGAATTTCGTTGTAGGCAGTTCAGAATAAGTATCTCTAAGTAATCTTTTTTATAGGTATACATTGGGAAATTGCTTGTTTCGGTTGTCTCTCGACTGCATGAACCTAAAATGAACAAACAATTATAGTAAAAGTTTTTGTCTCAATGCTTTGGTTACAGTCCCGACAACAAAATTCGGGATTTCGGCATTGCTGTGACTTGTTTATGTCGTGGCTAAAACGAAGCCACTCCAGTCGAACACACTCACATGCGAAGCTTTTGTTTATCTCGTCTCAAGCCATCGTGAATGGACTATAATTGATTGAAGCTTACTCTCTTCATTGATAGACTTAGCAAAAAAGTAAAATATTAAAGTATACTAACTTGGAAGAATACATAAATGTATGAGAGATTATAAAATTAAACAGTATAAGGTTCAAGTTGAGAAACTTGTTGTAAAGTTTGTTGATAAATTATATTGGATTAATTCATAGTGATAGATAGGCTATCATGCGAAGAACGGAATGATGATGATGAGCAAGGAAAACAGGAAGCAGCAGAAGAAGACAAAAAATAAAACAAAGAGAACATAGAAAAAAGTGACTGACCGTTCCACGCGGTAATAATTTTATTGTCGAGATGCGGCCGAGGCCTCTTCAGTCTGGCCTCGAACAGTGTTTGCCTGGCCTGCGCCAAGGCCTCCCTACACTGCTCCACGCTCAGGCCAAACCTGTCAGCTGTTTCTCGCTCGCCGCTCTTCACAATCAATACGTTCTGATTGGTCAGCTCGTTATGCGGATCCTGGAAAAGTGACACACACACGTTTAATCTCGTTTATTCTACAATCAAATAATCAAAATACAGTATGTGACAAAAAAGAAATATTTTATTTACTAATAATTCAATCTTATAAATTCAGTACTAGACTGAAAAATGCCCCAAACATGATTATTTTATTGTTCCAGAGGATTCAATTGGGTGGGAATATTGTTGAAAATGTTGAAAGCATCATCATTTTACTCTTAGGCTGAGGCCGCACTGCCGGTGGGTAGAGCCTGGAGGGTGGAGGGTAGTTGGTAAATCTATAGAACATACACACCATCCACAGTAATACATTGTATGAATGGTATGACGTCATTCTGTTTTTTGAGGTTATGTTGTCCATATTTAAGAATTTCAAGATGGCGGCTGAACACATACCATTCATACGGTGTATTACTGTGGATGGTGTGTATGTTCTATAGATTTACCAACTACCCTCCACCCTCCAGGCTCTACCCACCGGCAGTGCGGCCTCAGCCTTACAGAGGATACTAAGCTTATAATTAGATGAGTTGACACGACTGTTAGGTTGACATGTGCCTCTCACAGCCAGGACAATGCTACATAGCAAGTAATAAGCTGGAAATAAGAGGTCTAGTCACTAGTGTGTGTTTTCCCATTCAATTGGGTAGAAATATTGTTGGAAATGCCGGAAACATGATCATTCTATTGTCACAGAGGATGTAAGCTCAAAATTAGATGAGCTGAAATGACTGTCAGGTTAAAATGTGCCTCTCACAGCAGGAATATTATAATGCTACATAACAAGGAATAAACTGGAAATAAATGGCCTAAAGCGTGTTTTCTCATTAAATTGGTTAGGAATATTGTTGAAAATGTCGAAAACTATAACAATTGAAATTCGAATAAAGTGAATTCGAATAAAATACCTGATTAGGATCAACGTTGCCATTCTGCCTGACGTGATAGTGATGACAGAAGAGATCGGCCAGCTTTAGTTCGGGTTTGGCCGCGAGGGGCGCTGCTAGCAGTTGGTTCACTTCGTCGTGAGTCCACACACAGAACGCACCCTCTTTTTTCTCTGTGGCCCCTTCGTGAGGATACGAGTCTGCATCCTCAGCACTGTAGAAACCTCCTTCCTTCAATCACAGAGAAATTTCGAAAATTAGACATTAAAAGATAACAAATAATACATTACATTTACAGATAAGTACTGTATTATATTTCTAATTTGTTCTAAAAATAAATTGACGAATATATCAAAATGTTTTGACTAAGCCACATTCAAGAAATTTTAGAATATTCATCCCTTTTTTAACATTTAGTTTTGTAAATGTGATATTGTGGTAACTGCCTGCATTAAATAAATACTAGAAATAGTCATAACCAGGGATTCATCAACTATTGAAATACTGGTTCGGTTCCTAAACCATTATCAAACTCTGGTAAACCAGTTGAACTTTAATCATTTGTATACAATAGCCACATATAACATCAAATTTTGAGTTTCACTGAAACAACAGGTGACATGTCATTGATAATAGTAGGTCTAATGTCTAAAAACTAAAAGTATCCTTATAGCTGAATGTATTCTAAAAATTGAAGAACATAAACATTTCTTCACGTTTATGATGTAGTAGAGTTCTACTAGGTATAAAACGTACATACAACCAAGGTACTAACCTAGAAAAAATAAACACCAAAGCAGGAATTCTCGCAACACAGCCTTAAGGTACGATTTGGTTTGTGCGGAACGTAACGACCGTCGGTCGTTGCGTAAAAAGATGGATGGCGGACTGCTTCTGTGTTAAATCATAGGACCGATTTCGTTCATGCGAATCACCGACGACCACGACCAACAGTCGGATCCGATCACAACCGTACTCCTCCAGGATCAGTCTTCCGACTAGTCGCAGTGGATTCTAACCTCAAATATCTTGTAGAAAATGTAGTAAGCTATTATTGAGGTGACCAGGAGGGAAATATTGATAATTATAAGGGATATTTCTATCACAGTTAATGAAATTTTGATTCAAATAGTACCAAAATAGAGAATTTCTTACTAGTAGATCTGGATATCAGTTCAGATGCGTAAATTGCGGCTGGCGGTCGTTACGTTACGCACAAACCAAATCGTACCTTTAGATCGTCTAAGTGTAACTTACAGCTGACGCCAAACCGTTGGGCGGTTTCGTCTGTCTTTTTCACGCGATTTATTCTACTAGAATCTGACATCTATTGCCTCTCCTGATTAAAAAATAACATCATCTACATAGCTAAATAACAACCTCATTGTTCAACAGCTGTTCAAGCGCACAAGCAGCAGACGAAACCGCCCAACTTTTTGGCGTAAGCTTTACCAAAGAATTCAAATTTGATTATGTCTATGTATAGATAAATGGCACACCAGCCCATGAAGGGGTTAGGCGTATAAGCTGGTTGCCAGTTCCATATTCACTCCTATATACAGCAGAAATGAATAATCATCAACCAGGCTAGAGTGTGTGGTTAGCACATTGATCCTCTCAACCATAAGCTAGCCTCCGTAACCAAGTGACGGCAAAGAACATCCAGTTAATCAGTTAGAGTGTAATCCAACAATTACTATTCCTCCAGAGACGGGAAACGACTGACTATCTTTACTATAACGACAAGCTAATCCCCCAAAGTAGGGAAATAACTCCCAAAGGGTATCAATAAATAAATAGCATAAAAATAAGTTCCTCACCGGATGACTGAGATCGCGGCTGACATAGGCCAGTATATCGTGCACAGTTTCAGCGAATAGGCGGGCTGCGTCCCCCTCTCCATCGCCCTCCCCTTCCCCCTCCCCCTGTCGGGCCCCAAAGTAGAGACAAGCGTCGGCATAGGTGACAGCCAGCTGGCCTTGGTCGTACAACATTTTCTCGAAATGCGGCACATGCCATTTCTCGTCTGTCGAGTATCTGGCGAAGCCCTGTTGTGGCAAAAGAAAAAAGAGATTACAACATACAATAAAAATATGCGCATATGGCTTTTGTTGTGGGGAGCAAGGTAATTAGAATAGAAAGGTATGAGTCATCAGCATCGTAGCCGGGAGGAAACAGTGAATTCTGACGTCATTGGCACCACAGCTGTTTAGCAAACCTAGAAGTTAGGAACTTCGTCTGCTCCTTGTGCGTTCCAACTTGGTTCCAAACGTTGATGTTGTAAATTGATTTTTCTATGCCTATTTGAAAAACTTTTTGGCAATAGCTATACGGCCCATATTCATATTATTTACATGCAATCTATCTATTGCCAAACCTATTCTCGTAACCTCTTTTCCCATAATGTTTTGAAATAGAAATTTTTGCCTCTTTATTATCGATATGATGAACTCATTTTCTTGAAATCACCATATAATAACAAGAGTTCATTTTGCTTAATACAATTATATAACCTACAGTTTGAATGCAATTGGGAAAAGATTCTGAACAAAAACCACATGTTTGAAAAAAAATGATGCAGTGATAACATAATAGCCTGTTCAATGTTCAAATCAGAGTGCATATTTTCCGTGACGTCAGAAATGATTTTAATCCAATTACTTTGATTGGAACGCACAAGGAGCAGACAAGTTCCTAATTTCTAGGTTCGCTAAACAGCTGTGGTGCCAATGACGTCGAAATTCACTGTTTCCTCCCGGCTACGATGCTGATGACTCATACCTTTCTATTCTAATTACCTTGGTGGGGAGCTACCCATAAGGGTAGGTTCCACTCGCCTTGGTCACAAACTGGTCACCCATCCGAAAGCAGTCCATAGTGTTTGTGACTTGACATCACAATCACCTAGCAACCGTTTTACTGAACAACCAGACACACCACACATAATACAACATACAATATCGAAAAAGAAAGACAAAATTGTTCAATGACATCTTCTTAACCTCTACTAGATTTTAATACAACTTGATCATAACTACCCTGTCGCTAACAAAACAGCGCTTCTTGGGAAACCTTCATTTCAGATTTAAAGTTCAATTTTATATCAATTAACAATAAAAATAACAAAATAATTATACAAGAGTTAATAGTCTCGTCTGTCAAGTACCTGGCAAACAAGGTTTATTAAAGAGAAGTTTGTTCCATAACTATAGTCAGTTCAAGCAAAGAAGACATTCTAGCAAGATGGGAAAATTAATCCAGCTCTGTCATTATTGGTTCAATATTATCAATTTGGTCTCCAATTTCAGAAGACATTCTGCATTCAAATGTATAATTTTTGAATCAATATTGATCAAGCTGGAATAATTTTGCATCTTGCCAGAATGCCTTCTTTGCTTGAACAGACTACAGATGGCAAACATACTACTGTATTGAAAAAGGAAGAAAAGAATAATTCAAAAATGTTTTCCTAAATTCTACTAGGTAACAACAAAACTGAATAACAAGCCTGTCGCCAACAGAACAATGCTCCCACTTGTTTCCACTACTACAAGTCGCAGGCACAAGATGCAATAGAAACATGTATAGTATGGAGCAACGCAAATCAAGAATCAGCTGACCAGTGTGCGTTGCTCTATTAGACAACTCCGTGTCCATACAAGTGCGACTTTTGTAGTAGGCCAAATGGAAACGTTTCTTTAGAAAACTATTACATCAAATTAAAATTTGAAATTTATTTCCATCAACAACAAGAAAGAACATAAGATTGATTCATGATTAATATTCTCGTCAGATAGAACTCGAGAACAGATACAGAGCTAATCAATGCATTTATATAATCTGATTAAGTAGACCACTTCAATAATCCAGCACACTTCAATATCCAGACCACTTCAATATCCAAAACACTTGGATATTGAAAAAAATTGTGAAAAATCCTCGCATATTCAATAATACATAGTTGACGCCAAAATGTTTGGCAGTTTCGTCTGCTCCTTGTGCGCAACTACAGCTAATGTTGTCATTTAGCTATGCCTAGATGATGTTTTTGAAATCAGACGAGACAAAATATGCTTTAAATCAGCTGAATGATAACTATAATTGACAACATCAGCTGTTAGAGTGCACAAGGAGCAGACGAAACCGTCTAAATTTCTTGCGTCAGCTATACTAGATTAATATTTACATTTTTATTATAATACATGCGAGTAGGCCTAATTGGATCAAGTTGAATTTTAGTTCTGACGTGATTTATACTGACGTATATTGTTATATTTGTAAAAATACGAAGTTTTCTTAAATGAATGATAGAATATTCAGTAAGTAACCTTCAATTTTGTTTATTCTACTTATCTGTATATCGTCAATGTATAAACTAAACCATTATTATGGATGTATTATCAACATATTATTATTATAAGAATTGAATAAACAGATAAACAAAATAACACAACAAGCAGATCGACAAAAATTCCAGTATGGATAAATATTTATGTTGAATTACGTATATTATACTGTGATATTGTAGGTTTGTGCGCAAAACGAACAATATTAAAACTATCAGTATTTCTCTACCAAAATAAATAGAACGCCGTTGTGTGCGTCATCATATAGTTCTGTAATGTCAACAAGTATTTTACAATAAACAACAGTAATACTCTTGGACCAGTTTGGAATTAAAAGTTCAATTCACATACGTTTTCAAGCATTTTTCAATAAAAGTTCAATGTGAAGACACAATATAAGCTTGCTTATGGAGATTAGTAATTCAGATTTGAAAACTGCATTTTATAAGATCATTGGTCTTTAGTTAAAAAAATTAAAATGAACAAGTAATTAAGTGTCACATGTTTGATTGATTAGATCGGCGGAATTCACAATAAGTTTGCAGATTCCTATGAGATTAACATTGAAATGATAATCATAGACATTGCAAATCATTCATATAACTATGACGATGGGATATTCACTTTTATAGTTTGTCCAAGCGAAGAAGACCCTCTGGAAATGACTCGAGCTCGGTCAATATCGATCGAAAATTATCAATTTGATCTCAAATTGTAGGAAATAATTTGATCTACTATTAAGACCACATTTATAATTCTTGAACAAATATTGACCAAGCTGGAGTCATTTTCATATCTTGCCAGAGGGCCTTCTTTGCTTGGACAGACTATACCTACATTTTTCCATTGCCTGGCTGAGTTTTCAACATTTTAAACTTTAAAATGAGAATGAAAAGTGAATAGATTATTTTAACTTGAATGAAAAGACAAGACGTTGTCAAACCACTGATTTATTAAAAAATCGAGATACCTGTTTCAGTTGTTACACCATTATCAATTTCTCGTAAACTAAAACTTAAAGAACAGAGTAGCAGTATTTATACTAACGGTGAAGCACCGCTATTGGTAGACGCTTGAGCCAATGACCGTGAACGTCTGCCATTGGCCTAGACAATATGTTTGAATGAACCGCTAATCGGGGAGGAGCTTGTCTAGGCCAATGGCAGACGTTCACGATCATTGGCTCAAGCGTCTACCAATAGCGGTGCTTCACCGTTAGTATAAATACTGCTGCTCTGTACTTCAAGTTTTAGTTTACCAGAGATTGATAATGGTGTAACAATCGAAACCGGTATCTCAATTTCTAATAAATCAGTGGTTTGACAACGTCTTTTCTTTTTATTTAGTATGGATAACTACCACAATATCACCTTCACAACTACGCAAAAACTATTTTAACTGTTTGAAACGCTATTTTCAATTATGTTTCTACACAAGTAAGTTGAAAAAATAAACCAATGTGTCATTTTCCCAGTTTACCAGAATGTCTTCTTTTCTTGAAAAGACTATAACTCAGTCTATTCAAATTAGTTGGATTATACGGTGTATGGAAAAGGGCGGTTAGACTACTGCGTATAAAATTAAATGAAAAGGGAAGATATTGTCAACCACATATTCATTAAAATTCGAGATACCGGTTTCGGTTGCTACACCGATATTTCGATTTGAAATGGAAAAGTAGTTGACAATATCTTGTCTTTTCATTTAATTTCATATGCAGTAGTCTAACTGTCCTCTTCTATACACCGTAATCTAACTTGAAAAAAACTGATTTATAGTCTGTCCAAGCAAAGAAGACATTCTGGCAAGATGGGGAAAATGACTCCTGCTCGGCCAATATTGGTTCAAAAATTATAAGTTTGGTCTCAAATTATAGGAAACATTCTGATCTACAATTTGAGACCAATTTTATAATTTTTGAATCAATATTGTCCGAGCTAGGGTCATTTTCCCATCTTGCCAGAATAGAATATCTTTATTAGTCTCAATAGTACAACACAATTTAACGTACAGGTCAGTCAACACAATATAATAATATAGTAAAATTGAATGAAGATTTATAAAAAAACAACACATTTTTACAGTATATCTAACTTAATTTCAGATTCCTTACTAGCTTATGATAGATTATATCCTACATTTCAAAATCCTTAAGATCTCATTTTTCCCCATATATTATTTTACAAAATAAATGGGGTTATTAACTGGGAATCAGCTGGTAGGCCTAGGCCCTTCATGGGCTGTTGAGCCAGACATACATTAACTAGGAATATTTCCAAAACAGTTCTGAATTTTCTGTAATCAAGTTGTCTTATCTGAATGGAGCATTGATCCGTCTTGAAGATTCTGTTTTTCGTTACATTAATAAATGAACTTCATCTAGTATTATGCTATGTGTATGAGTAGCACTCCTCAACTCCATTTTATCAGGATTAGCTTTCAAGAGAAGTAAGCATCGTAATATAAAAATAGTGTTAATATACGCAATCCCTTGAAAGTGTCTCTACAGTGTTCACAAAATGTAACTCTGGCAATTACTCCAACGGATTTTTTTCTGAATTGAAAATATCTCTTGCTCGTGCAGTGCACAACCCTAGACTATCAGGCCATATTGAATATTAGATTGAAAAATTCTAAAAAAGGCCTGACGAATACCATCCTGGTTCAGCTTACCATATAGACGTTTAAGGGCAATGTACTCGACTTAGATTTTAGACTGGAAATGTGATGGGTCCACGTCAGAGTTGGGTCTATAAGGATTTCCAAAAAATTCTGAGCCTTATTTTTATTATTATAGAATGCAGATTTATAGTAATTATGGTTATTATATGATTCATAGTAATAATTTTGGTTTTAAAGACTTTTGGCAACAGAATTAAATTTCTTGCTGCCCGGTTTCATTGCAACAAGTTGATGTAACATGTTGCAGACCATTAAACAGTCGATTATTATTGCTGCAACTTATCCCGGGGACAAGTTGCGGTGGTCTGAATTGTGTTGTAGAATATTCTTTATTTTAATAAAACTAGTCTTGAAGAAAAACAAATAAATTTCAAGGGTACTGAGATTATTTATTGATTTTCTGCAAAAACAATATTTATGTCTAGAATTTCCGATCTAATTTAACAATCAATTTTTTCATTTAATCTTAATTAAATTTGAAGATTTAATTCATAATTAACACTTTTTGAGAAGCAGAGCTAGTCGGATTGTAGCATCATAAATAATAAGGCATTTAAAACTATGTATAAGTTATACTATAGTCTGTCCAAACAAAGAAGACCTTCTGGCAAGATGGGAAAACGACTCCAGCTCGATCAATATTGGTTCAAAAATTAGAATTTTGGTCTCAAATTATAGGAAACATTCTGATCTACACTTTGAAACCAATTTTATAATTTTTGAACCAATATTGTCCGAGCTAGGGTCATTTTCCCATCTTGCCAGAATGTCTTCTTTGCTTGGACAGACTATACTAATCTAATCAACAATCTGACCTGAGCGACATGATCGTGAATGCCGCCGCGCTGCATCATTGTCAGCGTGTGTCTGACAATGGCGGCCGCCTCACGACCCACCACCGAGCTGCTAGTTCCGCTTTTGGCCGCCAGATGCAGCAGAAAGTCCAAATTGCTCGGCTGCGGAAATTTCGGCGCCAGCCCGAAGCCGCCGTACATTGGTTCGTAGTTGCCTGTTTTCAAAAATTTACAGTATTAAAACTCATAAATTCCATTCCACAAAAATATCAAAATTCTCAATCAACGGCTATAAGGGAAAAACACCAGTAGTGACCATATTTAAGGAATCATTTTAATAGCCTAGTTTATGCAGAATTATGATTCAATTCATTAGTTACATATATCACCTGAAACTCAATAGATATATAGCCCAGATCCTTCTTAATCAACGTATTCCTTAAAATGGCGAATATCTCAATTAACAAATGAATAGTTAAATTTTTCGTGAAAGTCAACTTTGATTTTAAAGTAGCCACTACTACTACTATTGAATTGAATTGAATTGAAAACATCTTTATTCATCAAAATGTACAGGTACATCCAGAATAGTGTCATAAACGAAAGTATATCAGGCCTCTATCAGGTACTGATTCTATAGAGGGCACATGTTTTATGCTCATTGACAATTCAATTTCTCAAACTGCTTGTTGCAGTAAATTAAATAAGCGAATTTTACATTCCAGGACATTATTATAATAATAGGTTATATTAAAATGAGTTAAACTGGTTATGCATTGCTGTTGGTTACAAGCCACTAGAAAAGTGACAATGAATTTCGCATAAAAATCTCTGATGATGCTCTGCAAGCCCCTACTTGAACTATTTTACATTTTACATAAGCTAAGCCTCTAGCAGGTTTATAACCCATTTGAAGGCATCAAATCCGTGTTTGAAATAAAAAACCATTCAAGTGGCCACTACTGGTACTCTTCCCTTAAAAATGTATCCTACAGAAACTGTTTAAGCGCTCTAACAGCTGATGTTGTCAATTGTTTTTCAAATGAAAAGAGACAATAGATACTTCTAATCAGCTATTAATATGTTTCATCACGTACAAGAGACAGACGAAACCGCCTAACCTTTTGGCATCAGCTTTACTAGCCTAGAGCTAGAGTGAACTACAGATAACTTAAACTGAAAAATTGGAAAAAAATGAAAATTGAATAAGTTACTCACAGTGTGACTATTAAGTGTCACACTTTTCATTGATTAGCTGGTTTTAATCTATCATAATTTAGACAACTCTTATTAGATTTACATTCGAATGATAAGCAATACATAATTATAGTGTATTGTGATAACCACGAATTTATTAGAATAGACAGTTCACCGGAGTATTATTTATAATGATTTAATATCCGGAACCGAGATCTAAACTTAAAAAATTCCGAAATAAGAATTAATCTACTGAATTTTCAACTCTTTCAATATAAATTTTCAGAATAATATTGAATTAGGCCCAATTGGAAATAGAGTCTATGGTACAAATATTTTCCATACTGCCCTTCATCAAGCTTCGATCACACTGCTAAATGGTTATACAGAGGGTAGATAAAATTATTAATTGAACATACAACATCTATAGAAATAGTAATGATGTTCAAAACATATAGTGATAATAATCCTTCCAACTACCATGTCCAATACCAATGTTATATAGTCTGTCCAAGCAAAGAAGACCCTCTGGCAAGATGGGAGAATAACTCAAGCTCGGTCAATATTGGTTCAAAAATTATCAATTTGATCTCTAATTGAAGGAAACAATTTGATCTACTATTAAGACTACATTTATAATATTCTTGAACAAATATTGACCAAGCTGAAGTGATTTTCCCAACTAGCCAGAGGGTCTTCTTTGCTTGGACAAGCTATAGCATGAACCTACCATGAATCATCTCATGTCTCTTTCTTTTCACTTCTTCTTCCTTCTTCTTTTTCTTCTCTTCTTCTTCTTCTTCTTCCTTTATTATTTACTTTACTTCTCACGTTTTTCTTCTCTTTACTTCTCACTTCTCCTTCTCCTCACTTCTCACTTCTCCTTCTTCTCCTTCTCCTTCTCCTTCTCCTTCTCCTTCTCTTTCTTCTCTTCCTTCTCCTTCTTCTTCTTCGTTATCTAACCCATTTGTGCCTGTAAAGGCGTTGGGTGGGACAATTTAAGTTCGATAAAAACATTTTTTTTTGCTCACCTGCCAACTGTTCGAAACACAGCCTGGTACACTCTTTACTGGATGGCACCTTATTTGTTGTATCGGCCATTTCCACATCGAAGAACACTGTTGTCTTTTTCAGCACGTCCACTATCTTTGTTCCAGTCTGATTCACTTTCTGACGGTCCTCTTTCCACTGTAAACAGAGTATCAAAACATAATATGTGACTGTTATTAAGATAGTTAGTAGTAAAGTCTGTCCAAGCGAAGAAGACCGTCTGGAAAGTTGAGAAAAAGACTCCAGCTCGGTCAATAGAGGTTCAAAAAAATATTGATTTGGTCTCAAATTGTAGATCAGAATGTTACCTACGATTGAGACCGGATCAATCATTTTTGAACCAATATTGACCGAGCTGGATTCATTTTCTCAACTTGCCAGATGGTCTTCTTTGCTTGGATATACTAAACATGTATTGATGAAAAATATTTGAAAATAGTAGATGCCTTGCAAAGCAGCTCGCTGCGAATGCCTCACGACGCATGCTTGGCTTGGCCTCGGACTGTGGATACCGGGGTTGCTCGCTGCGAGGCGTTCGCGGCGCACAATTCGAGACGAGCCGAGCTCGAATGTGCCTCGCCCCGAGCTGTTCGTCAAGTGGATGGGCCTGTGCTATCTGCCTCGTAAGACACAATTGTAGTTGATGGTTCGCTTGCTCGCAGTGACCATTCGTGGTCACAAACAGTGCAAAGAGCGTATGCTTCACCCTGAGGCAAATCGTGTGCCTTGCTGCGAGGCATTCGCAGCGAGCAGTCTCGCACTGATGATATCCGCCTTGGAAAACTGTGAGAAATCAATTTTTAATTGGAAAAGTCTGATTAGAAATCGAAAACAACAAAAACATAAGCGCAATACAGTGGAATCTCGATAATTCGTACCTCTATAATTCGTAATTCTCTATAATTCGTTGTGAAAGCTCACTCCCTCGAAATAATTTTCCTTTATTAATAGCTTCGATAATTCGTAATCTTCCCTAATTCATACAAAAGCTTTGGTCGCATGAACTACGAATTACCGAGGTTCCACTGTAATTTTAAAATATCACATTTTTCATTAAATTTCAAAACCAAATGAAAATACATCTCAATCATTTAAGATGACGTTATTGTATGTTAGCTGGGTCATTGACTTCAGCAAACTGTATCAATGATTAAATAAAAAATCATTTGTTTTATACCTATGAATGAATGTTTTGATATATTAGTGTCAAGCACAGAATAACCTTTGGCAACATGTCTGCCATTCACTCCTGCCAGTAGTCAAAATGAAAATTGTTCTAGTACAACCAAATTTAGGAAGAAATAGTACAGGCTTATGCCCGGTTTTTCCAAGCACACTCAAATTTGAGGGTCCCTCAAATTTACTACACTTTACTACATTTCCTATAATTATCATAGAAAATGTCAGTTGTTCATCAAAATTTGAGGGTCCCTCAACTTTGAGTGTGCTTGGAGAAACCTGGCATTAGACTATTTTTTCTGTCTCAGTTCGTAATTATGTTATGATTTGTGCTATCATATGTCAATAATAAAATATTTTCGTTCGTGAAATTAATATGATTACGATTATTGTAAAAACGGTAGGTTGGCTGAAATGATTTCACCCTGGAAATTCAAGTTCTGCGCATGCGTAGTTACACTCTCACTTCCCTCCGTCATCTTGCAAGAGGCTCTTCTGTTCTTGGCACAACTATACCTATGAATATGAGTGCATGTAAATGACCGGTTGTCAATGAATGAATACCTGTTTGGCGACTTTGAGCAGGACAGTTTTGAAGCCGGGCCGGCCCCAGTTGTCCTCGGGCGGAAAGTACGTTCCGCCGGCCACCGGCTTCAGGTCGGGCGTCAGGAATACGCTCATCGGCCAACCGCCTCCGCCCGATGTTACCTGAAATTCCAATTGAAAATGAAAACTTGAAAATTATTTCGGGAAGCTTATTTCTTAGAATTTCTATCTGATGAGAAGAACTACATGAGAATTAAACCACTGAAAGAGGTTGTCAATTCTATAGTCTGTCCAAGCAAAGAATACATTCTGGCAAGATGGGAGAATGACTCCAGCTCGATAAATATCGATTCAAATATTATAAATTTGGTCTCAAATTGTAGAGCAGAATGTTTCCTGGAATTTGAGACAAACTTTATCATTTTTGAACCAATATCGACCGAGCTGGCCAATTTTATGCAGTCAAGATACAATAGTCCATTATCTCAGACGATACAACATGCTTCAATAAAATTCAAATTCTATAGTTCTATAAATTCTATAGTTGCAGTCACACATCGCTCAAGCATCTTTGTTTATGCCGTGTGTAACTGGATTGAAATAAATTAGTAAAAAAAACTTTCGAGCCACTAAGGAGGGTTCTTCTATTATTCATCAAATATTTCATTCTCAATAACTTCGATTATTAAATAAATTTAGTTGGCACGTATAGTCTGTCCAAGCAAAGAAGCCCCTCTGGCAAGATGAGAAAATGACTCCAGCTCGATCAATATTGGTTCAAAAATGATTGATTTGATCTTAATCGTAGGAAACATTCTGATCTACAATTTAGGACCAAATCAATATCTTTTGAACCAATATTGACCGAGCTGGATATGACAATTCAATGATTACAGGAATGATGTGATTCCTTCAGATGGAGATGAGATTGAACCGTGGCCATACAGCTCAACTTTATGAAGAAAGTTTGTTTTAAAGGTTTTTCTAAGATTTGTTATAAGTTACTGATAACTTTTACCTGCGCACAGGATTTTTCCTTGCCGGTAATTTGATTTTGTAATAAGTCAAACATTGTAATTGTAATTTGTTGTGGTTTTAGAACTTCAATAAGATTTGAATTTGAAAAAAATCTGCCAATTTTTGAATTCAGCACTAACCTGTACAAACGACATATAGACCCGGTCAACATCAGGCCTCTCCTCACGATCCACCTTCACACTCACAAAGTGCTCGTTCAACAGCTCAGCCACCGACTCGTTTTCAAATGACTCCTTCAATTAATATAAATAAATCGATTTTACTTTCATAAATCAGCATAGGCAATTGACAAAGACACATAAATACAAATAGAAAGCAAAATCACAACGTATATTATAGTCCACGCAAAGAAATCCCTCTGGCAAGATGAGAAATTGACTCCAGCTCGGTCAATATTGATTCCGAAATTATCAATTTGGTCTCAATCATACGAAACATTCTGATCAACAATTTGAGACCAAATCAAAATGTTTTGAACCAATATTGACCGAGCTGGATTCATTTTCTCATCTTGCCAGAGGGTCTTCTTTGCTTGGACAGATTATACTTTAAGTAGGCTACGGAGTTGATCAACAAACGGAAAGATTTGAATAAGTCACCAATTCTTTAAAAAATAATAATTTCATCATTTATTGATTATGAAGAAAACAAAATAAGCCATTTCCTACAAGTTACAATAAGTGAACCTCAATTTTAATATACCTTGATACTTTTCAACTCTACCTCAATATTTTATATCACATATCACATTTGCCAATATTGTCCTCCATCTAAAGGCATAGATCATGACGTTCAGCAGATTAGCGTGGGCTTTTGAACATAGTCTGTTGTACAGGAAAAATGGTTTGAGAGGTTCAAACGGTAGACGCTTATCCAGTTTGTTCAAGGTTGATTACCCTTCTAAAAATGATTTAAAAGTGCAAGCCATTCCAAGCCCTAAAAACATGGAAAAATTGATGTATTTTCAATAAATTTTCAAAAACCAATTTTCTTCCAATTCTAAAGTAAATTCTCTTTATTTTACCTTCATATTCATCACAAATGAATGATAAAATCGAGTTTTTTGAGGATCGATGACTAAATCAAATTTTTCCGATTCACTGATTAAGCTAGTACTACCGAAAAAAATCTTCCAAACAATAAAACGGTTTCGCAACAAGTCAATCAAATCGTAACTTACAGTAACTTAATTGATTTTTTTTCAAACTGTGATGAATACACATCACTTGAGTTTAAAAATTATATATTATTTCATCAGAGATCAATTATTGAAATAATTCTGACTGAATGTTATTTAAATCAGTTTATTTTGTATTCAATAACAAACGTTCGAATGATAGTAAACATGATATATCCTATTATATACATTGGCTCACCCGGGGCATGAACGTGGAGTGACCACGAAGGCACACGTTCTAGCCTTAGACTCATCCATTTATAAACTCCAAATTTTTGGGAGTATAGTTCTTAGTTCTTGTTTCTCTTGTTAGTGATTCCGTTCTAAGAGACATAGTAACGTCTCCCTATCTGATTTAGGTTACTTTCTGGACAGTTGTATGTCTTGATATCACAGGCTACCACAGTCCGGGTAGGATAACTCTGTGTGTCAAGGGAACAACTGGGAAGAGTAGTACCTTCATCAGACAGGTATTTTTTATTTTTAAATTAAAGATTAAAGCCGCGAAAAAGTGTTATAAACATGGGGAGTCAGGTAAGCCAATGTATCTATAGATCCACAAAATGTTCCTGAGCAGCCAAGCGACTACACCTAAAATAATATTATAATTAATTACATTTTCAAACGTTCCCTAATAGAATCAAATATTTTTATATATCAAATCAATGTCTTGTATTATTATTAGAATATATATTTATTAGTCAACATTGATTATTGTTAATTAAATAAGTCCAATCTATACTAAACCCCCCTTACAAAACAGAATAATGTTCTACTGTATGTAATTGATTTTTTTTTTTTCAAATAGAATAATGTTATCACAACATTTAAAATCTGTAGGAAAGTTATAATATACCTTCTCCATAACGTGACACCAGTGGCAAGTAGAGTAGCCAACAGACAGAAAGATCAGCTTGTCCTCGCTACGCGCCTTCTCGAACGCCTCTTCGCCCCATGGATACCTAACAAAAATATGATTATTACAATACAAAAACAAATTAAAATAATAGTAGACGAAGTGAGTTTGTTTGTGTGAGTTGCACTGTTGTAAACATGTTGGGTTTGTCAATAGATTCTAAGCTAGATTGGGGAGAGCATGTTGAAAAGATATCGTTAAAATTGAGTGGGTCACTCTTTGCATTGAGAAATATTGTTAAACGAGTCCCAAAGACAACAGAAAAAAGTGTCTATTATGCACTGATTGAATCCCACATTGCTTATGGTATTGAATTATTAATCATTTTAGATATTTTCGATGCTGTTTTGAATCATTTACCAACCTTTCGAATTGTAAATTGATAAATAATGGTTTTATTATTCTTGTGAGTTGAAATTTGTGAGCATAGTGAAAGTGGACATTGTGGATAGACATATAACCTACATCTTAAACCTTCATCATCATTAATCATCATTCATTCATCCTTTGCTTAAAATACTTAGAGACCAAGTCGCAATTGTAAAGAATAAAGAATTATGGGGGAGTACCTCAAAGCAAAACATGCAAAGAATTTTGGTTCTACAGAAGGCTGCGATCAGGTACCTAGAGGGGCTCAAATTTCCCCAGACATGTAGAGAGTCTTTCAGTAGTTTGGAGATTTTAACTGTACCTTCATTGTATATTTTTAGAGTGATACTTCATGTAAAAGATAAATTGAATTCATTCCAGTTAAATTCTGATATTCTATACTCGGGGGAGGAATAATGTTTCAGTTCAGAGACATAGACTAAATTAATGTAATTGAGAAAACACCAGCATATAGAGGACAAAGGTTTTTTGCAAAACTCCCAGCTGACATAAGAGGCATTTTTGAGGAAAAACATTTCAAGACGAGTCTATTTTCATTCCTAAGCAAAAAGGCTTTTTATGAAGTAGACGAATATTTATGTTAGATTGATGAAATTTTTAGTTTGTAAGAATTGTGAATTTTTAATGTTCATACCGTATTGTATTATTTATGACTGTCTATCATTGTATTGTTTTATATTTGACGTTTTTCAACTGTATGCCTTGTAAGCTATACTTCTGTTGAAAATAAAGTATTATTATTATTATTATTAGTTTGAATTAAAAGAGAAAACAAGATCTCGTCAAATCACACATCAATTTAAAATTGAGATAAACAGTTTACCAGAGATTGATAATGGTGTAGCAACTGAAACCGGTATCTCGATTTTTAATAAATCTGTGGTTTGACGATATCTGTCTATCATTTAATAAGAATAATTGCCACAATATCACCTACTCAATAATAACAATAACAACAACAACAACAACTATTATACAACAATAACAACTACTCAACAAGTGAATTGAATTTGAAATACTGGGTACGATACACATTATGGCTTGACCACAACAAGCGGTTTTTGAGTTAATACGGCTTGATTGAGAAGATATGTGTAACCGATCAAGTAGATAATAGACAGTTATATGAGTCAAAATAGCAACAATCAAAAACTATAAATTTGAAATAGCCGTACAAATAGGCCTAAAGGAGTATTTATTTTTAGAATTGATAATTACCCATCAATAATACTAAATCAATAAATAGTGAAATTCACTTGAAAAGGGTGAATTTCACTATTTATTGATTTAGTATAGATTAGAAGCCCTAATAACAGAGTAAAAGTCTATAATATAGTTATGTGAATAGAGTTGTAATGGCTAGAGCTACTTAGCTCTAGCAGCGAATTCAAAGCCGGGCAGCTCGAGCCGCGCGGCTCGAGCTGCTACTTGGGAATCGTACTTTTAGACATAGTTAACTGGAGTTCTGACATTTTCCAGTTTTTAGTTCATAAACGAGGACAATTTTTGAAGATGACACGGTTACAACTGAGCTAATTTCTTCAACGACCTGATTACGAATTCTAACTAGATGGGACCATTGAATTTGTTCCCGAAATTCACTCAGGCGTAAGGTACGTACAGAGATTCATGCACTAAGCTGTTTGCAAGACTGTGCACACCTTAGTCTAAAATTAACGTACCTAAACAGTTGCCATCATAGAATAATAATTATTGAGTTATTAGCATACCAATCCACTGGATTCCCAGCATGTTGCAAGAGATAGGGCGACTTCTCACTCGCCAACCTATTCCTGGGCTCTGAATGAGTCATGTTCAGGGTGCTGAGTAGAGCGTTATGGGTTGAGATCAGCCTGAAAAAGTAAGAAAATCATTTTCATTCATCTTTGATATTTTAGCGTAGTTTAATATTAGCAAAACCTTCAGTTGTATAACTTGGGTACTAGTCGATAGGCATACTCAACATTTTCCCAATTTGATGTTATTGTCAATATTCCTGTTAGGTATTATTCCCCTCCTGATTCTGAGTTTTGAGATGTGGAGTGAAATAGGTGATAATGGATGTAAATTTTAAATAACTAGCCTACCTATTAATTATTATCCACAGATTCAAGCTTTACATTGATGAGTTTTTATAGGTTATGTAACATCAAGGTTTAACATTTACAATCAGTTTATAGTGTTAATTTGTGCTCAATGAATGGTACAGAATTAAGGAGAACTGAAACTTAATTCTATTATCTACCTGTAAAATGTCGCATTAGAAACGGCTGGTAAGTTTTGAAAGACAATTGATCCAAATTTATGGCTCACATTGCCATAGCTTTCTCCAAGTTTTACATTTTTAATTCTATTCCAGAATGAAGGGCATTGCAAGAGTCTTCCAGGAAACATAACATTTATGTTAGTAATGATACTGAGCTGAAATAAACAAGATAACAATGTTATTCATCACAATCACAAACAACACCAAACGGCCTTCACTTTTCAAAACTAGGTTATGTTATGTTATGTGAGAAAATTGAATTCAGTTTGTGCCAAAATCTATTTTTAGAACACAGCTGTAACTGTTTTGGGGCAAATGGAATATTATAATCAAAATTGGATGTCCATAGTAATTAAACATATTAGAAATACAAATAATATTATTAATACTGTGAAGTATATGAGTTTGAGATTTTCTGTCAAAAGTATTTTTCAAACCTAATATTTTGCTAAGGTTGGTGCTACTTCATGGCGCTCTAAATCAAAATCTCGCTGAAACCACAGAATAGAAGACAATATCTTAAATTTTAAACGAATAAATCCATTTATTTTCATCATATCCTACAATTATAGAATAATTCGAAATTTTAATGATTTCAAGTATTCAGACATTATTTTCATAAAATAGGTAGGCGTTTTATAAGCGTTGATTGGGGCCTGTCAACAGGTGAGAACATTGTTCTTTCACTTGAGAAAATCAAATTTTAATTATTACTGTTAAATTATTTACATATGACTAGATCACATTATATAAAGTATGTTGCTCAAAAATCGCTAGAGAAGAAAATTATTCTTGAATGAAACACATTCAGAGGACAATCAATTCAATCAATAGAATTATACAGAGTGTTCCGAAAAGAACTGATTCGGGTACCACCATGGTGTTCTTCGAGCTATAACAAACATGAAATGCCGCGGATATCAGAAAAACTCAGTAGGGGAGAGTGGTGTACCTTTGACCATAATGTACCTTTAACCATTGAGCTTACCAAGGCATCTAGCGGCTTTCTCATAAATCTAATAGTCAGAGTTCATAGAGTTCCCACAAGGGAATCCTACCATTCTAGCTTCGAGAGTGCTGTTTGATTCGTTTGAGCAAAAAAATCCAAAAACTAAAATCACTAGTGGAAAGTAAATAATTTTTCCACTCGTATTTTGTTTTTGTATTTTTACAGAGTTGGTTTGATTGAATTTGTGTGAGTCTACACTACTTCTTACTATTTAAACTATCTTACGCTGCATCACTTGAATCCACAAACATAACCTAGATGCAGGAATTGGAAAGGAGCACTGTGTTGTACCTTTGACCAGATAGTTGTGTTGTTCCTTTGACCAAGTTAAATAAGTATAAGTTGGAAGATTATGCAGCTGTACGGTGTATGAAATAGATATGTTGAAGATATTGTCGCCAAGCTTCCTCATCCAGATGCTATGGGAGGCTCTGCTCGTCAACGTGAAATTCAATATTATCTTTTGGTGTAGATTTAAAAAAAATTCATCTTTGAAAAATATTTCCCATTTTTTAGTCAAGATTAATTTTAATTGATATATTATTGTGTGCATTTTACATTTCAATCAACCATACCAGTAGGCTCAACTTAGCCTAAACCGACTTCCCAATCCAATTCAACCACTGGTCAAAGGTACAACAGGCACTGGTCAAAAGTACAACACCATGTTGTTCCTTTGGCCACTTGGTAGTAATTTTTCAAACAATAAAACAAAGTTACTTTGGATATAGTTAGAAAGATAATATTTTATAGTAGAAGATAGTTAACTAATTGAAGTTCAGATTTATACAAAAATATGTTACTTTTAAGCCAAAATAAAAAATCTTAGAAGCAAAACTGGTCAAAGGTACACCACTCTCCCCTAAGGATAATTCAACATTTTGCCTACGACATTTCATGTTTGTTATAGCTCGAATAAGAACACCGGCTGTTTTGGAACCCGGATCAGTGCTTTTCGGAACACGCCTATACTGTATAGAAATAGAACGTCATAACATTCATGCCTAGTGTATGACTTCTTTCTGTATTAGCCTATAGGATTCATGTTTTCTATCATTTCTAATATAGAGCATCAGCAGCAAGCTTATAACGGTACATGTACTTACTATTTAATTTATCTTGGAGGATTTCATTTATCTTGAAATTATTCAATTATTTGTGATGGAATCATACAAGAATTTTTTATTTTATTTTTTGAGTTGTAATAATCAATATTAAACCGGGAAGCGGTTTGTCCCAGTGGTAGAGAGCGTCTAATCGGTGAGATTAGGTAAGCGACGTGCCTCTACCACCACTGTAGTAACGGTGACCGGTTCCTCTGAATTCTATTCATGAGCCTCAAAAATCGCTTCCCGGTGGTTCGGAACCCACCTAAAGCAGTATTCATCTCTCATCATCATCATCCTTCCCATTACCCACGCACAGGCCCAAGAGCCCATGTGGGCATCACCCTAACAAAAAAAAACTATGAATAACTGTCCACACTCGCAAAAAAATGCTTGAAAATTGGCTGGCAGTCCATGAATGAATATTACTCATTCAGTGTGAATCGCATAACTTATTATTAGAAAATATAATTAAAAATTTTATGGAACGACCCTCCGCAAAAACTTCGTCCAATCACATTATAGCTTCCTTTAACATATTCTTCTATTAAAGGAAGCTATATGCCAATCATCATCAGCTTGATATAATAAAATTATAAAGAAGTGAGCTTTTATAAGTAAGTTTCTCATGTTAAAAACCTCTTATGGCTTTAAATGGTGAGGAGACCCTTACGGGTAAGTTCCACCTTGCCAATGTGTACTTGGCCAAATACTGGTCACCCATCCAAGACCAGTTTATAGTGCTCGTGACTCAACTTCACGATCACTAATCGACCTTCCTCACCGAGTGGCCAATACACAGTCTTTCATGGCAGTCTACTTGAAAAATATGGCTATAAATCCAATAAAAGACACCAATTTTCTGGAAATCAATGAAATTAATTTCCCATAGATATGCAACATATTTATCGATCAATTATTATACATTCAAGGGAAGTTTAAAAAAGGGTATTAAAAATTTTGTTCTATTCCATTTTATCTTTCATTCACTCACTCAATATCACCTTATTTTCTTAAAATACTTGCTATCAAGTACTAATACTTGCTATTATTTATCAATAAATAATTAATGTTTATTCATTTATTTATTTATTGTTACGCAATTGTAACAATAAATAATTAATAAATATCTATTAATTATTTCAAATAGGCCTTAGTTTATTATTCAATCTTGACTACCTATAATATCTATATCTATACCTATAATACCTATATCTATCATTTATTGTCTTGCCAATAGTTTGTCTGAGCGCAGATTATATGAAATAGACTGTTAGATACAGTAGTAATACAGTAACAAGTTATTTATGAATGAAGAAATTGATACTCATATTAACTTCATAAGTTTGTAACATTAGTGTGGAATAGAACAATTCCATTATTCATTCAACTATTTGTTTAGAATCCGCCTCTCCTCAACTTCCAATAATAAAAAATACAAATTTATTATTATTTCTTATTGAGTTATAACCCTTATTGTTGGAAAATGGCGGTTTATTATAGCATATTTTTTCCATTATCTCGATAACCGTTGAAGTTACATCCTTCTGAAACTGGTTTCATTGAGTTTCTCAGCTAATTTTACATAGGAATTGATTATTTTAGAACCTGAGTGAAGCCTCTAAAAAATTAGAAAAATTAATATTTTTTGAAAAATCTCAGTTTTCCGCCATTGTTATCTTGGTAACAAAGCGTTTTTGGGGGTTTGTCCCATGAAACTTTTTTGTCTACTTGATGTAAGGAATCAGCCTGAGAAGTATTACACATTCCTCCAGAAACACCCTGTATATTTCATTAGATTGTATAGCCTATTCTACTTTCCTTAGTAGATAAAATATATTGGAATAGATAAATTGAATGAAAATCAATACCTCTAATAAAAAAATTTAAAATTATTATTCCACATACATATGTTTTTCCACAATTATTTTAAATAGCTCTAAGTTTTAAAGTTTAATTGGAATAGAATATGCACCTATATTGTAAACTCTACAATTCATTTTGTAGCAGGACCATGCTCGATCTGTTCTAGTGTGACAAAGTGTGTTTTATTGTTTGTTGTTTCATTATGAAACGATTTTACAACATTGTCAACAACTCCAGTCAAATTTCTGTTAAATTTATTGTTCATAACTCATTCATTGATATCTATATTCTTGAAAAAATATTAGGTATAGCGACACAAGAAACAAATCGATTCATGTATAGCCTAGGCTAAATTTATTCCCTTTCCCTCTATTGTATCTGAAATTTTACAAAACAAGCCCTATGTCTGCAATAGGTACTTTCAGTCCGTCTACATTTACTGAATAGAGAGGAAATTGCTTCCCAAGTTGGGCAGAAACATGATTGAAAATTAGTTTGCGGTGGTAAGTTATAGTCTGGTTGAGCAAAGAAGACATTCTGGCAAGATGGGAGAATGACTCCAGCTCGGTCAACATTTAATAAAAAATGATAAATTTGATTCCAAATTTCAGGAAACTTTCTGCTCTACAACTTGAGACCAAATCTATTATTTGCGATCCAATATTTACCGAGCTGGAGTCAGTTTCCTTCTTGCCAGAATGTCTTATTCGCTTGGACTGACTATATCTTGAGAAGTGTATGCGACAATGGAAATTGCTGCTGTGAAACAATATAATGTTTGAACTCGGCAAGTGCGCTGAATGCTGAATGCTGCTTGCAAGTATAGGGCTTCACCACAATAATTGAAGACTTAAAAGTGTGCCAGCATCAATAGCAGTTCTAGCTTCGACCAAGTCAGTCAGTCTGTTCTGGTTGTTTGTTCGGTTCATTCCACAACTGCCTGTATTCCACTGTAAGTATAATTATTTCTGATACAACTCAATTTTAATTTTTTAATTTATTCAATTCATCCTTGCTGGACACCGTAGTGTATGTATTGGATCTCAATCTATTCAACCCCAGTTTTTCATACAGATAACTACCTATGTATTTTGTTTTGTAATTTTTTATTTAGCTCAATTCTTATTATCATTAAATTCATTGCCTTCCACAACCAAATATTTTTTGTATACGCCTATGCTCTACAGCAATCCTCCAACTCTTTGCGAAAAAAGAAGGCGGATCATGAATTGGATTTGAATTTATTTTGTCACTACTACCAGTGAATAATATAAAGTATACGATACCTATATGAATAAGTATTTATAGACATTTAATCTTTAGTATATAATATAATATTATATATAAATAATTATTAGTATAAATGAAATTAAAAAATCAGACATCCTTTTTTAAAACTTCAAAAGTATTATTTTTCACATTATTATTGAGAAGGATAATACTTTTAAAGTTTTAAAAAAAAGGTGTTTGATTTTTTTCATTCTATTCATAAACTTTTGAATAGCCCTGAGTTTAAAGATCTTTTTCCAATAAATCAGTATATATAAAGTAAATAAATTAACTAGAGTAATATAAAAGTATATAAATTAGTATATATACAAGTATAAAGTATATAAATATACGTATATTTTCCATATTCTTTGCTACTACCAGAGACAATGTATATTATTATACATTGTATGTATAAAAATACATTGTCTCTGCTACTACGGTACTGCATGTACAATAAGTGAATTGTATGGCAGTCATAAGATACATACAGTATTATACAAATAGTAAAATTACATTAGAAAATGTTAGGCCTCAAGTTATAACTTAGAACTTATTATCAGCTAGAAAGTATTTCAATTTTCTTTTGTGACCTACCTATCACTCTATTGTCACATAGGCAATTTTTCGGCTCGTATGGATTGGATTTTACGAATAACAACGTCCTAGAAATTATGTTGTTGTATTCAGCAATCGTTCTTTGAGAGCGATAATCATGATAATTATGTAATAATGTTCTTTGTAATAATAATTATGTATGGGCAAAGAGGATTGGAATATAGAGAAATATATAACTCCATGGTATAGGCCAGCACCCCTTGTTCTCGCCGATACATGCTTGAGAATAATATTGATTATTACAACTCAAAAGATAAAATAAAAAATTCTTGTATGATTCCATCACAAATAATTGAATAATTTCAAGTTAAATGAAATCCTCTTTTCTTACTCAATATTTCCTCTTGTCACATTCTGATATTCATCTGAATTGCTTTTTGAACCCCATTCAAAGTAGGGCAAAGTAAAGCTTCTTGGATAAAAAAATAGCTACAACAATATTATACCAGCATACAATCATTATTATTCTCTGTTGTAATAAAGTTAAATGTAACTTATATTAAATATTTTTGCTACACGGCGGTAATCAACCAATGCCCATGTTTTCTATTTTTGTGTTAAAAGGGCGAAATATCATAATAATTATCATTGAGCCCTCAAGTGTGATTTGTAAGCTGAATAAATGAATAGGCTACGGAGGTATGCATCTTTCAAGGCATCTTCTTATGACCTTTCTATTAATCTGTAGAAGTGAGGAACGAATCTGAAATAATTATCATTTCAATGCAATTTAATGTGAAAGCAATTAAAGAAATTATACCTAGTTAAATTTTAACCAAATCAACCTGTGTCTATGAATTATCAAGATTATAACCTTTAATGAATAATTTAATTCGAATTTTTCTAATATGCTATTAATTATTGGTTGGAAGACTTTCTTGATGATGAACAATAATTACAATAAACCATCTAATGCTAATGAAATAAGTTCGTTGAATGCTATTATCAAAAAATTTCACATTGGCATTGGGATGTTCATACAGCACCAATTAATTAAATTTCGGAATATTTGGATTAAACTATTCAAATTTCAACTATTTTTAACCATTCAAATAAGTAAGTTATTTGATTTTTATTTTATCTATCAATTTTGAAATAGCCCCAAAAGTGTTAAGTTCAATATTCAAACTACCTATATATTGTGCTGGTAACAAAACGTTTATCATCTTGAGATCTCATAGATTCTATCCCTATGTAATTCATGGCCAATGCCTATAATAGCTGAAATAGAAGAGTATTTCAGGAGCCTATGGGAGCGGCGTGGTATGATGCTCATGAAAGGTGCTGTCCCAGTTGATGAATTAATAATGCCAGCTGTATTCTTTGAATATTGATTGGCCTTTCTGAATAGGCAATCAATTTTGTTATGTTGGTCTTTTTTGTCTCTTTCTTTCTCCACCTTCTCTTGTGTCATCTTTATCTTCCCCTTTCGCTCACTCTTTCTCAGATTACTACCTAGTCCCTCCTCTCTTTCTCTCTCTCTCGTTTCGCGTCTCTTTTTTGTGTTGCCATGTTGTGAACTATCCAGCAGTTGCCATGCTGCTGAGAAAGAAGCGCTGGAAAACTTTCTATGTAAGTGCTGTCATTTTCGGATCAGTTTTCCTTCAGATTTTCATCGAATTTCTCAGTCTCAATCAATTTTTTCACATTCTCATTCAGAGGTTTTCACATTCTCATCCAGAGTTTTTCACATTCTCATCCAGAGTTTTTCACATTCTCATCCAGAGTTTTTCACATTCTCATCCAGAGTTTTTCACATTCTCATCCAGAGTTTTTCACATTCTCATTCAGTCTTTGTGATATAGGCTACCGTAATAAGACTCTTGTTCTGATCTGATCTCTATAATCTAAAATTTACTACCGGTACCAAATCACATCATTCTCATTCAGAGTTTCAGTTTTTGTGGTAAGAATTTTATACGATTTGATCTTTAATAAAAAATTTCTTACTTTATAGGTAGGTATTTATCGACAAGGAAATTGAACTTAATTCATATCCAGTGCTTATCTTTCTTGTAGGTGATGATAAATTATATAATATTCACTGTTCTATATTATTCGAGTCCAACAATATTCCAAGGTAGTTTATTTATTCATTCAGTATTTATATGAACATCTATAATATATTGAGTATTTCTATCACAATATTAGCCTATTATATTATTTGTTTAAATAAAGTCCACATTTTTAGGCCAATAAGGCCAATAAATTTATGTTTCTGTCGAAAGTTTTCCACTTAGAGAAATAATAATCCAAAAGTAATTGATGATTGAATTTTAAGGGTTGATATTGAGTTAATACGCACACAAATCAATTCTAAACTCTCAATTGAATAAAATAATATAATTTATTGGGGAATAATTGAAAAATTAAGAGTAAAGAATTACACATTTACTGTAAGTTATGTTTATCATGTTTATACTACCTATGCGTTTATTATATGCTATATATCGTACTATTTCTAGAGCTTATAATACATAAGTTACAAAGTGAAATAGTACAATGCGCTTATTTCAAATTGTACTATTGTAGTAGGTACTTTATTGTGTCTATACTATAATAGGTAGCTTACTATATGTAAGTTGTTGATTAACTCTTTGATGTCTTGCCTTTTGGCATCTGCTGGTTATATTCATCCTATGTGAATCCCAGTGAGTTCATCTCTTTCACTCTTGTGGTTCCCCTTACAAAACCAATCATTAAATTTTAGAAACTGGATACTATTTTCATAGTTTATGGTTTATCTACTGTATATTGACACTTGGGCTTCCTTATTCATGTCTAATTACTCGTCCCATTGTCTTTGTCTCCTGGTTGTATGTAGCCTACAAACCCTTTTTTTAATTAGAGAAATAAATTTTCAATGTTACACAATTTGTTTTAATGTAGGTAGACTGTGCTTTGCATTGTAACTCCATCGATCCTATTGATATTTGGCCTTCTCGACAAAGAATGATCTCAATTTGATTTATTCCACTCAATTTTTGGTCTTTCTCAAGTATATATCATCCCTTCAAGTACGGTATATTCCTGTGAAGATTTTTCTTGGAAGAAAATATGAATCGATTTCCACCATTTTTCAGTTGAATAAGATTAAAGTTATAATAGCTGATGATTCTTGATTATATAATCCCTTATTCCTGAATTCCTTTACAGACATTTCTTGGCAAAAAAAATATGAATAGATTTTAACTAGAAAGAGTTGAATAAGATAAAAGGTATCGCTGACGCCAAAAGTTGGGCAATTTCATCTGCTCCTTGTGCCTGTGCACTCCAGCAGCTGATGTTGTCAATTATCATTTAGCTATGCCTAGATGACGTTTTTAAAACCAAAAGAGCAGGCAATAAATACTTCACATCAGCTGTTTGTAGATTACATCACTAACATTACATCACAAGAATAATAACATTACTATTCTTTACACCTTGGTTTAGGGCTACTCTGTTGTTTCATTGTTTCATGTGACTATACCCTGTATATTTATTTATTTATAGGCTATATTTATATCTATCCCAGCTATTATTTAATAGAAATTCTGATTACATAAATCAGTGATTATACATTCACCTGTAGAAATTGATGAATAGGCTGAAATTTAGAAGAGGAAATTCAAATATTTTCAGAATCTGTGCAATTTTTTGAGACTTCACTTCGGGGCACATAATATGTTCTATGAAATTATCTATACTTAGTAGAGTATTTTTTCCAAATTGGCTATTTCATTGTGATAGAATTCCATCATCAGATGTTATAGACTCTTATGATTATATGCTAGCAGTGAAAACTTTTTCACTGAAATAATTTTACTTGGAAATTATTTATTTTTATGGATATAAACCAAGGTCTGCTCAGAATTATTCCTCTATAGCTAACATTTTTCTATTTGATAATAGTTTACAGTACAAAGTCTTTGTACCGGCTCTAGCCTACCGGGCTTTCATCAAACAAATTTTGCGTATTATCAAGATTTTATCTGAAAACTCAAAGCTTACAAATCAATAAAATGAAAACATCGTATCAATCCAACTGAAATATTGCATCGTCAAATTTTGCTTTTAAATTTTCATATTTTCACAGATATTTGTGGTGTATTCTCAAGTTTATAGTATATTGTAAGCCAATTTATTACTCGACATACTAAAACGTAGCATGGGTACTCAATTTTCGTACGTTTTTACCTGATAGAATGAGAAAAGAGTAGAGTGGGTCTAATTTGCAATTTGAATTTGTGTGTACGCAGGCGCCATTTCTTTGAGAGGGATCACGTGACCAACTCGTAACGTCGTCTGCTTTTGCGCAGCTGAGTCGATATGGATCCCAGTGTTTTGCAAGCCATGGACAAGGACGCATTGAAGAAGCAGATTGAAAATATGAAATATCAGGCCACAATGGAGCGTTGGCCTCTATCGAAAAGCATAGCCGCGTAAGTAAAATGCACAATTTAATCCTATATTACCTAAAAATAACCTCAAATGTCCCCGATTACAAATACTGACAAGAAATAAGTCAAACTAAAATCGGTTGACAGATGCACTTCTGATGCTAGGGAGGCCATTGTAGAGTAACCCAACCCTTGTGAGAATTTTGCCGAACCTTGCGAATTCTAAAACCACAATAATAAATACACTAAATTCAAATTGTATTCGTTGCCAGTTGTCACTTTATTGTTTATCTTTAGAAAATATTAAACTATTTAGTGATCTTACTTGGAAATCTGATAAAGATCTCGTGTTAGCCCATAGGTTGATTTGATTAGATAGGTATCCCTTTATTAGATAGCGATAGGTTACCTTTTATAATAAATTTACTCATATAAAATCAAGCTACGTTATACAGTAATTTGGAAAATTTGATTCAGTTAGATTTAGATGTACTCAGCACTTATCTTTAACTTGAAATAAGTAGCCTAGATCAATGTTTTACTTTTGCATTTGAAATTACTATGCTGAGTTCCACAATAAAAGTTGAATGAACTTCACAATTCACATAAATCTGTATATTTTATCATTAATGGCGGAATTAATTTCCCTCCTTAGGGTGAAACCATTGAAATCGGCATTCTATTATTTTGTAGCAGAGAAAGCAGTCTGAAGCTGTCTTTGAGAAGTAAGTTACTAGCTGGGTTAACTTACTCTTGGATTGATATACTCTCGTATACAGCTCGCTGACTGTCCTGACGGAGCTGAAAACTAACAAAAGTTATTCGCCAACCGCCTTAATTAATGGCACCAGTAATATTTAAATTGGATTTAAATGCAATAATAATTGTAGATTTTATCCAATATACCCCACCTTTACTTGTGTGCTAATTTGTGAACATTCAAATGTAAATAATAGAATAATTTTTCAAACTATAGCGAATAAAAGCGTCATGAAATAGATTAGGATGGATTTTCATGGATAATATGTGAAACTCAACACATTATGCCACGTTTACACCGGAGTGTTGATAACATTTGCTAATAACTTTTGTGAATAACGTATTTTTATATAGACTTATATATTATATAACTTATATCAAAATTATTAACAATTTTTTTATTAACTCCGGTGTTAATGTGGCTTTAGACTAATTCATTTTTTTGCTTTTTATCTAAGAATTTTAAAATAATTTAGATTGCATTTAGGTCTATTCAACTGTAATGCATGCTCAAAGGCTAACTGACTTTTCCTTATTGGACGTTGCTTATAGTGATAAGAAATAGTTAATGATCTGGTTTAAAATACTTTTGGCAACAGGTTTCAATTTCTTGCGGCCCGGTTTCATTGCAACAAGTTGATGTAACATGTTGCAGACCACTGCCTGCTCCATTCATGCTTTTAAAAATAAGTCGAATATTATTGCTGCAACTTGTCCCGGGGACAAGTTGCGGTGGTCTGAATTGTGTTCTAGAATATTCTTTATTTTTCTAAAACTAGTCTTGAAGAAAAATAAACTAACTTCAAGGGAACTGTGATTATTAATTTATTGATTCAGTGCAAAAACAATATTTAACTTATGTCTAGAATTTCCGATTTAATTTACCAATCAATTTTTTAATTTAATCTTGATTAAATTTGAAGATTCAATTCAACATTAACACTTTTTGAACAGTGCTAGTCGGATTGTAACATCATAAATAATAAGGCATTTAAAACTACAATATTATAGTCTGTCCTAGCAAAGAAGACATTCTGGCAAGGTGGAAAAATGACTCAAGCTTGGTCAATATTTGTTCAAAAATTATAAATGTGGTCTTAATAGTAGATCAAACTGTTTCCTACAATTTGCGATCAAATTTATAGTTTTTGAACCAACATTGACTGAGCTTGAGTCATTTCCACATCTTGCCAGAGGGTCTTCTTTGCTTGGACAGACTATACTCTAAGTAGGGAGTTGATCAACAAACGGAAAGATTTGAATAAGTCACCAATTCTAGGAAAAAATAATCGCATCATTTATTAATTATGAAGTAAACAAAATAAGCTATCCATGAATAGTGCGTACTATGTGGCCTTAAATTCATTTCTCAAGACAGTGCAGCACTATCTGTAATAAAAGTGTAGTTTGAAAATGCAGTATTGGTAATGTGAGACTGAACGTATGACCGTCAGTAATTAGCATCTATTTGCATTTAAAACAGCCTGACATGACAAATGACAATTGCACTTGAACAATTACAGTAATTATTGACTAATGTTCCGTTTTTCAAAGATAAGAAACGAAATTCAAGTCTTTCAAAATAGGAACTGGCATTATTGTCTTGTCATACATAGCCTTATCTTATTCTGAAAGCTGTGTAGCTTACTCTTGTCTTTTATAGTCAAGAGCTAAGAAGACATTCTAGTAAGATAGGAAAATGACTACAGCTCGGTCAATATTGGTTCAAAAATTATAAATTTGGTCTCAAATCGTAGAAAACTTTCTGATCTACATTTTGAGACAAAATTTATAGCTTTTGACCCAATATTGACCGAACTGTAGTCATTTTCCCATCTTGCCAGAATGTCTTCTCTGCTCGACTAAACTATATACTCCTATAGCAGACGCTGTAACAAAAGTGGCGGTTGGCGAATGGCAGTTATCAATGCTCAGATCTGTCGGGACAGTCGACGAGCGGTCTCCAATAGCTTATCGAGTCGAGAGCGACCTCGGCTACACCGTTTCGCTTTAGTTACGCGCGTTCAGACTGGCCTGACAGAGCTGGGCATTAATAACAGTCATTTGTCAATCCCCTGTTTTGTTGGTGCTTCAAATGTATTTGAAGTAAGATTAGAAATAATACAGCCTTTGTTGAGAAATGTTGAATTCATTTTTATATTGTTTAGCTTGTTTTTTGAAGTTATTCTCTCTAGAAACAATCTACAATTCGTAGAAGGTATGCTGAAAAACAGAAATATCTGACGCCAAAAAGTTAGACAGTTACATCTGCTCCTTGTGCGCTCTAGCAGCTGATGTTGTCAACTGGAATTGTCATTCAGCAGATGATGTTTTTGAAATCAAAAGGTATGTCTGTCTCAATGGCTCTACAGCCCATGAAGGGCCTAGGCCTACCAGCTGGTTGCGGCCAGGTTCATATCACTCCACTGTACAGTCCGTCCAAAAGAGATGACTAATATCAAAAGAGATATTGGATACTTTACATCAGCTGTAAGTAGGTTACATAAAAGTACGAGAGACAGAAAAAACCACCCAACTTTTTGGCGAAAGCTATTATAATATTTTTTATAATATTATATATATAATTGGTGAATGTCTGTAGCCTAATGCTCTGCTCTGTCAGGACAGTTGACGAGCTGTCTGCAATCTAGTGCTGAGAAACAGATTAAATAGTGCGTAGGGGGGGACAGAGAAGTAAGAAGAATTGGTTGGAGAAGAAAGAACAAAGAAGAATAATATTGAAGAGAACATTTTGTGAGTCAATTGACAGACGTGACCGGAAGACGCAATATCCTTTTTTGGCGGATGCTATTATGAGAATGAAGGAGAAGAGGATGACGAATGAGAAGAAGAAAAGGTAGAAGAAGAATAGGATGATGAAGAAGAAGCAGCAGCAGATGAAAGTTAAGAAGAAGAAGATGAAGGAGAAGAAGAGAAGAAGATGAAGGAGAAGAAGAAAAAGAAGAAGAAGATGATGATGATGATGAAGGAGAAAAGGAAGAAGAGAAGGATTAAAAGGAAGGATGGAAAAACGAGGAAGAAAAGCGGGGATAAATGGAAAGAAAGGATCAAAGAGGAAAGAAGGGTTGATGAAGGGAGTAGAAGGAGGAACGAAGTAAGGTCGAAGGAAAGAAGAAGAGAATGAGAAGGGAAGATGGAACAGAGGGGAAAGAAGAATGAAAGGGGGAAAAAGCAATGAACAATGGAGTAAAAATGGAAAAAATAAGAAAGGACTAGGGGAAAAAGTAGAACCTTAGAAAGAAGAAGGACAATTAAGATTATGATTATGATGAACAAAGGTAGAAAGAAGAAGGAAGAATGAACGAATGGAAGAAGCAAAAAAGATAGAAGGGTAGATGTATTAGACGAGAAGAAGGGTTTGAGGAAGGATGAATAGCAGAAAAAGAAGAAAGGTCGAAGAGAAGAAGAAGGAAGGATGAAGGTGAGAAGAAAGAAAAACGAAGGAAAAGAAAAGTAAGGATGAAGAAAAGAACAATAGGAACGGAGGAAAGATGAAGAAAAAAACAAGTGAGTGGAAAAGAAAGGTCTAAGAAGAAGAAAAAGGAAGGACGAAGGTGAAAAAGGAATGACAAAGAAATGAAGAAAGAAAAAGGGAGGATGAAGGAAAGAAAAAGAAGAAGAAGAAAAAGATGAAGGAGAATAAAAAGGAGAAGGAGTACAAGAAGAAGGAGAAAGATGAAGAGGAAGAGGAAGAAGAGAAAAAGATGAAGAAAAGAAAAGTCAAAGAAGGAGTTGGAGCGTTGGGTGTAGTAAACTTGATTTATTAAAGAGACAATTGCTTTGAGATTGAGTAGTAGAGGGAGGAGGGGGGGGGGGCTGATGAGGACCCCCCCCCATCCACTCTAGATTTCCAATAGAAAAAAGAGTATTTCTTGCACGTGATAGATGTCCAAAAAGACGTTTCCTGACATTAGACGACCAGTGTCCTGTCCCCACTGACCCTATCCTATCCTTTCATCTAATCAATCTAATGGACATGTCACAGGAAGAGAGACCAAGAAGGAAAAGACGAAGAAGGAGAAGAAAAAGAAGAAGAAGAAAAATGTAGGAAGAAGTTAATCGTATAGTGATGAGGAGTGGATGGTTTAGTGAGAAGGTGAAGAAAGAATTGCGTAGTTCTGATTTTTCAAATAAGATGCGCCATATTGGATGGATAGATAGAAATATTTTTTGATCCATGGGCATATAAATGCATAAGATCACGTCAAAAGGAAAAGGTTTCATCTAAAATTGATCTCTATGCTAGATTCCGGCGGCTGCAGGAATTCTTTTACCTCATAAAAATGATTTTTGCAAAGCCACTCTTATACGTCACACATTTGAACTTTCTGAGACTCCGGTTACTAAGGATTTACCTTAATTAAAAAAATGTATGATGATCGTACTCAAGCTCGGTCAATATTGGTGCAAAAATTATAAATTGTAGATCACAATGTTTCCCACAGTTTGAGACTAAATTTATAATTTTCGAACCTATAATGATTGAGCTGGAGTCATTTTCTCATCTTGCCAGAGGGTCTTCTTTGCTTGGACAGACAATAGGAATAGCTCAATGACAACTCTAATATTGACAATATCAGGTGTTGGAGCACACAAGAAGGGACGAAAGTGTCTAATTTTTTGGCGTCATCTATCATATTGTGTAACCATCACATCACTTGTGTTGTACAAAGTGGAAAATAAATACATTTTTTATATATATATTGATCGAGCTGGAGTCATTTTTCCATCTCGCCAGAATGTCTTCTTTGCTTGTACAGGCTAGTAGAGAAACTGTTGAAATAGCTTGTTGGTGTGTGGAATGATTGAGGTCACCTATTCTAAGTCAATATTTAGCATTTTGGTCGTTCACTTCTAGTTAATTGGAGTCTTTAGATGTTCATAATGCAATAATAAACTTCCATCTGCCATTAGCAGTCCAGAACAACTTGTCCATTAGAAGGTTGCTGCAATTTGACACTGAACTAGTCACTTGAAGATGATTCACTCGGAGAGGCATTTGCTTCAATTACAAGTTGCTAAACTCATCCACAGTCTGAAAGCATGGTCCAAGCAAAGAAGACCCTCTGGCAAGATGAGAAAATTACTCCAGCTCCTACAATATTGATACAAAAATTATACATTTGGTCTCAAAGTGTAGGAAACATTCTGATCTACAATTTGAGACAAAATTGATAATTTTTTAACCAATATTGACCGAGCTGGAGCAATTTTCCCATCTTGCCAGAACGTCTTCTTTCGCTTTTACACAGACTATAACATCACTGAAATCCATCTTCGTTTAAATTAAGTTTGTCTAAACGTGGATTCAATTAAGTTTAAAGTAGGCTTTGCTGATTTTAGTTGATAAAGTTGATTAGTTGATTTTAGTTGGAGCTGTGATGGTTGAAGAACGCTAATTTGGCAGTTGGCGAATAACTGTCAGTAATGCTCAGCTCTGTCAGGACAATCGACGAGCGGTTTACGAGAGCATATCGAGTTGAGAACAACCTCTATCGAACTGTTTCGCTACCACAGGCCGTTTTCAGACTGTTCTGATAGAGCTAAACATGGTAATAATAGTCATTCGCTATCTGTCAGTTTATTCTGCAACTACTTGAAATTATAACACGTGAAAGTTTGTGTTGCAGAATAGGGTGATTCGTAATCTCTTCCAACTATGGTAAAAAAACACAATGGGTATAGTTGATGCCATACGCCATTCGTCTGCTCCTTGTGCGCTCCAATAGCTGATGTTATCAATTTGAGTTATCATTCAGTTAAGGCCCAGGTGATGTTTTGGAATCAAAAGAGATAATAGATGCTCTACTAGATCTGATTCTAGTAGGTCACATCACGTACTGGAGACAGAAAACCCACTTAACTTTTGGAGGCAGCTACTGTATGATACTAGGAAAGCCTTACTTCATCCTTGAGATAGGGTTTGGGTTGAAAGTATAATATTCCCGAAGAATAGCTGATCTGTGATTTGAATAAGGGCAAAGCTTTACCCTTACAACATGCATTAACAACAAGCTTCACGATATCGTATTACAACATGTCCCGGAGATTTGTTGTAATGGAAAACGTCATTTTATACATTTTGAAGAGATAAGTTAACATGGAATAGAACTTTTACAGCATGTATCGGGTAAAACGGACTCTAACAAAACTGGCGTTGACAAATAACTGTTATCAATTCCCAGTTCTGTGCGGACAGTCGACGCGCGGTCTGCTAGAGCAAATCGAGTCGAGGGCGACCTCCGTTAAATGGTTTGCCATGTGTAGACCGCTTTCAGACTGTCCTGAAAGAGCTGAGCATTCAAGATTGTCATTTGCCAACCGTCGGTCTCGTTAACGTCTGCTGTACAACTACAAGCTGAGTGGTATAGTCTGTGTAAGCAAAGAAGACACTCTGGCAAGATGGGAAAATGATTCCAGCTCAATCATTATAGGTTCGAAAATTATAAACTTGTTCTCAAACTGTAGATCAGAATGTTTCCTAAAATTTGAGACAAAAAGGGCAATTCTCGAACCAGTATTGACAGAGCTGGAATCATTCTCCCATCTTGCCAGAATGTATTCTCTGCTTGGACAGAGACTATAATTGAACCGATGTCTGAATATTCAATGCAAGCAAATTCAATTGGGAAGAAGCTATTGTGGCCTGAGACTGAAAGCACATGCCATATGTATACACATGAGAGGTAGTCTGTCCAAGCAATGAAGACCCTCTAGCAAGATGGGAAAATGACTTCAGCTCGGTCAATATTGGCTCAACAATGATAAATTTGGTCTTCAACTGCCGATCAGAATGTTTCCTACAATTTGAGGCGAAATTTATAATTTTTGAACCAGTATTGACCGAGCTGGAATAACTTTTCTCATCTTGCCAGAGGGTCTTCTCTGCTTGGACGGACTATAGCTAGAGATTGACGGAGAGATAGATATTCAGAGTGAGAGAGAAAAGTAGAGTGACATGGATAGTATATATGTACATGTGTGACATGCGTTGAACAAATTTACATACATGCCAGATGCATGTAAATGAAATAAGTACACATGCATGTCAGAGCGGCGCAGCGTGTGCTCTATTGAATCATAACCATCTATCAATTCTCAGACCTTAATGTACAAAGCAAGATGGCGGCAATATGGGCCTAGCCAAGCGTAATAGCAATAGTTGAAGTTGCTATTCTTTAGAAGTAATAAGACATAAATAGCATATTTTTTATTGTTAATCATTATGATATTACAATATAATCAATATCCAATACAAAAATAATAATCATTACAATATGATGGACTTCAAACTAGAATCTGATTTATTATTCTATGTGAAAAATAGAAATTCAAGACACTCAAATTCCAATCAGTTTTTCCAACATGTTTGTAGCCTACTTCACTTGCTGCTCATTTCAACTTTCTTCCGTCTCTGAACCTTTCCCCCAATATTTTCAGTTTTTTTCCTTTGGCTTGCAAGTTTGAGACATCTTATTGTCTTCTTCACACTTCAGTATCTATTCAAAAAATGTAAATTCAACTTCTCAAAACTTGTTTTTAGAGTGTTATTTAAGCTTTTAGTTGCGTATTTTTACCATTGCTTTACATATCTCAGATTTAAACTTTAAGAAAAAATATAATTAGTCCGGCGTTGTAGGCCTACCGTATTGTAGGCTATAGTCACAAATTAAGCACTGTTTGTAACCTAATCATTTGATATTTTGAAGCTAACTGGTACACAAGGCAGATCACTGATTCCATTAATTATTGTCTTTCACTTTTACAAAAAGCACATAGGAGCCTAGTTTGTTGGAATTGAAGGAAATGCATCACTTCTCTTGGCACTCCAATGTTTTTCTCGTAGCACTCCAATTAGTTAATCGTCTATGACAAGAAAAATGTCTTTCTTGATAATAAAACGGTCTTCAAAATGATTAATACAAACTATCGAACTGTCTTTCAGTTCAAAATTTTGATAAAAACTTTTCTAACCAATATGTCCATTGAGAGTTTGTTTTCAGGAAACGTGAAAATATAAATATTAATTGAATTACCATACACGGATATTCACAATCATAAACACAACACAGACGACCCATTTGTAATAAATTATCATATTCTCAATAAAATATGCCATATTTTTTAACATAAAACAAGACGAATCGTAAGTGTAATCCATTGTCAACTTAGTAAACATTCAGTAGGCCTGCTTATGAAATGTTGCAAAAATTATTTTATAATAAAACATATGATTTTTTTTGTCAACATAACCAAAACGCTATGAAATCATGAATTTGGAGTAGGGCAATTACGTCCGCCATTTTCCATACAATCGATAGCTACATTAAGGTCTGAGAATTGATAGATGGTTATGATTGAATTAGGTTGATGGTATCGTATTGTAGACAGGTAATATGATGAGGAATTGAGAGAGGGTGAGAGAGATGATAAGAAGAGAATCAAGAAGAAAGAGAGGGTAAAAGAAAGGAGAGAGAGAAGAGAAGAAGTGAGGAAGAAAGAAGAGTAAGTGTGAAAGGAAATCAAGAACGAAAAATTGGAAATTTTCTTGAATATTTGTAAAGATTTATGAAGTTGGCTAGAATATAGAATCAGATAGAAAATTGAGTTTAAGAGGAGAGAATCTTGAATAATTGAAAGAAAGAATACCCATTGTTTTCCTAAAAAATAACCTACTGCTTTGAGAACAATATTGAATGCAAATTCATGGGAATGAATGTAATGATGAGATTGACTGAACGATTGAAGAATTTGTACATTTCAATTAACATTAATTAAATGAACTATTCAAAATATAGTCTTGTATACTGTAGTACGTTATAGGTATAGCTGACGCAATAATGTTGGGCAGTTTCGTCTGTCTCTTTCACGTGATGTAACCTACTAACAGCTGATATAAAGCATCTATTGATTTCAAAAACATCATCTATGAATAGCTAAACATCATCAGCTGTTGGAACGCACAAGGAGCAGACGAGACCGCTTAACCTCTTATGAAAAAAGATTAATATTATTCTTGGAAATTTCATTGAAAAGCAGAATTTTTTTTTTAGCTGTACATATTGTTTTTGAAGTAAGTTACTTCTGTGAGAAACATTCGACAAAACTATTTAAAAATTTCTTAATTTCAGTCAACTAAGTGTCTCATATTGTGTATTATGGAAATTGAACTTTAAACTTAGGGCTATTTAAAATTATTGATAAATTGAATGAAAATAATTTTAAAGTTTTTTAAAGATTTTCATTCAATTTATTAATGTATATTATGAGTATAGTCTGATAAGGTATTCTGGCAAGATGTAAAAATGATTCCAGCTAGGTCAATATCAGTTCAAATACTATGTTATAATTGTAGTCTCAATTTGTAGAGTCTATAATTTGAGACCAAATTTATAATATTAAAACTAATATCGACCTAGCTGGAGTCATTTTCTCATCTTGCCAGAATGTCTTCTTTGATCGACCAGACTTGATAAATTTATTTATATTTAGGTGGACGATAAGTTAGTAATTCAGTGTTGGATGATAAGGTTGTTGATTATTCGTTTCCATATATTTTTTACAAAGTTAATTGCTTTGAAAATGTCCATTTTCAGTCAACACTTTCTAATTTTGTCGTTATCCACTTTGTCGACAGCATGCGCGAGTACGTGGAGGAGAATGAGAAGAACGACCCCCTGATCCACGCCCCCGACAAGAAGAACAACCCCTGGGCGGAGAAAGGAAAGTGCATTATTATGTAATCAATTCTCCCCCCCAAAAAAAAACTTATGACGGACCATTAAATCGCCATAAACATCGTGTGATTCGATCGACCAACATCCATAAACTGTCATCAACTATTTATGGGCGCCCCCCACCACTACACGTAACATCACCACAATTTGTTTGCAAACACTCTCGCATTTCATTGGTAAAGTAAGTTATTATTTATTTGAATTTAAGCTAGTAAGAAAGTAAGTTAACTATGAATTTGTCAAATAATACGAATTTCATTGATGGAAGTATTATTAATCCGCTTAGTAATTGAAAGTTTAAGATAGTAGTATTCGTGAAGTGACAAAGATTTCATTGATGAAAGTATTATCCTTAATAATTATTATACTTACTCATTTCCCTATCCAGGTTTTACTGCAATGTATTGCATGTAATCATCTATTATTATCCTTGATAATTTATTATTGAATTCGTAAAATTTCAATGTGATAACTTGATGTGTCATAATAGTAGATTGAAGATCATTCATTCCACATAAAAACTGTAAATTCATAAAATTCAATTGTGATAAGTTGATGTGTCATATTAGACTAAAACTAATTCATATCCTCAATCCACATTGAAGCTAAATTTCTGATAGAATTCGCAAATAATACACTGTTCTCATGTGATAGCTAATATTCGTAAGGTTGATTACAAAATACTTTAAAACTAATTCATGTTTTTCTACACTAAGATGGCTTGGTAATTTCTTTGAACTTTATTTGGAAGCATCACAACACACTAACTTGTTGGAAAAATCATTATGTGTGAAATCGGAAAGTTCTATATCTATAAAATAATACTAATTATGTATGACTTGAATTGCAAAAGCACCTATCTACAAAAATAAATTGTATTAAAAATCATGACGTTCAAAGGTACAATAGTTCTTGCTACGAGTCATTTTCTTCAAATATTCTAGTTATTATCGAGTATTAATCAAGTTCGAAAGCTTGTTAATTCAAGGTATTACATTATTTTATAAATATACTATATATATACTGTTACTAGTTCTAATGAACTGTGTCAATTGGTATTTTCCATGGTTTTTACAATGATGGGCTTCATTATAATTGAATTCACAGAGGTAGGGGTATAGCATTCTTGGTTGGATTTGAAAATTTTAGAAATTCATAGGAAGAATGTTGTAGATCATTGTTGAAATTCACAACAAAATTCTCACAAATTCAAAGGAAGTTACGTCAAATATGATGAACAAATATTTGATGGTGACTTTTTTTAATGGTTGATGTAGGCTACAAATTTAACAAATCTTTGATGTTGCATAATGTTGTTCTTTAATGTACAAATTTTACCTTCCACTCAATGCTATCTCCTCCTCTGTATGCTCTGTTAATGAGTGCTTCAAACATAAACCCACTGTTTTGTGATTTAAGTTGTTGAATGTTTTTGTAATACAACTAATTATTTATTTATTTATTTATTCTGTAGATGAATAATTACAATAAAGGGTTTAAACACAGCCAACAAAGTCCTAAACGTCTTTCAACGTTTGACAACCAGGTAAATTAATGGTGTTAAAACTTGCATTTCATCACATATTAAAATGAGAATCCCCCTCTAATAATATGAAGAGTGTATCAATTATTTCAGTATTATAGAATCCTAGTAGATCCTTATACAAGCCTAGTCTTTGAATTTTATTGGATTTATACAGAAAATAAGTAAATGACGAATTTCTTATTGGATTAATTATAAAAAAGGCTCAATAATTATCCTGTTTGAATACAGGATTTTCCTTTGAAAACCTCAAACTATCTTGAGATGAAGCTAGAGGTTTTCAAAATTATAGAGATTTTATCACAGATTAATTTATTATAAAATTGAAATAGCATTACAGTGTTAAATGATATGCTGCTGAAGAAATAGAATTCAAGATTCAATAGCCCAATAATTAACTAATTTCAAAATATTTCCCAATGAAAGTTGGCAATTGGTTGGATTTTCATTTATTAGAGTACTGTATTCATTTTACATCTTCATTTCCAAATGAATGATATTCATGAATTGTATTCATTAATGAATACAAATAATTATATTCATTTTTTGAACATCTTCAAGATGTTCACTTTGTTTGGATTATCAATGAGAAACTTAAGTACGTATGAAAAAATTATAATTATTACAAAGTAATATTTGAAAAATATCTTAATGTAATCAAAGAGCTCTAAATATGGTTATTATAAAGAATTTCAGGTTAGTACAAACGTTCATGTATTTCGAATTAAAATTGGAAGATGTTTTGTGTAATCCTCGCTGATAAATCTTTGTGTTGTAATAATTATTTTTCTGTGTCATCCACCAGATTTAGTATTAACTGGCTCTCCTGTGAAAAATATCTTGTTAAAAAAATGATGAATGTAAATTATTTGCGTTCATGCAATGTATTAAGTCTAGTCAAACTCTAGTTAAGTACTTCTATAATTTTAAGCTTTTTAGATTGTCAATTTGATAACTGATTTAATTTATTTTTCAATTTTTTTAGTATTATATTATTAAGGTGTATTCATTATTTCCAACATGAGTGATAATGTTAGTATTCCTTTGATTTAAATGTACGGTAAGCTTTTATTTCGGTAATTCAAATTTGAAGCTTAATAATTATTATCATGTAATGCAGAGAGAAATTTTAGAAGGAATACTTTGATAATCATTAATAATGTTTGTCTTCAGCTTTTTATTCGTAACATGTTTTATATGGTTATTAAGAAAATAAAAACTGTATTTAAATTAATAAATTCATCAATTTTGAAAACTGTTTGTTTTTTCACCTTGTCTAATCAAATGTGATTCTCATATAACTTAAATAATTTGTAGACACATTCAATAATTAACTTGTGAATAGAAAAAATATTATTCCATATTGATAGTTATAATGTAACAAAAATTATAATTATCTAGAAAAGTATTGAAAGAAATTGAACGTCTGGAAGTAGGCCTATGTAATAATATGAGAGTCTATTGTCACAATCTCAAATTTATTTCATTGGTCCATAGGTGCCTACCGTACATCTTGTTGCTCAAGATGCCCTACTTATCCTACTATTTGCAAAACTCCTTAAATTTAACTATTTTCTGGTCAATATCATTTTTTATGGAGCTCAGATACAGTAGGCTACACGCGTAGGCTATAACTTGATTCTTTTATAAGCTGAGTGGAAAAAATAAAAGTTGAAAAATTTAATTTAAAAATAAATATTCTACCTCTTCGAGACTGTCCTATTTGCAAAAAAGCGCATTAGCAGTGAATGTAAAGAGATATAAATTCTCTTTATATTCACTGACATTAGGCTATGGATCTAGAAAATCTGTGATATAATAATTTTTCTAGAAAACAGTGGTTTTATAAAAGCATCATGATTTTCTAGAGATAAAGGGAAATAATCCTCGAAATTTAAGAATAGCTAAAGATTACGCAAGGAGCGTACCTTGTGATAGCTGGGATATATATAGGCTATAGACTAGAACCAACTGTTCTAACGTGGAGGCCAAAAAATGTTCTAATGTGGCGCCGGTTGACGAATGACTTATTCATGCTCAGCTCTCTCAAGACAGTCTGCGAGAGTAAATAACAGACTAACAGTCATTTGCCAACCGGCTTTTATTAGTCAGCTATTTTGATGAGTTCAAGCACAGAGGATGTAACTTACAGGTCTCCCTCCTCTGTGGTTCAAGTATATAGTAATAACTTATTATGTCGCTGTCTCTGTCCAAGCAAAGAAGACATTCTGGCAAGATGGGAAAATATCTCCAGCGTGGTGATTATTGGTTCTATATACCGGTAAGTTGATCTAAATATAATAATAATTGTAGAACTATTCTGATCTACAATTTTATGTAAAATTTAGAATTTTTGAACCATATTGACCGAACTGGGAATCATTTTCCCACCTTGACAAAATTTCTTCTTACTCCTTTGCTTGGATACATTAGCATTAGGACATTGACATTACTGAAAATTGAAAGGCAAAGGATTGATCGATTATAGATTGATGAATAATTCGCTCTCGCTGTGCGCTCCCATATATTGCAACTGTTCAGGAAGATGGAAGATCCAAATTCAAAAACCAAAAGCTTCAATTCGCACAGCCTGCGGCATCTAGTGAAATTTTATGAAACTACTACTGTTCTCTCTTGTCTACTTGCTCGCTCTACTTCAAGTACAGTAATGGAAAAGTGAGCTGAAATTGTAAGGTAAATCATAATTATGGATTAATTTTCTCTGAAATAAATTACTGAACCAGAACTATTTTTTTGTAGAAGTATAAAATTCCTCTTCCGAAACTTCGTCTAAGAAGGTTAGGTTGGCAAATGTCAGCTCAAGCTGGAGCAGACATTTTTGAAAGTCGATTTTGATTCAGAATCCGAAAAGTCGGCTTTTGTAGTAGGTACGGTAAGTAATAATGATTATTAACTCAATTAAAATGTTTTAAACTGAAATTATATATCAATCTTTCCAGAAAATTGAATTTCTGGAAAGTCTATGAAAGCTTCAGATTGCAAAAGTATAAAATTAATTCAACCATGAATTTTTCCAAGGAAGCTCAACAAACAGTGGAAGATAAAAATTATTTATATAATTGAGTATATTATTTATTATCATATTATTTATATAATATTCATTTTTCAGATGGACAGAATGAAATCTTATCGTCCTCTGAAAAATCCTCCAAGGCCGGAAAGCATCAGAGAATTGTCAACTTTTGGAGAAAAACTCCTTATGATACTACGAGATAACAGGCTGCGAGAAAACACATTCAGCTATCATGGAACTTCTCAAGTCAGCACAAGAAGAGGGTAAGAGCGCAAATTATCCCAGCCTAATTAATTAAATTAAATAGCCTATCTATAGGTTTGACTTATTATAGCCGATGCCAAACATTATTATTAAGGCGCTAATAAAAGAGATGACGGTCAGTCTGTTTTCTAGAAAATTGAAATAGCCTACCGGTACATTATTCAATCTTCATTTTATACTATAGCTGTAGGCCTACATAAATGGCCTATAATATGTCCATTTCATCTGACAAAAAGTGTGTTGTCGGCAGACGAAGATAGTATGAGAAGATATTTATGTTATTGTCTGTCCAAGCAAATAAGACATTCTGGCAAAAGTGAAAAATAATTCCAGCTCTATCAATATTGGTTCAAATATTACAAATTTGTAGTTTATGAACCAATATTGACTTTGTCAACTGACTGGTGTCATTTTTCCATCTTGCCAGAATGTTTTCTTTGCTTGGACAGACCACATGGCTTGCCTATAGGCTACTCATAGACTTTCTCAATTTTTTGATGCTCATTTTTTCATAGTCTTTAGAGCTTTTCTAAGATTGTAGAGTATCCTGAGAAAGCATAATAATGGTTATATTTTTAATCAAATATGACTGTATTTTCTCATTCTCCCAAATAGGAGATCTTATTTGTTCGATACAGAGATTTGTTACCAACTTACACATCTATTGCTGTGAGAGGAATTTGACACTCTATAAGAGCATAGGTTTTTCAATAGGCTATTAATAACTGGATTTTATGGCTGCCAAATAAGATTCTCCATAAACGCAAATCATTCAAACTTTAAACTATAACTTGAAGAGCTTTTTGGAAATGTCCAGTGCCGCAGGACATGATATGTCTGTCGAAGTGAAGAAGACATTCAGGCAAATTATTCCAGCTTGGTAATATTAGTTAAAAAGAATATAATATTTTAACTCTAATAATATTTGGTCTCTAGTTGTAGATCAGAATGTTCTCTAAAATTTGAGTCTAAATGCATTATTTTTGAACCAATATTGACCGAGCTGGAGTAATTTTCCCATCTCGTCAGAATGTCCTCTTTGCTTGGACAGACTATAAGTGGGACTGGGACAACATAGTCAACCATAGTCTTACTATATATAGTATACATAATCCAGATGGAAAAGATGTGTCTATAACTATTCACCTATGAAGATGCATAATTATTTATTTCTAATATATTAAGGCATATTATACTTATGAATCATTAGTGATAATAAGTAATTACTTTTAAAAATTTGAATTTTCATAAAATTCATTATTTTTGTGAGATGCAACACTATTTTTCAAATATGTGAAATAGTTTAATTTACCTAACAAAGTGGACTGTAAAAAAAAAATCATTTCACAGATTTGGAAATGAAGACATCATGCAACAACTGAAGAGATGGGATGACGGTATGCCAAACAAAACTTCAAGAACTAATTCAACTTCAGTTATTCCGCGTCCAAAAGTATTGAACGCGAAATGTACTACTGATCCGCCATGTTTTAATGTTGGATCGAATTTTACTAAGAGATCAGCAAATTCCACAGAAACAATTACGAGTCCATCATCAACCATGCTGCAAGAACCCACACAGAATAGAACAAATTTGAAGAAAACTTCGATATTCGCCGAAGAACTGGGGGAAACTAGAAAGAAGTCCTGTAGTAAATTTCAAGTGCCTTTTTGTAAGACTCAATTCAAGAATCCTCCGAACAGAAATTTTCGTGAAAATAACTCTCAATTTAGGCTACAACGTGGGAATAAAGTTACCGAAAAACGTTTGGGAGCAATGGAAATTGAAATAGGGAAACCTTGTGTTGTGAAAAAAACTACACAAAAAACAATTGCCGATTTTTTTGCTTTTCGTTCTTCTGATAAGAATAATAACAATGAAGAAGAGGACGAATCAGATTGGGAAACGGAATTGACATTAAATGATACAAAAATGAAAATGAACGAAAATTCTAGTCAGAGTTTTGCAGCTTCCAAAATGCAGCAAAACAAAAAAGAGGGATTTGATAATAATCGAGGAAAATCAACAAAAATTACACAAGGGGCTGAAATGAAAATTAAATCTAAAACAGATTTTAGTCAACGTTTTGCTTCGTTAGTAACTTTCCCAGATGAAGATGACGATAGTCAAATAATGTTCTCTCATAGATATGACGAAGGTGAAAATGGTGAAAAGAATAATGATTTGAATGATGATGACAGTTTTTTGGTGAGCATCGATGACTTGATTGGAGGTGCAAATTGTCATTTGAATGATGATGATGATGATGATGATGAGGATAATTATACTGTTGATATTTTTGGTGAGGAGGGGTTGAATAATATAAGTACTACAGTGAAAACGAATGATGGATTTCATACAGGGATTGATAGAATTCGGAATAAATTGATGAAGTTTCGCAGAGCTGAGGAGAATGATGGGTAGTACAAGTAATATTTCTTATAAAAGTTTTAGTAAGTGTAAGTGGGCTAGAAATGTATTTGAGACTTGCAAACGATAAAATCACTATCAATTACCGGTAGGCCTACTTCTTTTTAAAATCAAGCAGAGATATCCTACTATTACACGGGACCCTACTATTTCTTATTTCAACGATCTTCAATATAATTCCATTTGAATTCTCTATTATAAATGTTTTGTTCGGAGAATTTCAATTTTTTAATAAATAAAACTAATAGAATAGGGCAGAAATAAGTATAGATTCTTACTTTCAAAATACGAAAACGAATAACTTTTAAAAATATATTGCCAAGTAATTTCAGTAAGTGAAAATATGAAAAATGTACAGAAAATGTACTTAGTGGAATGTAAAGTCAAGTATTTTTGGCAAGTCAATTAAAATTAGATAATAATCATTGTTGAGAAAGTTAGATTGTTCTATATTTTTTATATATTCAGTTCCAAGTTTCACATTTAATAAGTTATGCCAGAGGCTTTGATTTAGTTATAAAAAAAAACAGAAAAATTTTATTTTCAAGTTGGAGTTTTACAGTAGATATTAAAGTGATGTAGCCTATTATGTAATATGAGAATAATTTCAACATGAGCAAAACAACTACCTGAATTTAAATATTTTGTTTTTATTACTGTAATAATTAATCACTAGGCCAATGTTGTAAGTTATTTCAGATGAATTAAAGTTTTCAATGTTCATTTTTAAGAGAAAAATGTATCGTGTCTTCTTTTACATTATGGTAAATGAATAGCTCATAATACATATCATAATGCATATTAAATACCCATATATACATACTACGCTGATACGGAAAATACATGTATTCAACTTTATATTTTTCTTGGTTGAAAAAATTATGCAGCATTTAGAGCATAAATAGACAGTTCTACAAACGATGAAACTGACTGAGTTGCTAACTCATTATTTAAAATTGGCTTTAATACAGCGAGTGCCAAAAATTTGGATAAATGTTATTAGTTATCGTCAACTCTGTCAGGACAGTCGGCGAGAGGAATTCAGAACAAGAGAGGTCCCAGCTCTCGAACACAGCCGAAATATATCCGAAAGCGAGCGGCTCAAGAATCTATAAGCCTAGTAAGTCGCTTCAGGCTGAGCTGAAAGAGCTAAGCATTAAAAAAAGCCATTCGTCAATTACCTCAATTTTTAGCACCAGTCAGTGTTTAAAACATGTACAATGAAACATATAATAATAAAACATACACCATTCGATTGGATAAACAGTTCTGTAATAGTATGTTCTGTAATCTGTTCTGTAATCTGTAGTTCAGAGTGAAAAGTTCTGTAATAGTCTATCCAAGCGAAGAAGACATTCTAGCAAGATGGAAAGTTGACTCCCGCTCGGTCAATATCGGTTCAAATTGTAGATAAAAATGTTTCCTACAATTTGAGAACAAACTCATAATTTTTGAACCAATATTGATCGAGCTGGAGTAATTTTCCCATCTTGCCAGAATGTCTTCTCTGCTTGGACAAACTAAACTAAGATAAGGAATTGGGAGAATACAAATCACCAGTTATAAGTTACAATGGATATATTTTCAATAATAAGGCTTTGGTCTTTCCATAGATATTACAAATAAATAATAAACAAACCGTTTTATACACTATTTTTCCAATTGTGTTATTTGAATACTTTGAAATGACAGTCAAATCAAGTTGTAAATGCCTCTCAGCCAAGTAATCGGACAAAGAGAGAGATATAGAGAGAGATGATAGATAATTATAATTATCACTTATATAAACATACGAATTATATAGGCCTGTGCAAGAGAGAGAGAGAGAGCGATAGAGAGCTTCTTCAACAGAAAAACTGATTGTGAACCTAGATTATGCTGTGGTTAATCACATTAATTAAACATTCAACTATATGAGTGGTTGCTAAAAACTAGTCGATTCAACGGAAACTGTTTCAAATTTAACGTATGACTTCCAAGACCATTATCCATACAACTTGGCTCTAAAACTTTATACACTTTTCAAAATGATATGCAGATTATTTTCAGTAGTTTATCGTTTGTTTATTAGTATAGCTAACGAATTGAAAATTGTCATTTCATAGAAGCGTTGTAGTGTATCAATTACAAATTAATACGTAATAATTCTCCATCTCCTCAGGGCTAAATGCAAGGAAACATTTAAATAAAATGGAAATTATTTGGAGCTTTCTCCTATATTAACCACAGCATTCTGCACTTCACTAATTACTGACCAACCTTACTTCAATACATACAATATACTATTCTCAATGTCAAAGAACTGCAGATTTTAACAAAACTGTTTCAATAAATTCGTTTAAATTACAGTAAGTTAAGTCGCATTACATGTTATCATACAACAATGGGTTCAACTAAATAAAATATGTTGTGACATTCCATTTACAAAACTTCAGTATTGTTTTAAAGTAAATTTGTTCAAAATTAATACGGTACCGATAACAAAGAAATTTCGGAAATTGAATAGATTGTAAGTAAATTGATACTGGAAATTAATCAAATCAGGAAATTAGATTGATTGTAACTTAACAACAATCAAAAATATTGAAAAGTTAATATTACAAACAACTCAATACCATCTCTTTTGTAATAAAAACATTCAATAGATTGCTAAGGCCGGTATTACACGATAATAGTTCTATGATCATAGTTGATCATATGGAAGGAGATGAAAATACGAAATAATATTTTTGTCTCTTTCCATATGATCAACTATGATCATATAAAATATTATCGTGTAATACCTGTCTAACTCCCTGTCTTGGAGTTTTACTTGATTCACAATAATATTATTACAAAAAATTTTATCACTATTCCAGTGTGCTCTTGTAAAAGCTACTGTCCATTCTTGAAAATGTTTAGCTCATTCATAAGAATGCATTAATTCGATAAGAATAACTGAATAATACAATCTATTAAGTTGATAAGTGAATAATACAAAGTTAGAGTTAAAATAAGTAAAATGATACATGCTAATGAAAAGAACACAGAGGTGTATGTTAGTACAGATAAGTAAGTATAGTTCGGTCAAGCAAAGAAGAGCCTCTGGCAAGATGGGAAAATCACTCCAGCTCGGTCAATATTCGTTTAAAAATTATCAATTTGGTCTCAGATTGTAGGAATTATTATGATCTACAATTTGAGAACAAATATATAATTTTTAAACGAATATTGACCGAGCTGGAGTCATTTTCCCATCTTGCCAGAGGCTCTTCTTTGCTTGGCCAGACTATAACATGAAAAGAACAAATTTGAAGTTAATAAACATTTGCAAATTTCATCTATTGTGCATTCGATCTCAATCTACAAATTTTTCGATGAAAATTCGGAATATTCGACTTTGTGCTCTGAATGGAATGTGGATATTTGCGATAATTTCAGTTTAGTTGCGATTTTCTCAACAATGAGTTATTGCGGCAATCTGCCTTTGAGTAGAAAAAATTCAAGTAAAATTCACAATTTTGGTCTTAAAGTCTTCAAACTTCAGTAAGTAGTTATGAGATCATTGTTGAAAGTCTGGTTAGCACATACGATCATATCTTTCATTTATTCAGATCATCTTCAATTAATAATTTTAATCCTTGATCTTCAATCAATCCTAACACTTAATTAGAATTACGATAATGATCTAATTGTTATGTTGGATCTTCAATAGTATTGACAGTCAACCTGATATAAATTAGAATATATCGATTATTTAGTAAATTATCATTCTTTTTTCAATCTACTCTAATGGCAGTTTTAATACCCTTATAAGTCACCTAAGAATGTTATAACAAAAATGCCAATTTTTCAACAAAAATACTGTGAATTGCGAAGATTGATGATTAAATTTGAATAATTTTTTCAAGAAAATAGAATTACGAGGACTGTGTTATGACTAGTTCATGTAATTCGTCTTTAAAGGAGATATTTGTGTTCCAAGAGTCAATATCGCAAATAAATAAATAAATAACAATCAGCTATTACTAAACAAAAAAAAAAGCAATAATTTCATAAATTTATCCACAGTTCATGACACTCCTCAAAGCCTTCGATCGTTTATAATACAAGATAAACAATATTATTATGGTATAAAAAGTACCAAAAAACCAAATTACAGTCATACATGATAACCATACATAAATCCATGCAATACCCATGACACAATATATACTAAAACAGTATATAGAATACGTACCATACCACACAATCAATGATTACTGTATTTAATGGTTAGCTTATATTTTACATACGTACAGAATTAAGATGCAGTTTTCAAAAAACCTGGTATAGATAACTTACAATCTTCCAGTTTTCAAATTTTGATTTTTGTCAAAAATAAAAATCCAAACAAACTTATATCGTTGACAAAAATGAAAATTTGTAAACTTCCTCATGATTGAGCTTCTCCTATGCTTTTTATGTTTTATTTAGGTTCTTTAATAATAATTATTAATCATAATAACAACTGATAACACTTCCCTTCGAAAAAATTGTGTGATTTTCTGTTTAAAGTTTTATGCATATCATTATCATTGTAAATTATTTCATTATCCATTATACACGAGACATTAATTAATAATTACATAATATTTATATGTATGTATAATATTTACAACCTCGGATAATAGAAACCCCAACAGTCTCAATAATTCTATAGAAAAACATGAACATACTCTTATCCTTTTTGTTTGTTACGATGATTTTTTAAAGTTGTTATTTGTTATATCTAGCACACAGTCATTCACATATTTTCGGCATTCTTTGGAATGGCTGTGAAAGGGTTTTCTTTTTGTTTGTTGAAAGACTTATCAGAATGTAGCATCTTTTTTCACACACACTTTAATAGTTTTTAATCAGTTTAACGCGAAATTCGTCGTTGTCTCCACGTTGTCTTTATTCTCACTTTAATGTCTTTTCTATTCAATTATTAATCATAATTACATCGGCAAATTAATGTGATAATATTGAGTTAAATGTACAACGGTATCCACTACACAAAATAGCAATTGCTAATTCATTCAACAATTTCAATAAAAATATTCAAAGTCTTGTCATGTATGTATTCTTGTTCATTGTTTTTTGTTCACTTTTTTGATGATTTTAGTACATATTTTTAGTCACACTCACGCACACACACGCCGGTCTAGTCGCTTAAAATGCAGAGATCAGCGAAAAATTATTACTAAAACTTAAAGCCACCAAATTCATCTAAATCTTACAATGTAACCTTAACTAATGTTAGTTGTTAATGATCATAAAAAATCTCCACAGATAAAAACAGAACACTGAATGAATAATAGAAAATAATAACATAATAGTAAATAATAAGTACAGTATAATACTAGAACGGTTATCAACAATCTTATAAAAAGTGCAATATATTATAAAATACAAATAGTAATACAAACTTGAACAAGTAGGGGTTGTAAAATTAATAAAAATTTCAAAAGTATATCATATTATATAAAATCGAAAAGAAACAATCCTTAATCAACGACGGGTAAAAGATCACAGTATCAACAATGGAAATTGCACTAGACATATGAGTTAATCTGAAATAAGGGTTGATAAAACTATACAATTAAGTACAATTAAATATCTTACTCTGATGGTGGCTTTATAAATGGCATGGTTTTGTTTTAGAGATCGGGTTAAGTGTTTGATAGGGTATGTAATTGAGAAAATTACAATTTTGAACAATGTTATAACTGATACTCTATTTCTATTAAATTGAACATAATATCAACTATTTATATTGAACATAATATCAACTATTCATATTGAACATTCCTAGTCACTTGGACTTGACAGCAATATATTACACACAGTTTTCAAGAAAGAAAGTCTTATATTTTTTATTTCAACGATTGATTGTAATGATTTGTTTTGTCTATTATTTGCTTGTATCTTGAAATAAATAAATTTGAATTAAAAAAAATTTAAGATCATTGTTATAGAGAATAAAGATGAATATTTGTCCTAATTTAGAAAACGTTTTATTTTTAGGATTAAAATCGAATAATTCTTTACAATTGCTTTGTTGAGGGTGGTATCCACATAAGCTATAGACTTGTGCATGGTTTTGGAAGTGATAACGATGAGACAGGTATAAAAATTAAATGAATATTAAAAAAGTGTAGCTTGATTTGTAATTGTTTATCCGCCACTTAAAATGGAATTAACAAAAATAATTTAAAAAACATTCAAATCATTCTACACCCTATCAAACACCCCTCCAACACTAACCAGCCACACCAGCTATAGAAAACGTAGCGACATTTTTCAGTGTGAATGCCCACATCCAAACATTCACGTTTTGTTTTTTGCCTGTTGAATACTGATCAGACACATTACGACGTTTAGTGCCCGGTTCAACCGAATTGCTGCCTTTCAATCCAACATTAAGCTGTTTCGTTCCGTTCAAACGTTTCAATAAAACAAAATTTTTCTGTTCTGTTACGTTCCTACAATCCAATCCAGATTTACCCAATGGAGTAACATTGTTCTGTATCAATCCAACATAATATTGCTCGATAACGCTCCTATGTTTCAATCCAACATTATGTTGCTCACTTACGTTCCTATGTTCCAATTCAACATTATGTTGCTCGGTTATGTTACTATGTTTCAATCCAACATGCTTCTTCTCGGTTACATCAGTCCTACGTTCCAATCCAATGCCATTTTCCTCGATTTCGTTCAAACGATTCAATCCAAAATCAAGCTTTTTAGTTGTGTTTTCACATTTGAATCCAACAGAAATCTCAACTTTTTCAACTCCATCCACTGTTTTACTGTGTTCTAAATTGGCAAATTTCAGTTCTCTTACACGTTTATTAGCATATTTGACACGATCTATGACAAACTTCTGGGTGGCCGAAACTTTCCGTCTCAATTTTCTAGTATTCAGCAATTTCTCAAGATTTTCTCCAACAATACTCAATTTCAACCATTTTTCACCTTTTCTCTGATCTTCTCCATCAAACTTACTTTTCACAAAATTTTCTCCAAAAATTCCCCATTTCAACCACTTTTCACCAAAACTCTGATCTTCTCCAACCGACTTACTTTCAACAAAATTTTCTCCTACAATTCTAAATTCCAACCAGTTTCTATCATTACTTCCTCTTACGACAAATCCACAGTGCAACAACTCACTGATAAACCATCTCCTTGTTGAAACTTCACCACTCGAAAATTTCCAATTCACGAATTTATCACTCAGTAACTTATTATTCCAGCCCTCATTATAACCCAGTTCCATTACTTTACCAGCCAACAATTTCTTACTCCTACATTCATCATCATAACCAGCAATACTCAACTTCCAGACAATCAGTTTCAAGTTTACCAATAATTCATCTTTTAAAACCTTCTCATACTTTCTGCACTGACTTTTGTGTGCATTGCCATCCCTCAATTCATCTCTTGAAACCTTTTCATCACCAACAATTGCCAACTTCCAAACAATAATTTCCCAGTTTCCCATTTCATATCTCAAGAACTTCCCACAATTGTTCCACCGATTTTTGCTAGCTTTGCCGTCAGCGTGTCGTTTGCGTTTGAAACCTAGGTTCATTACTTTACCCGATAATAATATCTTACTTCTACATTCATCATCATAGCCAACAATCATAAACTTCCAGATAATCATTTTCCACTTCCCTGAAAATTCATCTCTTAGAAGTTTCCCACAAATTTTGCATTGATTTTTGCGAGCCTCTCCGTTCCCATACTTTTTGCAACGTTTCCAGGTCCCTAATTTATCTCTTAACCAGCAATAACCCTGTTTTAACCTCTCATAGCCAGCAATTCTCAACTTTCCCGACAAACATTTCTTACATTTGCATTTACTTCTACATTCATCATCATAACCAACAATCGTCAACTTCCAGACAACCATTCCCCAGTTCCCCACTCCATCTTTGAAAACCGCCTCCCAATTCCGGCACCGATGTTGGCCCCCGGCGTGCCGTCTGCGTGTCGTTCCGGTGTCGTTGCGACGTAGCCGCCGCTCCGTTCGTCATACCGCGCGCCAGCTGGCCGAGTGCGGCGAGTCGCCCGCGTGGCCGGATATCGGGCCGATATCGTCGGCGCTCGGTTTCAGGTTGATGTTCTGGGTGGCGCACAGGTCTCGCGTTAGGGGCAAACACGTCAGATAGCTGCACGCCTGGCAGTCGTAGATGGGGATGACGTAGAAGAGCAGGATGAGCAACAGCAGCAGGAGCACGGATACTACCAGGCATACCTGTTGACCGAAATAGAAAAACAATAAATAAAATTGTTTGAATCGCTATAGTAAACTATACTAACTAAACTATAGTCCATTCACGATCACTTGAGACGAATTAAACAAACCTTTTGCGTGTGTGTGCTTGTAATGGTAGGTCTTCTTCTATGCGAACCAGTCGGCTGCAGTCGAATAGCTGACTCTTGTCTGGAGCTGTGATTGGATGCAGTCCGAATTGTCTTGTCTCAAGACTGTTGTCTTGAGCTGTGATTGGCTACAGCTGTTAGTCTGTGGCCGAACGTTTTGCATAGAAGACCTTCCATTATACACACATACTCTCAAAAAGTTTGTTTATTCCGTCTCAAGTGATCGTGAATAGAGTATAGATTTCAAAACCCACACCAACTCACCCAAATCAAGAAGATCTTCTTCTGTCGATCGTACTCTCCGAACGACACGAACGGCAACAGCGCATAGCTCAACAGAAACCCAAACACAAATCCAAACAGATGGGCAAAGTTGTCGACCCAGGGCAGTAGGCCGAACAGGAAGAGAACCGCTGTGATGGCCAGCAGTTTGGCCAGCGCGGCCTGCGGCTGACGCAGCATTGGCCAGCTGTTCAGCACTTCGACAATGAGGCAGGCCAGCAGGCCAAACTGACCACCGGCCGGGCCAACCTGAAAAAAAAGAAATCAGCTGATTATTCAGTTTGTTCATATAGGTTACAATATATTTCTGCTCAAGTTAGGTATCCATGACTACTAAAATCGCATGGACACAAGTTCAAATTCAAATTAATTTATTGTTAACAACATAGCAAAATGTTACAACAACGTCAAATTCCATACAAATCAAACACTTAGAATTATTACAGAATACCAATAATAATAACAAATAAAATAAAAATATGCAGCTCCTCAATTCAATATTAATTCTGATGATTAACTATACAGGTCGGCAACTCATAATAATAATTTCCTACAACTGCAAGTGCCCAAGATGCAATAGAAACACTGAGCAATGTAGCATACAACTATGTGTTTCTACTGCATCTTGTGTCCAACATGTGCCCGCGACTTGCAGTAGCCTGATGGAAAGCCACCTTAAGATTCTAAATTACATTATTTGAAAGTTAATTATTCTATAAATTGAAAAAAATGAAAATTTCTAGTGATTATTCAACAAAATCGTGATAGGATGAATGAAAACCCATAAACATTTTAATCACAAATTAGAAACTTCAACGAAACCGTGATAGAATGAATACAAAATTAAGCATTTTAGCAATCAGTTTGCCAAATAGATTACAAGTATCAATAATATTTAAATGGAAAGACGGAGTTTTGAAAGAATATCAATTCGAAACGTTGAAAGTTATCGAATTATTTATTTGTTGTCTTTTCTCGGAGCTTTGGTGTAACCTTATTCTAAATTAAAAATTGTTTGTCTTCTATTTCGGTGGTGAAAATTAGTTTGAAGATTCACTACATGACAATATATTATAATAAATAATATAATAAATAAATAATAAATAAATAATATAAATAATTTGGACTTTTATTATAAATTGGATTAGGGACAGTTTTGGGCAATATGCCTGTTGTACTAACCTTTGTATTTTTTTGATTGATTGAATAAATGAATGAATAAATAAATAATATCTTCTGCATTACCACTTTGCCTTGTTAAACAGAAAGAGAGGCGAATAAAATAAGATGAATGGAAACAATTCGAAATGGGACGAAAAATTGTATTAATGACACATAAAAATCATGTAAGATCTTAATCTTGATCTTTGACGACAGCTTCAATGTACTGTTACTGTATTCATTGGACAATAAAGCATATTTATCATTATTATTAATCGTTACCAGGCATTATACAAAAGAAGTTGAGTATAATCTATAAGGCTTTCTCAAGAGTAGGCCTGCAATAATGTTTATGGGATGAATAAGAATTTAATGGGGGTTATATAGAATTGAAATTCCAGAAAATTATCTTTCGAATTAAGTCATTTTGTAGCTTTAAAACCTTCTAAAAATACATATTACAAACTAAGTAAAAGTCTTCATCAAACCAGTAGTAACAGAAAATTCTTTATTCTTTCTTTACAATTGCGACTTGGTTTCCAAGTATTTTAAGCAAAGGATGAATGAGTGATGATGAATGATGATGATGAAGGTTTAAGATGTAGGTTATATGTCTATTCACAATGTCTACTTTCACTATGCTCACAAATTTCAACTCACAAGAATTAAAAACCATGATTTATTAATTTAAAATTTGAAAGGTTGGTAAATGATTCAAAACAGCATCGAAAATATCTAAAATGATTTGAAATTATCAATTCTCACTTAAAATTTTAAAGCCAAAAAATAGTTAACAAACTTTAACATCACAAGCAATAGGATAAACAAGTAAAACATCACGAGAACATTTATGTTACCTATTTACTAGATATTTCAATCACTTTGTTGATAAACTAAGTAGAAAAGAAGTCATGAACAATTTTACAAGCAATAGCAGAAACAAGTAAAACATATTGCGACTATTTCCGTTGCCTATTAATTAGAGACTTTTGCCAATTTTAAAAAAAACATACTGAATATTAGCGACTGACCTCAGCCCTGTAGGGTACAAATATGGCGCTGGCCAGGTTGCCAGCCACTCCCGATCCCATGTAGATGATCATTATCCTAAGGGAACCGGTCAACTTCTCCAAGTCACGCATCAGAAACCACTGGATCACTAGAGTTATCGCTAAATGGAGGACTCTGCAACACACACAGATCATCAGTTATTTTAAAGAACCATTAAATAAATATTCGCATAACATGGTGAAGGGGAGACCCGCTCAGGAAGGAGATTTTACCTCGTGAAAAAGTATTTGGTTGAACACTGGTCACCCATTCAAGAGCAGACCACAGTGCTGTACGTGACTTGACGATCACTAAGCGACAACCCTCACTGAGTGACCGATACCCAATAGGAATAGAAGGTCCTTGCCTAATAAAATGGTGGCAAGATTGCACCGTAGGTACAATCTATCCATATGATAGCATAAAGTACAGTTGCAAAATAATATAATGCATGTTCACTTTGTTTTTTCTCTTTTAAAGATAATTTTCATGAAGTTTGATCATTGAACTTTTCTTATAGAGTTATTTTTGTGTTTCTGAACTAAGTTGTGTTATAAATTATTATCATAAAAGATTGAAAATAGTCAATTATGTCTAAAGCCAGTGGTCTAAAGTTAGCTAAGATTTGTAGCAAGTCAAATGTGAGAACGCACACAAGAAACGCATCCGTTTGAAACAGCTGATTTAAAATTGATTTTAATTCTTTTAAATGGATCGATTTTCCTACTCTACATAGTTGCCAATTTTAAGGCAATGTCCTTATTGAAGGTAGCTATGCCAATACAATATAAATTTGAAAGTGAATTTCTTCATCAAAAGTAGGCAACTGTTTTGTGAAAACTTTCATGTAAAAATGGACTAAAATTAGACATGTAAAAGTATAGACGTTGAATAGAGAAATTGTTTTTTGGGATGAAAAGGAATTATTGTTTCAACTCACCCAGCATGTAGAAAGAGCGAAGTCCAAAGTCTATAGAACTGGTCGGGCACTTCAGGTGAATAGAAGGGAATCATTCCACAAACATTGTCCAAGCAAGACACCTGCAAGCACAAAGAAAAAACATTGAATTTGTTTCTCAACAAACACATCTACTCAACTGAATTCAGGGCCGTCGCGTGGGCGAGGCGACCGAGGCGATCGCCTTGGGCGCCGCGGCCTGGGGGGCACCTCGGCATTGTAAATTTTTCCCCATTTTTAGATTTGAACAACTTGTAATAGTGAATGTAAAATAAATAAATACTTGATGATTAAGCAATCGTTGCATCAACATCCTGTCTCTCCTATAGGTGTTAAATTGTTTTGTACATTTTTTCAATTCTCGTTCTGTGATTAGTAATAAAAAAGTTTTTGAATTGAAGAAACCATCTATTAAAATTACAAATTTATGATTTCATATGCAGTTATACCCTTAACTGTTGAAATATTGTGTCTTTTTAGCATATTTCCCCAATTATTTCAATAACCATCGAAGTTACAAACTTCTAACAGGTTTCATTGAATTCCGCAGCTAATTTTAAAGCCTCTAAAGTAGAAAAATTAATATTTTTTTGAAAAATGTCAATTTTTCGCCATTTTTATCTCAATAACAAAGCGTTTCTGGGGGGTGAGTCTCATGGAACGTTTTTGTCCAATTGCTGTAATAAATCTGCCTGAATACATCTCTCTTGAAAAATCATTTCTCCAGAAACATCCTGTGTATTTAATGAATAAATCCAATTAATAATTCCTTGGTCATTTGACACAAGCACTTAAGTCCACTTTTTGAGGAAATGAGATAATTACACATCCAGGTGTAGAATGAGATCTACATTTTGGTAAAACAACCTAAGTCCTACTTCCATTATTAAGACTGTTATAACATCTTAAGTCAGGTATTGCAGATGAATTATGGGAATCTATGTTTTGGTAAAACCACTTAACTTACTATTTCTATTGTTTTGAGCATGTGTAAAATAACTTAAGTCTTTCATTTCATTTGGGTAAAATGACTCAACTCCACTTATGTCATGTTTTTACATGGTCCAAACAACTTAAGTCATAACTAAATCAGTGCTTTTACATTACTTTGTAATTATAGAATCATGAATAAGTGTATTTTGAACCTTCTTTGTAAGTTTCATTGTGATAGGATCAAAAATATTATTGAAAATTGTGTTTGAACATACAAGAAAACTTTGGGCTCCATTTTCTCAAAACTGCAGTTTTGGACTTAAGTGGTTTTGTCATATGACCAAGGAATTATGGATTTAAATAACAAAAAAATGATAAAGTTTTAAATCCTAGATTGTCTAAAACATGAGTTTTCAGTTACATTTTTTCAAATTTTTCCCCAGCACCCCAGAAGGTTCCCCACATAATCCTCTTTGACCCCCCAACTGGATCTGCCACTGCTTAAGTTCGAACATGAACAGTACCGGTATGTGAACTGTAGTAGACAGCGTCAAAGAGAATTGTGTGGGGAACCTTCCGAGGGGCTGGGGAGAAATTTGGAATGTCCACCACCAACTGTAGGAATAGTTTTGGGCGCCGCGGTTGTTCTTGCCTCGGGGCGCTATAATCCACGCGACGGCCCTGACTGAATTGAATATAGAGTCGAATTGAACAATAAATTCACAAACCAAGTCAATCTGGTATCAATCAACTAATCAAATACAGAATATATAAATATTTAAATGTGATTATTCGATTATCTCACCTGTGAGCACAAGCTAGCCTCCTCGTGAAAGTAACCGTGCACAAAGTCACAGTACTCCCTCGTCTTGATCTCGCACTTTCCGTGTATCCCAATACAACAGGGATGCCCTATAACCTCGCACACCATATGCTCAGCGGCCAGCCTATCATTGGCGCCACCGCCCCCCGGAATAAGGCCTCCGCCGTGATGGCCGCCTCCGCCCCCGTGATGGTGGCTGTGACTGCCGCCGCCCGTAACAAGGCCTCCGCTCGACGAGGCCGGGTACGATTTACGACAGATGGGCCACTTGGTGATGTCATCGGGCCACTCGTAGGGTGCTATACTAGCTGGTGCTTCACAGTATCTAGAGAAAACAAGAAAAATAAATTAATATTAATGCTTGTGGTGTTCTACAATATGGTATAATGGTATGGGGTGGTCAAGGTACAATTGGGTTGTACTGTTGTAATAAAACTGTGGTGGAATTGCTGTTATAGCAACAAGGACAACAAGGAACGCACAAGGAACAGACGAAACCATCTAACTTTCTGGAGTCAGCTATATATTGGTAGCATAGCATTTGTTTTTTATAGCTTCTCAGAGAAGCTGGGAGTATGGGGATTGTCAAAATTCATGAGCATGTCTGGGGGTGTATCCTATGGAATATTTCAAACTACTTCGTAAGGAATCAGCATGGGAATATTGGCATTTTCCTCCTAAAACATGGTGTAATTATATTTTCATATGATCACTCTTCTTCTTCTTCTTCTTCTTCTTCTTCTTCTTCTTCTTCTCCTCCTCCCCAGTTCTCTTCTTCTTCTTCTTCTTCTTCTTCTTCTTCTCCGTTCTTCTTCGTCTTCTTCTTCTTCTTCTTCTTCTCCGTTCTTCTTCTTCTTCTTCTTCTTCTTCTTCTTCTTCTTCTTCTTCTTCTTCTTCTTCTCCGTTCTTCTTCTTCTTCCTCCTCCTCCTCCTCCTCTCCTTCTTCTTCTTCTTCTTCATCTTCTTCTTCTCCTCCGTTCTTCTTATTCTTCTCCGTTCTTCTTATACTTCTTCTTCTTCTTCTTCTTCTCCGTTCTTCTTTGTCTTCTTCTTCTTCTTCTTCTTCTTTGTCTTCTTCTTCTTCCTCCTCTTCTTCTTCCTCCTCTTCTTCTTCTTCCTCCTCCTCCTCCTCCTCCTCCTCTCCTTCTTCTTCTCCTTCTTCTTCTCCTTCCTCTTCTTCTTTTACTCCCTCTTCTTCTTCTTCTTCTTCTTCTTCTTCTTCTTCTTCTTCTTCTTCTTCTTCTTCCTCCTCATCTTCTTCTTCTCCTCCGTTCTTCTTCTCACTAATCTGTATTTTCAGGAGCAATTTAGGTACAGGAAATAGCTGCGGATTTTCGATTGTGATTGTTATGTCATCACTACGACAGTATGGTAGATTACACTTATCAATAATTACATTCCTATAGTATTATTATTGGTGTAGGTGGAGGAAAAATGAATGTTGTGTGCATCACAGGGCCCAAAGAACTTTTTCCCCCTCAGGAAAATTATCGCCCCTGGGCTACGCCGCAGGCAACAACAGTTTCCTCTCAGGGGGGAAAAGTTGCACTTTAGTCTCTAGATGCACAAATAACTATTTATTATTATAGTTTGTAAGTTAATTGACTGACTTACTTGGGATCAAGGCCACAGACTGAGCCGGACAAACGGCCGCCGGGTCCCGAATCCCCCGCCGACCATTTCTTCCACGTTGATATTGTATCCTATTAACAAAAATTTATCAAATAAAATTCAGAACAAAAACCCAACACATAACATGCAATAATTGAATAAGGTACAAAGGTAGATTGAAAATTTGTATAACGTATAACAGATATAGTCTGTCCAAGCAAAGAAAACCCTCTGGCAAGATGGGAAAATCACTCCAGCTCGGTCAATTTTGCTTCAAAGATTATGAATTTTATCTCAAATTGTAAGAAACGATTTGATCTACTATTAAGACCATATTAATAATTCTTGAACTAATATTGACCAAGCTGGAGTCATTGCCCCATCTTGCCAGAGGGTCTTCTTTGCTTGGACAGACTGTGACAACAAGGTATAGCAACCAGATGTCAACAAGACTAACGGTTTAAAAAACAATTATTAGCGATCAACTCTTTCAAGACAATCGGCGAGCGGTCTGCGAGAGTGTATCTAGTTGAGAGCAGCCTCGGTTAAACCGTTTGCACTCACAGACCGCTATCGACTGTCCTGAAAGAGCTGTGCATTAATAACAAACATTCGCCAACCACCAGTAACGTTGGGGTCTGCTACACTGTAGTTGAAAACAAACTTTGAAACTTTTTCTCCTTATTGATAAATGAAGATAGTTTATCTTTCAAACACATTAATATATATGTATATATATATATATATATATATTTTTTTTACTGAAATATTAACACTCCGAAGATCTAAATTGATAATTCATAGCTTTTTTATATTCGGGAGTGAAAATTTGTGATTTTGAAATAGTGAGTTTGAACATAACCTTTTCTAATATTTTCATCAAAATTAGGAGCGAAGACGATTTGAACACTCATGTCTGTGTTTTCATCTATCAGTATAATTGTCATGTATCTAATAAATGAATAAGTAAGTATGGAAATTTGAGAATTGGTCCATAGTTTGTAATAATACTGCATAATAGAGATTCTAAGACATATTTCAATGAAAGTTGAATTCAATTGGTGAATCTTGAGTTTGTTTTAAGCAAAAATATTTAAAATTCAAAAATATATGAGATTATAATCGAGTATGCTAATATTTGATAAGAAAAGAATGAGCTAATATGAGGCAAAGAATACATAATACAGGATCAGCTAGTCACATGAAACATGCTTTCGTAATTATTATGAGTTATGTAAATCATAGTATTTGCTTTATAGTAGAAAATATAATATCAAACAATTTGTAAAATCAATGTTCTTCAACATTATTTTATTCATGCAGGGCATAAATTGAATAAATAATACAAAAAGTAATTCAATATTCAAATTAAAAAAGAAAAAATATTAACAAACTAAAACAAAGATTGAAACATGCTGAAATGAAAAGTACATAATGTAGACTAGCATGAAGATAAATTAAATAATGACTGGAAAAACTAAATAAACTAGACTACTAGTTGAGTCGAATGTATTCAAATAGACGCTAGAAAACACAAGATGAACATAAAATACAAATATTCGACATAAATTCTAATAAAAATCAAACTCATGAAAAACACAGAATAATTCGAAATGATGCGATTTCAAACAACTACTAACACAAGTCACAACAATAATGCAAAATCGCACATCAATATTAGATTGAAACATACCGTAGGCCTTAGCCCCTGTAGATGTTGATTTCGAGATGATATCAGCATTGAAAAAAGAAATAAAATAAGATACACACAGTTCTCTAAATAACACACTCGATATCCATTAATGTGATCTTGATTTACATCAGAGTTAGAAATCTGTTATTGTTTCTTCAAATGTATTGTATAGATAAATATTGTATATATAGCAATACAGATTTCAAAGCCAAGTTGATTCAACGATCATGGATGGTACTTGCTCAATTCATATTTTTCAAGTAAGGTTAATATAGTGAATTATTTCCAATGTGACATTATCTTCGTTTCCTGAAACACTTTGGATGCAAACATTTAGTAAGCTTATATTTTAGTGATAAAAATAACGAGTTGACTTCTTTTCCAATATATCTGTTATTCCTAGGAACATGTCTTGAACTATTGTATTCTAAATCTTATTGGTTGAACTATTACCATGGATTTTGTAAGATCCAAACTATTACATCCACCTACAATGTGAAAATTTTGTAGCTTCATGCCTCCGTTACACGAGTCAAGTCTACATGATCAAGTAGATACGTGGATGTATTGCATACATTATGACTTTTTGGCCTTTTCCATTATCACCTTCATCTGAGTGGTTAAGTGGTAGAGTGGACATTGCTGTACAAACTTCGCCACGTCATTAAAATAAAGAAGTCATTCTATTCTATTCTATTCTGAGTTGGCAAAAGTATAACGGATTAGATCAAACTGACCAACCAATAGTGTGAAATGATTTATTCCAAAGAGTACTCCAAAGTCTAATTCACAATGCCCAAACGGTGAGTACACTTTGATCTGTCCAAGCAAAGAAGACCCTCTGACAAGATGAGAAAATCACTCCAACTCGATCAATATTGATTGAAAAATTAAAAACTTCATCTCAAAATGTAGATTAGAATATTTCCTACAATTTGAGACCAAATCAATAATTTTTGAACCAATATCGACCGAGCTGGAGTAATTTCCCCATCTTGCCAAAATGTCTTCTTTGCTTGGACAGACTACACCTACTCATAAAGTAAAGTCTATCCACAGATTGTGGATAGAGAATTGTCAACGAGAGGACCAGAATTCAAAATTGAATCAAAAGCATCTATAGTCCGTCCAAGAAAAGAAGGACCTCTGGCAAGATAAGAAAATGACTCCAGCTCGGTCAATATTGGTTTGAAAAATATATATTTGGTCTCAAATTGTAGATCATAATAATTCCTACAATTTGAGACCAAATTGATAATTTTTGAACCAATATTGACAGAGCTGGAGCCATTTTCTCATCTTGCCAGAGGGTCTTCTTTGCTTGGACTTGCTTGGATTCACGCAACAAGTTGACTCGTATATCTAAGGCATTAAAGGTGGAATTGAGTTCTTATTAGTTTAGCGCTTAAGAGTGGGCAGTAGTAGTCGGCAAACTGCCGAACGGAAGAATTATGTCCCATAAGAACAATGTAATTTTTATCAATCTCTTGGAGCAGATTGAGCCTCTATTTATGGACAGAATTTCACATTCTTTATGTCATTGGAAAGAGAATTCAATTCTCCAGGGGCGTGACTTCCTACTTTTTTGATTCAAAGTTTATTTTAATAATTATTGTATAATTAATTAACTAAAAACGTATTGAACTCTAATTATTGAATTAAACTTAAAATAAAAAAGCGAAAATTCACGCCCCTGGAGAATTTAATTCTCTTTCCAATGACAAAGTACGTGAAATTCTGTCCATAAATAGAGGCCCTATCTGTTCCAATAGATTTATAAAAATTAAATTGTTCTTATGGGACATAATTATTCCGTTTGGCAGTTTGCCGTCCACTACTACCTACTCTTAACAAGTAAAAATCGGTTCACAGATTGCCAAATCGAGAATTGTCAACGAGAGGACCGGAATTCACAATTGAATCAAAATCGTCAGATTCTCGCATCTTCTTCAGAAATCATTATTTATTTGCAAAATTACATAGAACAAAAATTACAATAAAATTGGATTTGGTGTCACATGGGTTTGCAAAAACCTGTGCGTGACACCGAGTTCTCATCATTATAGAATAAATACATTTAGACATAACTTACGCTATATTACTTCTTAGAAATACCTCAATTGCTGAAGGACAGTAACTAATAATATCATTATAAATAAACTTTATTGAAGCTATTCATGAATAAAGAGACTTAGTAACACAAATGAAAATATTCAAGTATAATAACTGCAGTTGAAGAATACAAAAATCTACTATGTGATATTAATATAAACTCTTGATATTGTCAACTACTTGAGGTTAGTTGACTCGTATATCCAGGGCATTAGAGGTGGAATTGAATATTCTTATTAGTTTAGAAGCTCAATGAGTTAATGAGCGGAAGGAATGAATGAGTGGATAAGTTAATGAATGAATGAGTGAATGATTATTTAAGCAACTCACAGAGCAGTCTTGCTTGGACGACTGCACACAGCCCGAGTCGTCGTTTCTAATGCAGCAGGCAGTCTCTCTCTCCTTTTCCCTCTCCTTTTCAATTTCCTTCATGATTTTCGCGTCTTTCCGCATGCACGGCGCAAACTTCGCTCCTAAGTGAATTAAGTCCGCCTGCGAACATAGCACAAAGTAAGAAAAAAATTAATAAATCACACACATTTCAACAACATGCTATTTTAAACACAACTTATTCAACATTCATTAAATAAATCAAGAAAGCATAACCCAATTCAACATTTTTTAATTGCATAAAGAAGATATATTCTAAGTGGAATGAGTCCGCCAGCAAACAAAAGTCCAAAATGAGTACAAATTGACAAAGCTCTGACGGAGGAGATTTTTTTTTCTTTTTTTTAATTATAGGTAAGTATTATCACCTCATCATTTCATGGTAGGAAGGAAGAATGGAAGAAAACCCTAAGATAGAAGCTAACAAGCTAAATACATTACTGACAGATGCAGAAGGTTAAGAAAAAGATCGAATGATGGTGCATTCTCAAGAGGTGACGGCCACAAAGGAAGCCAGAGGTCATCAACCAGAGGTCATTTCAGACCTCCTAGCCAATTCCAGCACGATATCGGCAGTCATCATCGTGCTCCTGCCTAACCAATTAAGCGATTAACCGATTAAGCCGTCGGTCCCGATTACCTAGAAAGTAGTCATTATCGCCCATAATCATCTCTTTTATTACCCATGCACAAGCGCTTATGTGGGCATCACCCTCAGAAAAAATCTCTAGGATAATAATTATCTCATACTAGAAAGGCAGACCAAAATAAACAAAATTGACAATCCACAGACTATTCCATCGTACAAGATCTCAAATGTCGTTCATTTCAACAGACAATAATTGAGTCCAGTTTCATTATTATTTATTATTTATTTATTTAGCGTATGGCATCCTTCTTATTATTATTTTTTTTAAACTATTCAATAAAATTTATTTATTTATGATTTATTTATTTATTAACAATTGAGACAACGGGTTTCCCCAAATATGTCTCATACACAAGGCGTCCAAGACGTCTACTTTCCCAAACTTTGATAAATATTCAAAGTAAAGGTTATGTTCACACTCAACCAAATTTACTATCCATCAATGTTCACTATCAAAGATTATACACTACGAATTATCAATTATTATTATTATTAGCGTATGGCTTTATTTGGTGGGGAGACCAAAAGGTGATTCCACCTCGCCAACATAACCATGTTTCGCCAATAGGAAACATGATAAAAGTATTGATTATTTTCACTGTAATTTAGATTTCGGGAAGTCCTTCACAATTTAGAAAGTCCGAGAGAACTAAAACACAGGTCAAAACACTAATCCAAGACTGGAAAATTTGGAATTTTCAATTTATCAATTTATAATTTATAAGGTTGATAAAAACTCAGAATATCAACAAAAATAGATTATACGAAAAACCAGCCCAGAATAAGAAGGCTACAATAATTCATATACAATTCATGAGACAACTCAGTTTTCTATCTTAAACTTCAATAAACTGAAGTTTGATCGATTGTGACACTTCATTAAACTCAATGATGATAATAATAATAATAATAATGAATATTTCATTTCGTAACTTTATTCATAGATTTGTACAATGCATAGAATAGAATAGAATAGAATAGAATAGAATAGAATAGAATAGAATAGAATAGAATAGAATAGAATAGAATAGAATAGAATAGAATAGAATAGAATAGAATAGAATAGAATAGAATAGAATAGAATATTTATTTCGCCAAAATTATATACTGTAGTTAATTACAAAATATGAATGATACCAGTGAATATAAAGTATACATATTCTTTTTGATGATACATAGAAAATGCATAATAAAAATTCAAATTAAATTAGATCTGAATGATTTGGCACAGCCAGCAAAGTTAAACTTGTGCGCTAGCTGTGTGAATAGAATTAATAGTGTCAATTTCATTCATAGTTCTATCACTACGAATGATTTATACTTGAAAGTTGCACAGAAAATAGCTATCATCAATACATGTAGTACAATTGAATAATTTATTTATTTATTATATTTCCAACGGTATACACCAATTTCAATAAAGAACAATAATGTGAAAATAGACCAAATTAACAAGACAAATATAAATATGAAAAAAAGATACATGCAATATTATCATCATAAAATAGAAGAAATAACTTGATACAGTAGCAATTAAATCAATAATTATATTATAATGATCATGTTTGTTATAACTTAGATAATAAGTAACTGGACAAGGTCAGTGCACTATAATAGAAACAACGAGAGGCTAGTTTAGCTTCAAAGGTGTGAATACGAGAAGATCAACAGAAATACAAATTAATAATTATTAGTGGATAGTGGGAAGAAGCTTACCGCTCTTGGTCCTATCCAGAAATTAGCTGGCTCCATGTATTCGACTTGTTGTAACGATAAACTTGTAACTAGTACCTGAAAAAAAGCAAATAAATAATTACAATATGACTCATTTACCAAAATTAGACACATTTATTTGAAGCTGTGTGTAAGAGGCTCAATTTACTATTGGAGATTTACTGATTTTGAACAAAGGAATAGTAATTCACATGTACTTATGCTCGCCCAGCTTTATTCAATCTAGTGAAATTTATAGGGAAATTTAAACCGGCTGTGTGAGACGGAAATAAATTGTGGCGTGTGAAACGGGGCTTATTTCACTCACGGTTTCAACAAAAACTACAGGGTGACCCAAAAAACGGGAATTTTTGAAGTAACACGTACGTGAATAAAGGAAATGTAATCATTACTTTTATAACTGGAAATGTGAAGTAGAATAGTTGCCATTTATAGTTGTAACAAGAAAAATGCCAATTTTTGTGGATAATGTCCTTGAGATGACAACCATTGTATAGATTCCTGGAAGCGAACAGTGAGAATTTGTACGGCAAGTTGAATCACTTCAATGCGAATTTTAGCGATTTCTTAATGAATCCTTGTTTTCAACTCAATAATTATTTCTGAGCGTAAAGCTTAGGCTATGTTTTACTTTTCAAATGAACCCACAAGAAAAAGTAAAACACAGTGCTTCGACATTCCATGCTTACATGGAAATCTCACTGTTTGCCTCCAGGAATGTATACGTTTGAATGGTCGTCATCTCAAAGACATTGTCCATGAATATTGGCATTTTTCTTGTTAAAACTATAAATGGCAACTATTCTACTACACATTTTCAGCAATAAAACTAATGATTACATTTCCTTTATTCACGTACGTGTTACTTCAAAAGTTCCCGTTTTTTGTGTCACCCTGTACATAAACAGTAAATTCATTGAATAAACTTGACAATTTTATTCAAGCATCGTATTAAAGAACTAATTAAGCCCTCCTGCTTATAAAAAATTAGAACAATCATCGGTGATTTCAATACATTGAAAGCACCAGCATATGGAGCGAATTGAAAAGTTGAGTGGTTTCGTCTGTATTTTGTAAGAGATGTAATCTACTAACAGCTGATGTGAAGCATCTATTGTTTCTTCTGATTTAACACCTCTGATTGACAACATCAGCTGTTGGAGCGCACAAGGAGCAGACGAAACTGCTTGCCTTTTAGTGTCAGCTATACCACCACTTTACATCTACATTAAAAATTATTGAAGTATCTACATTACAAATTATTGAAGAAGCAATACTCTTATTGTCATTTCCAATTAAGACATCCTTGAAGGCGACTATATGAAATAATATAATATTCTTATGGGTTTCAATGTTGGGAAGACCCTTACGGGTGAGTTCCACCTCGCCAATGTGTACTCGGCCAAATACTGGTCACCCATCCAAGAGTAGTCCACAGCGTTCGTGACTCAACACTAAGCAGGCACCCTCACCGAGTGACCAATACCCAGTACATGAGATAAATTGAACCTCATCCCCAATAATGCTAATTGGGCTTCAATTTATTTTATTCATTTATAGCCCAAATGAAGAATATTCTCAGTATTGTATTCTGATAAATCTCTGTAATGTGGGATTGAAGAGTAAATAAATGCATTCAGTTATATAGCTGTGGCCGCATGATTTAATGTATTCGTGCAGACAGCTCGTCGACTGTCCTGAGAGAGCTAAGGAATAATAGCAAACATTCGCCAACTGCCCTGGCTTTTGTCACCAGTTGTAATAGGAAAAGAAGAAAAGAATTATTGGCTCAAAATTTGATGGGATTTTTCATAATTTTTTCAGATCAACTTGATAGTTTAATTTTGTAAAACAGTAGCCTTTACTCACCAGACCAGACTGGTGCGTGAGGTGGATGCCGACAGGGCCGAGGCCGTAGCACCAGAGGGAGATGAGCAGAATGAGTATTTGCACGGTGGTCACCCAGTAGGTGAAGAAGGGTCGATGGTCCTCCAAGTCCTCCAGCTGGGTGCGCACCGGCTCACGGTTCATCACTGACCGCTTCAGCGAGCGCCTGAAACATAGCAAAATAAAAATTATTCACTTCAAAAATTACAAAAACATCTTTCAACAGTGCTGTAATAGAGTACAAAGAGCTACAAAATTACTTATCTACTAAGCATGGGTTAGGTATGTTATGGATTTGAGACATGGGTACTTATAGTCTGTCCAAGCAAAGAAGAGCCTTTAGCAAGATGAGAAAATGACTTCAGCTCGGTCAATATTGGTTTAAAAATAATTGATTGGTCTCAATTGTAGAGAAGATTATGATCTACAATTTGAAACGAAATTCGTAGTTTTTGAACCAATATTCACCGAGTTGGAGTCATTTTCTCATCTTGCCAAAAGCTATTCTTTGCTTGGACAGACTATACTGCTGGAGATATACAAAGATTGAGAGTGTTTGAAAGAAAGTATAAGAAGAATTAAGGGTCCTGTTTTTGAAAATGAACGATGGAGAGAAGGGAAAAATAGTGGAATAGCTCAGTTTTTAAACAATGAAGACATTGTGAGATTTGTTAGATCCGGCAGAATCCGATGGATGGGATACATGTTGAGAATGGGAGATGAGAGAGTAGCAAAATGTAAATGGAAGGAGAGAATGTATAACAGAAGAAGGCAAGGCAGGCCACGAAATAGGTGGAAAGATGTAGAGCGCGATCTAAGGATCCTTGGGATTCGGAACTGGAGGAGACAGGCCGAGGATCGTGACAGATGGAGAGGCTATGTGAGGGAGGCCAAGGGTTGTAATCACCTGTAGAGCTGAGGAGTAAGTAAGTGAGTGAGTTAAGTGAGTAAGAAAGTAACTGAGTAAGTGGGTAAGTGAGTGAGTAATAGAGTACGCAACAAAAACCGGCATGGTATGTTCTTTTATAAATAAACACTCAGTTTTATGAATCCAGTTATGTTTCAGACTATGTATATTGTTCTGGATGATGTATTCATTTGAATCTATGTGTATGATTCTGTTCTATGGTCCAGTTTGGTATGTGACAGTCAAAAACAGTAAGTGGATGGGGAAACTAGCAGTCTAAAATAGCTTAATAGTACCTTAAAACGACAGACCGATCGTTTGACGATCGTCTGTCAGTCCGAACTGAAAGTGGAAATAGACCCTGAGGCCGGTATTGGCCACACCTACTAATACATGTATTAGTAAGTGTTGGTATTTGATGGTGATAGTTTCATTATATGAATAGAGAAGTATAAAATGATTTCGTATTTCCATCTTCCATGTGACATAGAAATATTAGCGTCTACCAACCGGTTCAGTCTCATTTCAGTCATCACGATTTTTGGAAGTCCGGTGTCTTGTTTACTTTATGAATTGTACTAGATTGAATGAAGCTTGGCAAACATACAGGGTGTTTCAGGAGGAATGTGCAATGATTCCTTCCACAAAGTAGACAAAAAAGTTTCATGGGACCAACCCCCAAAAACGCTTTGTTACCGAGATAAAAATTGAGATTTTTCAAAATATATTAATTTTTCTAATTTTTTAAAGGCTTTAGTGAGGTTCTAAAATAATCAATTCCTATGTAAAATTAGCTGAGGAATTCAATGAAACCAGTTCCAAGTTTGTAACTTCAACAGTTATTGAGATAATTGAAAAAATTTGCTAGGAAACGCCATTTTTCAACAATAAGGGTTATGACTGGATAAGGAATCATAAAATTGTATTTTTATTAATGGAAGTTGAAGAGAGTCGGATTCTAAAGGAAAAGTTAAATGGCGGCGATTGTGTAAATCTTATCCAAATCTCAGAAATAGCAATCAAAAATCGCAAAATCGTTACAAAACACAAATTCATTACTTGTGAACGATTACTTGGACGATTTTGTAAATTATTTAAAAAAAGTAGAAGAGAAACAATAACTGGACTTTCAATACAAAACACTCATTATTAAAAAAATATTTGGAACAGATTAATTTTAATAATTAGACATTTTTTCTAGAAACTGACCCGAAAAAGCGTCCAACCACCCCCATGCCATACTGCCGGCGATTGCTGTTATCAGTGGCCGTATCCAGTATCTGGCCGTGGATACGCGACGCCCCCACAAACTGGCCGCCTTGGCCTCCCATCGGCGCCCCATCAGCGCCTCGCGCGCCCTGCCCCGCCCACGCACGCTCACGCTCCGACGGCGGGGCGCGACGCCAGCTGCCCAGGCTGTAACACAAAGGAGAAAGAATATTATCAATTCATTAAAAAAAACATGAGAAAATAATATGAAGTAAAGTAGGTAATCTAAGTAACATTAATTGCATGATAAATGGATTACAGGATCACCCGTAATAACCTGTTTTGCTCGAAGCTACTAAAGTAGCCAAGTATCAAGGTTAGTTGATTTTACAAGCGTCCATAAGAGCCCAGCACCAGCAGTCCACTTATTCTTTCCTACCTTTTGACGTCGCGAAATGTATTTCACATAATATGCTCTATACTTACAATCATGATCCAACGTATATCTAGTATTACAATTTTCCAACTTCTCTACAGAGATTTGAATAATAAAGCCACGTGAAATGCGTTACAACAAAGAAAAATTTGAATTCATTACAACAATAATACTTCAATACTATTAAGAATTTGAAAAATAAAAAATAACACTTAAAATGCTCAATATCAATGAGAAAATTTGAATTCATGTCAACAATAATTCTTCAGTACTAACGAGAATAGGTAATGTATTTATTGTTATCATGGACTTAGGAAGAGATGGAAAGGGTACTTTGAACCGTTAGTGCCAAGGGATTATCCCCGACCTGTTACACATGAGCAGAGCAGTGTTTGGGAGTACTACACAGAAGAGTACGGGTCTTCAGCTTGAGTCTATAGGTATAGTTGGATTGTAAAATGTTAGTTTTTGTTCCAATTTAATACAATTTAGGATTGATTACATTCAGTTAATTTGACATGGGTTATGTTGTTTGATATGGAATGTGCTTATACTAAATGTTTAACATTGACTAAATAAGTCTTAATACAACGAAATTAATTGGATGAATATTGAAGAAATCCGGTATCTCCAAAGTTTTCTATCTATACATTGGCGAACCCATATCTCAATTCAAGTTGCAGCGCTCCTACCGACAAAAAATAATAAACTCCCTTCCCATATCTTCCTAGTTTCATGATTATTTTCAGCTATGTTTCTTATTTTGGACGCTAGAATGTGATACTGTCGAAAAATATTGACGTCACAAAACGTTTACAATGAAACCGAGATAATCAGCCCACCTAGAACTCTTGATACCAAGTATGACACTTACTTTATTGTATACAAAAGTGAAAAACAAATAAACCTATAAAATTTCAAGCTCACTTCAACTCTAAATGACCAAATTCACGATAAACTAGTGAATAGAAGTCGTACCGATCTCTCCGGCCGGGATCGTCTATCGTGTCGGGAATGTCGGACGCCAGCGCCGTCCACTGCGAGTGCACAGAGTGGTCCTGTGTGGTGGTGGTGGTGGTGTTGGTAGCACTGCTGTTGTAGTCGCCATTCAGCTGAGTCGCCTGGTTGCTATCGCTTGCCGAGACACGGTCGAAAAATACCTGACACAGCAGAAAACAACAAATTAGTAGAGAATAAGTGGGACACACAGACATTATTGGATACATCAAACAATTTCATTTGAAAACCAACATGAAATATCCAGAATATTTTTTTCACGAATATTATTTTATGGCTTTTAATGATGGGGAGACCCTTACGGGTAGTTCCACCTCGCCAATGTATACTTGGCCAGAGCCGGTCACCCATCCAAGTGCAGTCCACTGTGTTCGTGACTTCACCCTTCTGGGGGTGATGAGCTTCTAGTTTGGCACGATGGTATAGTCTGAATGAGCAAAGAAGTCATTTCTTCAAGCTGTTCAATGCTGCCAACAGTTGGAAGGAAAATATCCCTACTCTTACCCGAAGGCTTATCGTCTTCTATAAAAGATGTTGTATTCTATTTCCTTTGATCTAAAATTTATAAAAATGTGATGTTTCATTATTATGGAAGATGGCACGTTTCACCTGAAACAGATTGATAGCTCTAGTTATCAATCACTCGTTATTGATGTACACGTTTATAGATGAAAATGATAATACTATTAATTTTTTCATCCAATAAAGGCCCGTATCGACAGTGCGAGCCGCAAATGCTTCAAAGTACAGTCTGTTCAAACAAAGAGTCCTACTCCAGTATCCAGCTCGGTTAATATTGGTTCAAATATTATTGATTTGGTCTTAAACTGAAGATCGAAATGTTTCCTATAATTGAGACCAGATCAATAATGTTTGAACCAATATTGACCGAGCTTGAGACTGGAGTAAGACTCTTCTTTGCTTGAACAGACTATACCTTGAGGCATTCGCGGCACATGCCTCGCACAGTCCATTCGGGCCTTTAAATAGAAGAAGATCATTGAAGATGTCCACGATTCAATCTCTTCACAAGAAGAAACCAAAGTTTATTAATAATACTATTGTACAGTTTTAAACGCTGTTTCCACTGAAATATCAACTGATAATTTTACAATAAATTGTTGAAAAACGTCTCTACTTCATCACTATTGGTATGACTGATTATTGTCAAATAAATTGTTATGAAAGCTGATTCCACTGAAACTTATTATTTTACAAGAAATAATTGAAAAATATCTCTACCTCATCAATAAATTGTTACAAACAATAAATTGTTAAAAAGATATTTTCCTGAAAACACTGATTACTTTACAAAAAATTGTTGAAAAATATGTCTACCACATCACTGTTGGTGTGGTATCGGTGCCAAAAAATTGTCTCAAGATCTGCTTTCACAGAAATATCAACTGATTATTTTACAAATTGTTGAAAAAATGTCTACCTCATCGTCTAGCGGTGAAGTGGGCGTATGTGGTACGGTTGAAGGCGGATAACTTCTAGACATCTGGCGACTGAGTGACGTTTGACGGGGCTTATGCCTGCTCAACGTCTGAAACAATTAGGAAAACAAAAAATTATCAACTAGAAAAATAAAGTATCAATAAATAAATTCAATTGTTTTATTTGATAAGTGCATCATCTTCCAAGTAACTTCATTTTTTAGAAATGACTGTATCTTCTTAAAAACACGAACCATGAGAACCCAGCTCGAGAGAAAAACAACAGAGTTCAAATCACAATATCTCTCAGACAGTATATATAGTCTGTCCAAGCAAAGAAGACCTTCTGGCAAGATCGGAGAATGACTCCAGCTCGGTCAATATTGGTTCAACAATTATCAATTTGATCTCAAACTGTAGGAAACAATTTGATCTACTATTAAGACCACATTTGTAATTCTTGAACAAATACTGACCAAGCTGGAGTCATTTTCCTATCTTGCTAGAGGCTCTTCTTTGCTTGGACAGACTAGAATAATATGTATGACAAACCAGAAAAACGACGAACAATATTGTAAACGTATCCTTCATTTATTTTGTTCCAAGAAAGCGGAATTTCGTTTTTAGAGTAAAAAGTATGAATTGAAAAATGACACTGATGCAATAGATAATTCAGTAGCTTATCATGAATACAGTAAATTATTATAAAAATGATTATAATATAAACCCTCACACATTCCCCATATCCCTTAGATCATAACGTTATTTGTTCCAGAAACAATATTCATCACAATGTTCCGTTCCTAACCCAAGTGCAGTTTGTTTCAGTATAGAAGTTTTCTGCTTTCTCGAATTCTAAGACCTAGTTTTCCATGATATTGAACATGTTTTAACTGTAATTGGATTTCACAATACTATACTAATAAAGTTGATTTGATTGTACATTAATTTCCACTCCAACCTAATTCCAAGATTTCATTCGAATCAAACATTTTCTATCGCCTTACACAAATACATGTATCGACAAAATGAAGAAACAGATTCAAGTTTAACAATAATTTATTATAGTTTGTCCAAGCAAAGAAGAGCCTCTGACAAGATGGGAAAATGACTCCAGCTTGGTCAATATTTGTTCAAGAATTATAAATGTGGTCTTAATAGTAGATCAAATTGTTTCCTACAATTTGAGATCAAATTGATAATTGTTGAACTCATATTGACAGAGCTGGAGTCATTCTCCCATCTTGCCAGAGGGTCTTCTTTACTTGGACAAACTATACAAACGAGTTTGATGGCAAAAACTTCACGATACTCTTCTTCCGGTAATCAGTTTTATTGAGAAGAACGATGCTTAAGTCTTGCCAACTTGGCCAATTACTGACAAACTTCTGTCAAAATGTCTTTCTCTCTCGATAATTTTGTGCTTCGATCAAATGTCAATAATTTTCCAAAAGAGACACACTCTAAAAATACATGCTGCTATCTAGAGAACGTTATGATAGAGCCAATTATAGTCTGTCCAAGCAAAGAAGACATTCTGGCAAGATGGGAAAATGACTCCAGCTCTGTCAATATGGTTCAAAAATGATAAATTTGGTCTCAAATTGTAGAAAACATGCTGCTCTAAAATTTGAGACCAAATTCATCATTTTTGAACCAATATTGACCGAGCTGAAATCATTTTCCCAACTTGACAGAATGTCTTCTTTGCTTGGACAGACTATATTCATGCAAACAACTTCTGAACAAGTTGACGCCAAAGAATTGGGCGGTTGGCGATCAACTTTTATTATTTCTCAGCTCTGTCCAGACAGTCTGGAAGTAGTCTGCGACTGCTTATTGAAACGAGAGAGATCTCAGCAAACAGTTTCTCTATTGTAGACTACTTTCAGACTGCCCTGACAGAGTTGAACGACAATAGCATTTATTTCTTCAACCGTTAAATTCGTTGGCGTCTACTATAACTCCCAAGATAAATATTATTTACAAACAAGATCATGCCATAAATTTGTACTTTTTTAGGATGAATAACCTTGAGAATATAATTTACTGTAAAATAGCATATTCCAACAAAATTGGAGGCTGGAGAATTTCTTTTATAGTCTGTCCAAGCAAAGAAGACTCTCTGGCAAGATGGGAAAATCACTCAAGCTCGGTCAATATTGGTTCGAAAAATATCAAATTTGATCTCCAATTGTAGGAAACAATTTGATCTACATTTAAGACCACATTTATAATTCTTGAACAAATATTGACCAAGCTGGAGTCATTTTCCCATCTTGCCAGAGAGTCTTCTTTGCTTGGACATACTTTACTAATGCTCAGCTCTGTTAGGACAGTAGACAACAATCTACGGGATAGAAACTGTTCAGCTGAGTTCACTAAATAGGCGTTAGGCTCTCGAAGACCGCTCGCCGACTATCCTGACAGAGATGAGCATTGATAACAGACCAAGTCGGTTGGCATTTACTATACTAGTCAGAATCAGAATCCGAACATTTGACAAAACTATGGCATCTGGCGGGAAAAAAATAATCTCAGAATGCTGCTATGAAGCGCTCCACAGAAATGGTCACATTGTGTAAATGAATCAATACTAATTGAAACATCATTCTAGACGTGTTAAATTGAGTAAAGCCGCGTATCGACAGTCCGAGGCATGTGCCACGAATGCCTCGCAGTACAGTCTGGTGACGCAAAAAAAGTATAAACTTATGGCTGAGGCATATGTGTGAATATAATCTGCAATAATAAAAAATAATTATAATTATAGTACAGTATATAGTATATAATTATAATAAAAATAATTATAATAAAAAATCTGCATTTTTGTAACCAAAAATTCGAGCACGCAAACAAATTGACTAGCGCCATCAAGCGGGAGACAAAGCAACTAAGCTCTGACAATTGATAATTTGGACTTTGGAGGTTAGTTTGTGCTCAATTAGTAGATAAAAATTCAAGGCAATGCTTATTATTGCCTATTAGAACCTTCTGCACCCAAATAGAATTCTTAATCACAAAAATGCATAGGAATGGGGTACAATTTTGAGGTTAGTTTGTAGAATTGTTCGTTGTGCGTTGCGAGGCAACAGGCACTGCTCGCTGCGAATTGTGTGCAGCGTTTGCCTCGCTGCTAGCAAACCCGGTATCGACAGTCCGAGGCATGTGTGGCACATGCCTCGGACTGTCGATACGCGGTAGATAGTAGACTAGTAGTAGTACTCTTTTTTGTGTCAACTGACTGTACAGCGAGGCATTCGTAGCACATGCCTCGGACTGTCGATACGCGGCTTTATACTCATTGAAACACAATTATTCATGAGTCTTATAACAAGCAATACTGATTGCAACAGCATTTCATACGTCTTGAATAAAGAAACGGTTATACTCACAGCAACAACATAGGCGACTCCGCTAAACGTCATCTTGGCGACAGACGGCTTTCGTCGCAACTGCGACGTCTCCGTGCGACTGCTGCTGTCCAACTCGTCACGGCCCGTCGGTAACACGTCCGGCTGCAATACGAAAAAAAAACAATAATTAACACAAAAATAACAAAGAGAACTCGGCATATCAGTTCAATTATTATCAATTTTAGCAGGCTTTCACATTGATATATTGTACTAGCCGGCAGGCTCGATTCGCTCGCCTTCTCCGCCTAGCCAGGGGGCTCCGCCCCCTGGACCCCCGACAGTATCAGCAGAATCAGTGAGTCAAACAGGCTCGCTTCGCTCGCTTGCATGACCTCTGTCAGTGTAAACTGAGACAAACAGGCTCGCTTCGCTCGCCTGCAAATTCCGTTCAGAAGGGATACAAAACTTATTGAACACAGCATTTCTAGACCTAATCTGGACCTGTTCACCAAATTTCGACATTTTCTACAAATTTATTCTCGAAAAATCCAAGAAAAGCTCTGAAAATTTCGAAAAATAGTAAAACGCTGATATTGAGCGTAAATAACCTTGGGAACTATATCGGACATAGTTTGAAACTTGATTCAATATCTTCCAAATTAGTTTATCTATAATCTCGCTGAACCATTGAATTTACAGTAAGGATTGGTCGTATCAAGGCGGAAGATATGCAACCCGCTAAACACCTACAATTTTGAAAAACTTGATTACTGGCGTAATCTTGAACGGAATTCAAAAATATCTTAACACAACATTTCTAGACCTTATCTGAACCTACCTACCAAATATCAACATTTTCTACCGATTGGTTCTCGAAACAATTGAGAAAACGCCGAAAAACTATAGAAAAACTTAAATATTTGGCGTATCCTTGAAAAGTTCCTAAAATCCGTTCTTAGCGCGCGTCTAAACGTCCAACTGAACATGCCTGCCAAATTTGAACGCATTCGGTTCAGTGGATTTTTAGTTCTGGTGATGAATGAATGAATCAGTCAGTCAGTCAGTGTCATTTCGCTTTTATAGATATAGATTATGCATTGAGCCTGATGTTTTCAAATTTGTCCCTATAATTACATATTTATGTCAATTATTGGATATTTAACAGATGTTATAGTAAAGATGTATTGAAAAACATGAGACTCGAAACATATTATACAATACACCAATGTAGAAGGAGTCTCTAGGTAGATTGCCATTACAAAAAAGGCCGAACGTAAGATGCAATAAAAACATGTGATTGAATGGAGCAATGCAGATAAAAAAATCAGCTTACCATAGTGTGTTGCTCCAACAACTACATGTTTCTATTGCATCCTAGGAATATTTGCTCGTGCGACTTTTTTAGTAATGGAAACGAGGCTTTATACGCTACAATATGCATTGCTGTATGTGTAGCAAAGTCATTCTTCAAGGCGTTTCAGAAATAATGGAAACCACTTGATCATTCTACTCACTTATTATTTTTGGGCTAAAAATATTTCTCAGCTATAGTCTGTCCAAGCAAAGAAGACCCTCTGGCTCGATGAGAAAATGACTACAGCTCGGTCAATATTGGTTCAAAATATATTGATTTGTTCTCAAATTGTGGATCAGAATGTTTCCCTTCGATTGAGACCAAATCAATGATTTTTTAAGCAATATTGACCAAGCTGTAGTCATTTTCTCATCGAGCCAGAGGGTCTTCTTTGCTTGGACAGACTATACTTGTAAGATTGGCATGTACTAGCGACTAAGTGGCATACACTAGTCACGTCCCAGAATAGCGGGTCAAAAAACTATAATTCTCTGCCTGTCAATCTGAAAGATGTGGATAGCATTAAAAGGAGTTGAAAATTGACCTCAGAGACAGGCTGATTGTGAGACCATTTTATACATTGCATGAGTTTTATAATGGTGTTGTCTAGATATAAGTTGTTGAGTATCTACTGCAGGTTACTATCGGAATAATTTGTGTGATTGGTTGTTGTGTTTGAGCACTTTATTATGACTTGTTCTTTTCACTTACATGTTGACTCATCCTCTGTCCATTGTATGTGAATGTTTAGGACATGATACCAACTAACTACTGTCGACTGACCAGAGCAGTGGCCTGTAATAGCAACTAACCTGAGCAGTAGCCGTCGCACCGGTCTGTCCACACGAGGCGACTCCTCCCGCCCCCGCCGGCAGCTGGTACTCCTGCCTCAGCTGGCCGTACTTGCGTGTGGCCAGCCGCTTCCGCCTCTCCAGCCATCTGGCTCGCTCCACCTCCTCGCTGCTCTCGTCCACCCCGAAGAACACCGCCGTCTCGCGTTTTATATAGCTAAAACACACACAAATATTGACATTGAATTGATTAAAATAAAAAATGTTGATCAAAATTGATAAATGTTGATCAAAATTGATAAATGTTGATCAAAATTGATGAATGTTGATAAACATTATATACTGTGTCCAAGCAGAGAATACCCTCTGGCAAGATGGGAAAATGACTCCAGCTTGATCAATATTTGTTAAAAAATTATAAATGTTGTCTTAATAGTAGATCAAATTGTTTCCTACAAATTGATAATTTTTGAAACAATATTGACCGAGCTGGAGTCATTCTCCCATCTTGCCAGAGGATCTTCTTTGCTTGGACAGACTATACATGTTATAACAAATTGAAAATTTCTAATTTTTTTTAATCTTCAACTTTGTAAAAATCTGCAACGTGGGCTGCGCGCCCAGTGCACAAAAATTGTACTAGTTGTCTAAAGTTTGACGTATTATTATTTTATTCTGGTTTAATCTTGTTTGCTAGTTTTTTCAATCACAATTAAACATGGGAATTTTTCTTATAATTACAACAATTTTTGGCAATTCTCATGTAAACATGAAATGAAGGTTCAGGATTAGTCATATTAGACATATTAGAGAGCGCAACGGTCGAATTTTCAGCAATCTCCTGCTGTTTTATACAGGTATTCCCTTGTAAGTACGTCCTTTAAAAAGTTCTTGTAATCTCCTTATCTCTATTAAATGATTAAATTTCTACTTTTAGGCAAAACATTGAACAGTGTTAGCCAGCTTTTTTATTAGTATAGTCTGCCAAACAAAGAAGACATTCTGGCAAAATGACTTCATCTCGGTTAATATTGGTTAAAAAAAATGTCAATTTGGTTCCAAATTATAAATCAGAATGTTTCCTACAATTTCAGGCAAAATTTTCAATTTTCGAACCAATATTGACCGAGTTTGAGACATTTTTCCATCTTGCCAGAATGTCTTCTTTGCTCGATCAGTCTATAGTATCATAGACAGACCAAATGGGATCGAATGTATAATCTATTTTTGATTCACACTCACTTTTTCACCAGCTCAGTCATAGATTGTGTCGGGTAGACTCTGCGCCTGGTAGCAACCACCTCCTCCTGTGTGACGGGCATCGACTGCTGGTGCTGCAACTGATGGGGACGAGGAGGTCGCATCATCGGCTCCTGGTGGTCACCGTTACCGACGGTAACCGGAACAGCTACTGGCACCTGAATTATACAAAAAAAGCAATATTATCTCTGTTTCCTGGTGGTCACCGTTACTGACGGTAACCGGAACAGTTACCGGCACCTTTGTAAGAGGAAAGAAAGCAATAAGTTACAGTGGAATTGCAATGATTCGTAGTTCATGGGACCAAAGCTTTAGTAGGTAGTTAGGGGAGGCTACGAATAATCGAAGCTATGAATTATGGAAGACTATTCCAAGTGACTAAGCTTATACTAAGTTATGGAGAATTACTACATATAGAGGTCCGAATAATTTATTGAAGTTCTAATGTTGTTTGAAATGCCAAATACATGATGATTTTATTGTTACAGAGGATGCTATGCTCATAATTATATGAGCTGACACAACAGTCATATTCATATGTTATCAATGATAATGCTATATAGCAAGGAATAAACTGAAAATAGAAGGACTAATGCATGTTTTATCAATTAATTTAGTTGGAATGTTGTTCAAAATACCAAAAACATGATCACTTTATTATTACAGAGGATGCTATGCTCATAATTAGATGAGCTGACACAACAGTCATATTCACATGTTATCAATATTGTGATGATGCTATATAGCAAAGAATAAACTGGAGATAGGAGGACTAATGCATGTTTTCCCAATCAGTTGAGTCGGTATGTTGTTCAAAATGCCGAAAACGTTATCATTTTATAGTTGAAGAGGATGATAAGCTCATAATTAGATAAGCTGACACGACTTTTAAGTTGACATATGCCTCTCACATCGGGGATAATGCTACATATTCTTTATTCTTTCTTTACAATTGCGACTTGGTTTCCAAGTATTTTAAGCAAAGGATGAATGAGTGATGATGAAGGTTTAAGATGTAGGTTATATGTCTATCCACAATGTCCACTTTCACTATACTCACAAATTTCAACTCTCAAGGATAAAAAACCAAAGCAAAAAAGACTGGGAAAAGGAGGACTAATGTGTTGTCTTCTCATTCAATTGAGTACGAATATTAATGAAAATGCCAAAAATTATCATTTTATCGTCACCGAAGATTCTATGCTTAAGATTAGCTGACATTACTGTCAAGTTCATATGTTCCTCTAACAGAAGGAATAATGCTACATAGCAAAAAAGACTGTAAATAGGAAAGCTAATGAGTGTTTTCTCATTCATTTGGGTATTTAAATATAGTTGAAAATGCCAAAAACATGATCATCTTATAGTTACAGAGCAGAGGATGCTATGCTCATAATTTAGATGACATGCCACAATAGTCATATTGAACTCATATTCACATGTTATCAATGATGCTATATATAGCAAGGGATAAACTGAAAAAAAGAGGACAAATGCATGTTTTCTCAATCAATTTAGTAGAAAGGTTGTAAAAAATACCAAAAAATCATCATTTTATTGTTACAGAGGTATGCTCATAATTATATGAGCTGACACAACAGTCATATTCACACGTTATCAATGACAGTGATGATGCTGTATAGCGAAGAATATGTTGTTCAAAATGCTGAAAACATAATCATTTTTTGTTACAGAGGATTCTATGCTTATTAGAAGCTGACACCACTGTCAGATCATATGTTCATCTAACAGAACGGATAATGCTACATAGCAAAGAATAAACTGGAAATAAGAGGACTAATTTTCCTTGCCTTGTTTCAAAATCCGATAGACATTTTGTAATAACTCTTCAGTTTCATACATAGAAATACCTTTATTTGAACTGCAAAAGCTTTAACCTGATAATATTAATAGTAGCCTAATATATTGATTGCGAAAGTCCAAAACTGACAGATCGAACTGCGCCAGTCCATAACTGACAGTTCTAACTGTGAATTGCGACAGTTCAAACTGTCAGCAGATGAGAGCTCTTACCGAAACAGATCGCTGGTAGGCGGCGGTCGGCGGCAGCTGGACTGCAGTCGACTGCGGCAGTTGGACTGCAGTCGGCGGTTGTGGCTGCATGTGGTGGGTGGCTGGTGTGGGGTAGTGGTGATGGTGGTGGTGATGGACTGACTGCGGCTGCATTGGCACTGGTGATAACGGCTCCATCACGCCCGGTGACCTGTCACAGTGAAAACTAACTGTTATTTGTATACGGGAAAGTAACAGTTATAAAACGTGAGTTATTTAAATAGGGATATTGATCTAAGAGATATTTGAGATATATATATATGAGAGATACATAGATGGGAGATATGAGACAAAATTAAAGACACATTTCAAAACAAAAAAAACAAAAAAAACTGACGCGTATAGACTGGTCTAGCAATGAAGACATTCTCTCAGGATGGGAAAATGACTCCAGCTAGGTCAATAGTTATAAAGTTGGTCTAAAATTGTAGAGCAGAATGTTTTTTACAGTTTGAGACTGAATTTATAATTTTTGAACCAATATTGTACGTGGTGGAGTCATTTTCCTATATCTTGCCAGAATGTCTTCTTTGCTTGGACAGAGTGCGTTCATGTCGAAGCTAAGATCATCAATGATATCTCTGCTTCTATCAGCTGTATCGTATGGTATAACGCATGTACATGTGCAATTATAAAGGGAAAGTAATAAAAAACAGGTATTATAACAGTTCACAGAAATAAACTTCAATAGAACAGGAAAGTGAAGTTGAATAGATCAAGAAAGAAACCGTTATAAGTTAATAATCATAAAAAATTCAACAAAAGTCAAGAAATATTACACAAAATCATAGAAACTTATCAAGTGGTTTGGCAATATCTTGGTATATTTCATTGAAAATCATAGGTTTTGATCAAATTTTATTAATCGAATAACTGTTTTTAATGCTCAGCTTTGTCAGAGCAGTCTGCTAGCGATCTGGCAGAACTTATCGAATCGAGAGCGACCCCAGCTTCATTAATATGCTTTAATGTCAGTGTGCAGACTAATCAAAACATAGCTGGGCGAAGATAACAGTCATGCACTATTAGCCTAATCAACATACAAAATATAACTGAATTAAACTTAAACAACATAAATTATCCAAATTTAAATAACATAAATTTAATTTATAAGGTCAATATACTTTTGGGAAACAATATTAACCTACATCAAATACTATTTCAAGTACGATTTTAAATTTATCATCAAGTAGTGGTACAAAAATTCAGGGAATAGAAGACACTCCGTCACAGTGTAAAGTGTATAGTGGCGACGTGTCTTCTCAGCTTGTGCGAACTAGGTATATCAGTATTAGTACCGTATCTAAAGAAAATATGTATTATGGAAAATAAACATGGTGAGTAAATTCTCTACTATAATTGTAAGCTTCATATTACCGAATAAATTATTCAATTATTGTATCAAATTTACCAATATATTGAGTCTCAGCAAAATATATTCACACCAAACATTTCCACACAGTTACTACCATTGACAAAATCCCACATCTCAACTCACTGAAAAGTTGAAACTCATTGCAACAATACTCAAGGACCAAGATCATACAAAGATACAGAGCATTCCTGCTTGCAAAACACACCCCCGGGCTTGCGAGCTATTACCAGATAGTACTGCTCCCATCTCATGATACAGTATCATCTGTTCCAGTGTATCAACTCCTCACAATAATATTCAAGTCATTTTGTGAATAGTTATTTCTGTCTTCTTTGTTTAAACACACTTTACTCTATTTGATGTAATTTCTGACTTGCAATACAGTGTATTACCTATATTATTTGGTATGGAAGTTACATAAATTAGAGTATAAAACCGTCAACCGGAATAAACTACGACACTGTGTACTGTCACAACATGCAAGCAAAAATTACTATTGCGCTTGTTTATTGGAGTCTTAGATGTTTCAATGCAATGTTATTTTCTGTGTTTTGAAGTAGGTTAAATTATTACTCCTAACATGACAGTTCAGAAGAAGCTGTCAAGATCAACAGTAACTCAAGTATTCAGCTTTATTAATAGAGAACTAAAGTCTTTCCAAGCAAAGAAGACCCTTTGGCAACATGAGAAAATGACTCCAGCTCGGTCAATATAGGTTCATAAATTGATAATTTGGTCTCAAATTGTAGATCAGAATGTTACCTACAATTGAGACCAGATCAATAGTTTTTTAACCAAAACTGAACTTTAAAACTTAGGGCTGTTTAAAATAATTGAAAAATAAATGTGTTTTAATAATTTTAAAGTTTTTTAAAAGGGTGTTTGATTTTCATTTATTTTTCAATTTTTTCAACCAATATTGACAGATCTGGAGTCATTTTCTCATCTTACCAGAGGGTCTTCTTTGCTTAGACAGACTATAAATGAATGCTTCATTCCTTTCATGTCCATGCTGGTCTTACTAAATTTATTTCAATTTATTGGTATTGTACTGAGGTTTTGGTTATGCTTCAATTAAATAAGTAAAACTTAAATTTGAACTCTATCGTTGAAAAATAGTTCAAAGCTCTCAATCAATTTGGAAGTAAAATATACAGGAAAATGAACAATATTGGAAAAATATGAACCAAAAATACTAATGCAAAATTTTCTGTGAAAAAACGGATCTATGAAAATATAAAACGTTTTTCTTTTACAAATTTCAAGCATTTTTTTGTAATATAGAATTAATCTTATTGGATGGGAGACCAAATAATTATTTAAAATGTTGTATTGTTCTATAGATATCATGAAACACATCACCATTGTCAATTTTATTTTACAAATTGAACTTATTAATTTTATCCACAGACAAGCAGTCTTTGAGTAGATTAAGAGAGGAAAGAACAAGTAATTGAACACAGTTTTAGGGAGAAAATCTTATCTAGGGACTAAAAATACTTTAAAGTCTATTAAAAATTGAATTTGTTGGCTTAGAATGGATGCAAATTAGAGCAGCCTACTTAAAAACTGTCAAGTCATCAATTATTTTGAAAAAGTTTTCAATCTACTGCGAGAATCCGATAAAAATTAATAGATTATTATGATCTCATCATTGTTGATCGATGTCAGTGTAACAAAGTTTCCTCAGTTTAAATAAAGCCAAGGTGTGAAAATCTAGGATTTGAATTTATGAAAAGAGGTGCTGAACAATTTATAATAGATAACGCAAAATAGTTAGGCGGTTTCGTCTGCTCCTTATGCGCTCCAACAGCTGATGTTGTCAATTTATTAGAGTTCTCAACTAGATACGCCTAGAAGATGTTTTTGAAAGTAAAAGAGACAATAGATGCTTTACATCAGCTGTTAGTAGGTTACATCACGTACAAGAGACAGACGAATCCGCCAAACTTTTTGGCGTCGGCTATACTTAAAAGTGATTCAAAATACGTTAAAATTGAAGTAAAGCTAATACAGTTCAATTTTGAAGTAGAAATATTACCAATGCCATACAATTCAAGGTCATTTTATTGGATAGAATTTGATAAAAAAAGAGTTGACAAAATACAAACAAACGCTTAAACAAATCTATATCAAGTGGTTAGTCAATTGGTTCACTCAACATATCTTATCAATAGGCTACACCTTGCCTAATCTATAAACAAGATTGACATATTTACACACTCTAATAAAACAAGAGTGTCAACAATATAAATTACATATTATTCTATTTGTTCAGTCTAGTCGGGCAGCAATGAAGACATTCTGGCAAGATGGGAAAATAACTTCAGCTCGATCAATACTGCTTCAAAAATGATGAATTTGGTCTTAAATTGTAGAACAGAATGTTTTCTACAATTTAAGACTAAATATATCATTTTTGAACCAATATTGATCGAGCTGGAGTCATTTTTCCATCTTGCCAGAATGTCTTCTTCGATCGACCAGCTCTTCTAAACAATAATTATTGTCTTTTGATATAGCAGACGACAATGAAATTGGCGGTTGGCGAACGACTGTTTTTAATTCTCAGCGCTGTTAGGACAGTCGGCGAGCGGTCTGTGAGAGCGTATTGAGTCGAGAGAAAATTTAGCTGAATAGTTCCGCTCTCGAAGACCACTTTCAGACTGCCCTGATAGAGCTAAGCGTTAATAAGAGATAGACGCCATCCGTCGACTCAACTGGAGTCTGCTGTTGATACTTGTCTGTTGATAAGAGAAAATAGGTTGCAATTTCTAAATCAATAATTCTATGTTATATCTACTGACAAAACTGGATATTATTGGATCTCCTAGCGCAGACAGAAAAACAAACATTTTATGGAATGGGGAGAAGATTATAAGTAGTAGGAAAAAGAAGAAGAAGAAGTCGAAGAAGAAGAAGGAAAAGAGAAGACGAAGAAAAAGTAAAAGAAGGAAGAAAAGAGGAAGAGGAGGAAAAGTTTATGATGAAGGTAAAAAATAGAAAATGAGGAAGAGGAGGAGGAGGAAAATGTTAAGGAAAAAAGAACGAAGAAGAAGAGAAAACAAAAAGGGAGTAATAAGAAGGAGTAGGAAGGACGAAGAGGAGATGAAAGAAGACTGGACGATTAAAAGAGCTAACACAAAGCCTTCGGAAAGGATTAATGAAAAAGAGGAAAATGTATAAGAAACAAGAAGGAAAAGAAAAATATGCGAGAGAAACTAGGTATTAAATTATAATTAAGAGATAGAAAAAAGTAAAACGATATTGAAGAAAAATATAAATGTGGAAGGATAAGAAGAAGAAAGGAAAATAATACAAAAACTGATAAAGAAGGAAACAAATTGATGAAAAAGATGAATAAGGAATGGACAAAAAGGGAGAAAGGGAGAAATGGAGATAAGGGAAAATTAAAGACAAAAGAGTAATCACAGAAAAAATAAGAAGAATTCAAGAGAAGGCTGTGTCGTATAGAGGAGGGACAACAGAAAAAAAACAAGAATGAGAAGAATAAAAATGAGAATACCAAGAAGTCAAAGAATAAATTGAAATTGGCAGCAGTCCAAATCCCCTCTCTCTCACTCATACACCCTCAAAAATGCTGACTAGACATTCTCTGAGTTTGGTGTTGTATAGTCTGTCCAAGCAAAGAAGACATTCTGGCGAGTTGGGAAAATCACTCCAGCTTGGTCAATATTGTTTGACACATTATAAGTTTGATCTCAAATTGTAGGAAACATTCTTATCTATAATTTGAAACCAAATTTTCAATTTTTGAACTAATATTGACCGAGCTTGATTCATTCTCCCATCTCGCCAGAATGTCTTCTCTGCTTGGACAGACTCTATTGATTGTGGCGCGCTCTCCCGTACAACACAGCCCAACAAGGATCTTGACCCAAGCAAAGAAATCCATCTATTATTTTTTCCCCAGCTCTGGCTCCCACAAATCCAGAAATGCAAATTGATCTAATCCCGCGGTCAACGTTCCTATTTTCATGTGTAGCCTATTTCTGCACAAAATTTTCTTACTCAATCTATTTCATGTGTATTTCTGCACAAAATTTTGTAAATTTACATTTAGAAAGTGGTCTCATATCTAGATTGTTCATCAAATGTTGTCCTTTGTCTGACTACTTTTTTGATCTTACATTTTATGAGATTTTGGTCTGCAGAATTCCGAGGATTCACATGTAGAAAGTGATTGCATCAAATTTGCTACCCTGTCTTCCTATTTACATCCATAAATTGAAGATCTTGATGCTAAAACCTTGTTTTGGATTGCTGTATAAATAATTAGAGGAGTAACTTTTTGTATAAGATTGTTGCACTCACTTCTTTATACAATAATTTATTATTGAATGAATGATAATTATGATAAATTACTGAATTACTTTCATTGATTGAGAGAAAATAACACTTCTCTATGGAGGTGGCTTAAAAATGCTATTCAACATGTGATTTCTGTTGAGTGTTGACTAATTCTTTAGTCAAAATTTGAATTCTTCTGAATTATGATGGCTACAAGAGAAACTCGTTGTTAACATTGATAACAGACATTCTACTATCACCATTTTCGTTTATGCAGGCTTTAACCAGTGAATATAATATTGTGATTTCAGCTGATGAGGTTGAATAAATAAAACATTCTGGCAAGATGAGAAAATGACTCCAGATCGGTCAATATTTGTACAAAGATTGTAAATTTGGTCTCGAATTGCAGAAAACATTCTGCTCTACAACTGGATGTACAATATTATATTTTTTGAGCCAATATTGACCGAGCTGGAGTCATTTTCACATTTTGTAAGAATGTCTTCTTTGATAAACCAGACTATTATAAAGTACTTACGTTGGAGCCGGTGGCGGTGATATGGAGGCAGCTGATGGAGCTGAGGGAGGGGTGGGGGAAGGCGGCGATTGTCCCACACTCCGCCTGGAAAGAGAAGAAAACAAAATTATTCAAATTAGAATAAAAACGTACAGGATTAATACAATAATAAAAAATATTCTAAAAAAATCAATGATTTAATATACAGTAACTTCTCGTTTCAAAATATAAATATTCGATGGATTGTGAAGAGTAAGTGCCTATTTCAGAAGCATATCTAAAAGTAGATAATAATATATTTATTTCCGCAAAAATGTTACAAAATAAGAAAAATACACACACTTGTGTGAGTACAACAAAACATGGTAATGAAGAATGCTAAAATAATATATATTAACATAGATTATGTGAACAAAATAATAAAAAAATAACATAAATAATAATTAATAGATGATTTCTCATTCGAATACCTACACTACAAAGTCATCAGTAAATGCGGAAATAATACATCATACAAGTGGATAAATCAGGTCCGCATAGTCAAGTTGATAAAATATAGTCTGGATAATTTATTTATTTTATATTATAATTACTCAATTTCCTACACCTCATCTGAAAATAGAAGTTGCCTACTCTTATTTGATTATTTTGATATTTAAAACAATCCATATTATTCAAAAACATTCTCGAAAATGTGACTTATCTCTACTTTGAAGAATGTCTCCTCAACATAACCATGATAACCAATAATAATTAATCTGAGTTCAAAATGTTCCAACGAAATGGATGTCCATATAACATGATCTAGAATACTCACAAGAAATGAAATATTAATGTAAAAATATGTTCCTAAAGCCTGAAGCATCTCACAAAAGTAAGGCCAACAACTTTTTTGTCAGTCCAAAGTATAAAAAAAGACTTTAAAACTCTCTCGACATCATATCAGTCCACGAAACTTTGCATTCGGTGTGAGTTAAACTTTTAATTGGAGGATTTTCTGAAAATATATCACGGATAAGATACACAAGGAAGTTAGTGAATGTAACCAGGACAGCTTATATTTTTACTTTTAGGGACCAAAGTTTAGGTATGAAATGTACGGAGGAGTACTTATAAATATCAGAAAAGCCAAACTTTTTTCTGTTGAAGAAGTGAGTGGACTTTTTCTGCAGCTTCCCGAATGATACCGTAATTGATTGCTCTTTGATGACTTTCTGATTATGGAGATAGTGAATTCATGTCGTAAATAATTAGTAATAAGAAATTATAAGACGAACTTTCATAAAACTAAATCCTCTAATAAGCAAAAGAAACACAAGAGAACAGTTTGTGAAGTTTTTCATGACGAAAAGCGATATTACAGAATACTCTGCTCAATAGAATTCAACGATAAAAATTAACCATGAAACAGTTCAAATGCTGTTAAATACGGGTAATCTTTGATGAGAATGAAGCTAGTCCTGACATTTTGCAATATGATGATAAACTTTTACCTATAAAAACACCTATAACCTATAACATCCCTTGAATTTCATACAACTTAAATAATTTCACTGCCATTCAAATTGCTTCCCTCTACCACAATCGATCTTTATTCCACTACAAAAATTGATGATAAACCATAAATTTATGTCGTAACAAAATTATATAAGACAATGATACATCTACAGCTATAAAATTTAAATCAGTGAATAAAAATAAAATTCCAACAGTTATTAAAAAGCAACAAATCATATTCCTGAATACCTAATAAAAACAATTCTGTTGCCCGGTTTTTCCATAACCATCTATCATTTCAAATGGTAGATGGTTATGGTTTTTCCAAGCACACTCAAATTTGAGGGACCCTCAAGTTTACTACATTTCCTATACTTATCATAGAAAATGTCAGCTGTTCATCAAAATTTGAGGATCCCTCAACTTTGATTATGCTTGGAAAAACCCGGCATATGACTTTCAAAATAGTTTGACATGAATCTCCTGGTAAAATCTTTATCATTTATATCTTTGGTTGAGTTTCACATTGTAATTACTTTTATCCTATAACTTATCGGAATCATACAGTATTTTCAAAACAGGGCAATCAAATACCATAAAAGCTATCTCTAAAGACAAATCATTTCAATATTTCACTGTTTTTATATTATCTTTCACAGTAAATCTTCTACTAGAACCAAAATACTATAAAGTACAATATAGTACCATTACTAAACATGTAACATGACTACTAAAGTCTGGTCGAGCAAAGAAGACATTCTGGCAAGATGGGAGAATGACTCCAGCTCGTTCAATATTAGTTCAAAAATCATAAACTTGGTCTCCATGAAATTATAAAAAAGTATGTTTTCTTGACCAGACTACACATGTAACTGAACCATTTATTGGTTTTAAATCCATACTTTGATTTTCCATTAACTTACATTGCGACCATACTAATCTTTTGATCTGATCGAAGAGTTCAAGACAATCAAACTCCAAGAGACTCTCCTATAGAATTGAAATGGTGTAGTAGTACTAGTACAAAATGTAAAAGCACTATAGAATAATGGGAACAGACAAGAAGAAGAAAGAGAAAATGAAGGAGAAGAAGAAGAAGAAGTAGAAAGAGTAGCAGAATAAATAAAATCAAACCGCAGCAGACAAAGTCCCATAAAACCTGACATGCTTTTCAGTTTGAGATACTTTTACAAAGTTCTCAAACTCAATACGGGTCATCAAAAACTGCTACACTCTGTCCAAGCAAAGAAGAAGTTCTGGTAAGATGGGGAAAATGACTTCAGCTCAGTCAATATTGGTTCAAAAATTATAAATTTAGTCTCAAATTGTAGAGCAGAATGTTTCCTTCAATTTGAGACCAAATTTGAAATTGTTTCAACCATATTGACCAAGCTGGAGTCATTATCCCATCTTGCCAGAATGTCTTCTTTGCTTGTCTGACATTACAGACTACTCTTCATCTGCAGATTGGTACAGCAGACGCCAAAATTCAAGGCGGTTGGCGATCGACTGCTATTGATTCTCAGCTCTGTCGGGACAGTCGGCGAGCTGTCTGCGAGAGTACATCGAAACGAGTGCGACCACAGCTACACTAATTCGCTCTCGAAGACCGCTTCAGACTGTCCTGACAGATCTGAGCATTAATAACAGTCATTCGCCAACCGCCTTACTTATCGGCGTCAACTCTACTACGCTTTGGCTCAAAGGGGAATAATTTCAAATAGAAAAACTATAGTCTGTCCAAGCAAAGAAGACATTCTGGAAAGATGGTAAAATTACTTCAGCTCGGTCAACATTGGTTCAAAAATTATAATTTGGTCTTCAGTTGTAAAGCTGAATGCTTTCTTGAATTTTATCCCAAATTTATAATTTTTCAAGTAATATTGACCGAGCTGGAGTCATTATTTCATCTTCCCAGAATGTCTTCTTCCCTTGGACAGACAATACCCTGAAATTTCAATTTGCAAGCGAAGTGACGCTACTTACTACAATAACAGGGATTTTTCCAATAATTTATAACAATCAGAATGGATCAAAGTTTAGGTTTTGTGTGCATGAATTTTCAACAATTCATTTGGAAATTGTAAGCTTTTGCGAATATTGCGGTCATTTATAACGTGGGGTTGCAGGGTGGGCCTACTATTCAAAGTAAAATACAATTACAAAATATTTAATACAGAATACTTTACATAAAAAAAAGATTAAACAGGTAATTGAAACATTCATTTGAAAACAATTTCAATAATGAATAATATAGGTATAGGGTCAATACAATGGAATGTGTAATAAAGTACTGTATATAGGCCTATAGCTAACAGCCTCACGCCATAAAGTTAGGAGGTTTGGTCTGCACCTTTTGCGCTCAAACAGCTGATGTTGTCAATTACAATTTTCATTTTGATGATAGTTTTGGAATCAAAAGGGGCAAAATATAATTTTCTCTTTCTTCTCCCTCCTTATATTCTTATCCATTCTCCTGCTTCCTCTTCTATTTTTTTTACGTCTATCTTGTCACTCTCATTCTGTTATGATTTCTTTCTTTCCTTCCTTTTCGTCTACTCTCCTCTCTCAATCTCTTTTTCCTTTCTCTTTTTCTTTCTTATCACCTTCCGATCACTCCATCCCAAGGGTAAGGCCAAGTGTCAATGGAAAGGAGATCCTTGATATCCTTTCCCAACAATGGACATATATATGTCTAAACTTCGCCTTTTCACGTAGATAACGCACACTCCATTTTGCAGATATGATTAATATTCGTATAAATTTTGCATTCTTTACATTATCGTTTTCTCAAATTTTTATTTTGTAAAATGTTTTGAAAAATTTGTTTTACTCATTTATATTGCAATGTAGAATATGCGCCTTATTAAGTTATCTATTTGAATAAGGTAATCTAATCTAATCCCCTCTTTTTCCATTTCTCACCAACATCATTCCTATTCGACAATATTACTCAATTTTGAAAAAATTTTCTAAAAACTAGGAACAACCCCCCTCAACACTATAGTCCATTCACGATGGCTTGAGACGAGATAAACAAAACCTCTTCATGTGTGTGTGTGTGTGTGTGTGTGTTCGACTGGAGTGACTTCTTAGCCACGACATAAACAAGTCACAGCAATGCCGAAATCACGAATTTTGTTGTAGGCAATTCAGAATAAGTATATCTAAGTAATCTTTTTTATAGATAGACATTGGGAAATTGCTTGTTTCGGTTGTCTCTCGACTGCATGAACCTAAAATGAACAAACAATTATAGTAAAAGTTTTTGTCTCAATGCTTTGGTTACAGTCTCGACAACAAAATTCGGGATTTCGGCATTGCTGTGAATTGTTTATGTCGTGGCTAAAACGAAGCCACTCCTGTCGCACACACACACACACACACACACACATGCAGAGATTTTGTTTATCTCGTCTCAAGCCATCGTGAATTGACTATAGAGAAAAAGCGATTTTTTAGACAAATTTATTTTTTTTGGCTACTAAAAATGCAGTGTTCATCCAAAATGAACGGACGTGATTTGCACTAGTTGTCGACTAATCCAATAATAAGACCCTAAATCCCTCTTCCCCACCCCCTCGCAAACACCACGCTAGTTCTCCCAGCCAACGCTAGAGTGAGCCGCGCGCTGCTATACGTCAAATTAATTGAAAATTTCATTAAACATTCTCTCGGCCTGCCTGCCTGCCTGCCTGTAGCATGGCTAGAGTAACTGCATAGCTACAATTTATACCCTTGTTCTTCTTCTTCTTCTTTGCCTCCTTCTTCTTCTTTTTCCGCTTATTCTTCTTTTAATTCTCTTCTTGATCATGGGCCTACGCTTCCCCTCTTTTTTATTTTTCCCTTCCCTCTTTTTGCCCTATTTCATCCTTCGTTTTTTATCATACTTTCCTCTTCTTCTTATTCTTCTTCTTCTTCTTCTTTTATCTTCTTCTTCTATTTTATCTTCTTCATCATCTTCTACTTCTTCATCATCTTCTTCTTCTTTTCTTCTTCTTCTTCTTCTTCTTCTTCTTCTCTCACCTTTTGGTATAGTCTGTCCAAAGCAGAAGAGACCCTCTGGCAAGATGAGAAAATGACTCCAGCTCGTCAATATTGGTTCAATAATTATTGATTTGGTCTCAATCGTAGGAAACATTATGATCTACAATTTGAGACCAAATCACTATTTTTTTAACCAATATTGACCGAGCTGGAGTCATTTTATCATTTTGCCAGAGGGTCTTCTTTGCTTGGACAGACTATACTTTTCTTTTCACTTTCCCAACATTTTTTCTTTCCAATCTCTGTTATGTTCTCTTTTCTTTTATTTATACCCATCTTTCACTTCTCTCTCACTCTCTCTCTCTCTCTTTCTCTGATTCTTCGCCTCCTCCCCTCACTATTTTTCGCTTCTCTACTTATTCCTTCTCTTTTTTCGCTTTGTCAATCCTCTCTCATTATTCATTTCTTTTTCTTTCTTTACACGTTTCTTTCCCATATTGAAATCTTCTTCTTCTTCTTCTTCTTCTTCTTCTTCTCCTCCTCCTTTATCATCCTCACTTCTTCCTACTCCTCAACCTTCTTCTCATCCTTTTCCTCTATCATCACCCCCACCTACTCCTCAATCTTCTCCTTTTCTTCTTCCTCTTCCTTTCCTTCTCCTCCAAGTTCTTCCCCTTCTTCTTCACCTACTCCTCCTCCTATTCTTATCTCATTCTTCAACTCCTCCTCCTTCACCTCCACCCCCCAAGTCCTCCCACTCCTCAATCTTATCCTTTTCTTCCTCCTCCTCCTCCTAATTCTTCTCCTTCTTCTTCACCTACTCCTCTTCTCTCTTCCTTCTCCTCCTATTCTAATCTTCTCCTTTTCCTCCTCCTAGCATTAGGTAGAATCTGTCCAAGCAAAGAAGACCCTCTGGCAAGATGGGAGAATGACTCAACCTCGGTCAACACTGGATCAAAAATTAACAATTTGATCTCAAACTGTAGGAAACAATTTGATCTACTATTCAAACCACATTTATAATTCTTGAACAAATATTGACACCAAGCTGGAGTCATTCTCCCATCTTGCCAGAGGCTCTTCTTTGCTTGGACCGACTATAGGAACAGAGCCGTAAATTATATGACGTGTGGTATGGTGTGTTTAGAAGGGTGGGGAGGGGGTTGAGGGGTTCAGGACTAAAAAATCACGTTGCATTTTGAATTCCTCCACAGCACATCAGCCCTTGTTTAGGGGTTGGGTTGGGGGTCTCAGCACTAGAAATACCCCTGGAAATTGGGTCGTCGGTCATACCACCACCACCACCATCAAGCTGTAATAAATCTGCTCGCCTCAGGGGTTTAGGGGTTGGGGGTTGCTGGAGATTGTTCTTCCTAACCTAGCGCTGCTTTTTTGTCATTACTGTGCTGGATAAATTTCGCCCATAATATTCCACACTCCTGCAATTAACAATTTGTCATACATTTGGACCTATTTCGTATAATTTTTCACTAAAAATTATCCCTTAATAATCTCTTCAAATAGAAATTATATTGGTGAGGAGTTACTCAATGCCCAGTTTTTTCAAGCACATTCAAACTGGAGGGATCCTCAGGTTTACATTTTTTGTAACAGTTTACATCTTCTATACTTAGCTTAGAAAATGTCAGCTGTTCTATCACAATTTGAAGTTCCCTCAAGTTTGACTGAGCTTGGAAAAACCCGGCATTAGTCCCGTTTCAGAGACCACGATTTTGTACGTTCGAGTTTTTGTTCTCTTTACAAAATTCAATAGATTGAATGAAGCTTGACAAACACATAATGTGTGCTGAGACACATCATGTGTTTTCCTAGTTCTGTTCAATCTGGTAACCAAACAGAAACTGGTATAGTCTGTCCAAGCAAAGAAGGCCCTCTGGCAAGATGGAAAAATGACTCAGGCTCGGTCAACTTTGGTTCAGAAATTATCAATTTGATTTCAAGTTGTAGGAAACAATTTGATCTACTATTGAGACCACATTTATAATTCGTGAACAAATATTGACTAAGCTGAAGTCATTTTCCCATCTTGCCAGAGGGTCTTCTTTGCTTGGACAGACTATATAACTTGAAGAAAACCAAAAATCGGACGTCCAAAAAACATGTTGTATGGAACGAGGCTTACTAGTAGATTTGCGCACCAGAAGCAGTGTCAAAAGTACCTTTAGGAATGTTTTTTTTTGAAGTACAATAAAGTTTTATTTGAATAACCTTCTGCTTAGTGCCACCCTGCACTAGTTCTCATGACTTTTCCCAATCAGCTGTGTTAAAAATCAACACGAACAACCTCAAACCTCAACATGAAGTGACAACAAATCTCCAGTCTAGACAAAATTTCGAGTTTTGTTCAATAAATTAAAAAATGGGACTAACAAATTTCCTCAAATCTTTGTACATTACCTTCACCCTGGCTCTAATATTTCTGAGCAGTATTCCAAAAACTGAAACTTGGCAATCCGTAAATAACAGAAAGATTATCGCAGTTCCTTCAAATGAAAACACAATAGCATTGGATGCACCACAAAAAAGATTTGAAGGCAATAATCCACTGAAATCTCGCAAGCGCTTAGCTCTTTCTTTAGAAGTTAGCAAGGAACAAGAGTTGGAAAATCATATGGAAGTTAACAATCTTCCTTTCGAATTGAGTAATGGTATCAATGAACAAGAAAATACCAATAAATTTGGAATAAACAACCTTAAGACTCAACAACCAATTAAAGAGGGTTTTAGTTCAACCACGGACAACAATGTAGCTTCTAATGGAGTCGTAAAAGATTCAAATTCTCAATTTGACATGATTTCTAAAAATACAGAAAATACTTCATCTGATACCATATCAATATCTAATTCAAGTACAGAAGTTAAAGGACCATTGATGGATCAAATAAAAGAGACTGGCTACCAAAATAGAGAATTTGAAGATCAAGTGATTTACGAGGATGAAGCTGATCAATTTGGGTAAGTTTTCCATAGTTTATTCATAAAAAATCTGAAATTTATATTGAAGGTTATTTTTTCTGAGGATAATGCCCACATTTGAGTGAGTGATGAGACAAGCGATGACGAAAGAGAATCTGATGACGCCTGCTTTTTAGGTGGACAAAAATTGTTGTCTTGAGTTGAGTTGAGAATAGTATTGTAATTAAACATTTTTCAAATTTGATATGGTAATCCTCTTATCACAGAAAATGTAATTCAAATCCTGTGTGCTCTTGTACAGAAACTTATGGTATCAAAACATTTCGAACAATTGGCTCTGTTGATGACAACATATGTAGAAGTCAAGACTAAAATTTGACACCTTAGTTCTCATAATAAGTGCACTCTTTATACAGTGGGCGCGCTAGTGGTGTTCTTCATTTTTTCTGGTAGCTCAAGCATTATTATTAGCGTAAAATAGGTCAAATTCACTGAGTTCAGCTTTCAGTAGGTCACAAGGTCATAATTCGGGCAAGGTCACATAAGTATGTCTTTAGCAGATAAAATTTTTCCAGAACATATTAGAATATAGCTTTCAAAAGTATGAAAAGTTGAGCGGTTTCAATCTGCTATTGAGCGCTCCAACAGCTGATGTCAAATATAGTTGTCATTTATCTATGGCTAGATGACGCTCTTGGAATCAAAACAGACAATAGATGCTTTACATCAGCTAGTATGTCACATTACGTAAAAGAGATAGATGAAATTGTCTAACATTTCGTCGTCAGCTATACTATTTTATTAATGGTTTAGTAGACTATCCTGATGAATTAGCAGAGGTAGAATCTATTGTAACTGAGTATAAATATGAATACAAAAATGTATCAATTGATTCAAATAGGAAGTTATATTATAGCCTACCCTTCACAGCCCTTATAATAAACAAAGACTGGCATTTTTAGGGGAAAAATAGAGGATGAACAAAACTGAGCATTTTCAGAGGATGTGAATTTTTTCATCAACCCCAACTCCACCAGTATCTAGGGCCTGTCTTGTGCAAGAGATGTCACCTCAACTAACCTAACCTAAACCCCCCACAACGACAGTTTGGCCTTAATTAAGGACTCGTTTGCAAGACAAAGAATGGCCTCGTTCATTTGAATAATGCAGTGCGGACTGCCGCTTGATGCGGTCATCATGGAATTGCCGAGCTTTATTCAAAACTCCCCTGAAAAAAGCTGCCAACAGGAAACGATGAATAGTAATTTTAGTCAGGTCAAAACTGGGCGAAATAAGTTCGTTCAGATGTGGCTCATTGAATGTAGATACTATTTAATTTAGGCTATGTGAGCTAGGAATGTCTTAGTTTTTCCTACTGGAGAATTTCTTTTAGATAAAATTACAACCCATCTTGATGAGATGTTAATTATTTGATTAAATTATGATTTTCAATCAATGGAGTATTATAATATTTGTTGTCAAATATTGAAATCAACGGTAAAAGTAATCGTGAACACTGGATCTTAAAATTTGGATGGGCGTCAACGAAACAAAATGGGCTATCTTATGATTCACGGGAAAAATTTACCTATATTGGGAAACTATCCCCTTAAGTGAATCAGAATACTTGTATTATATTGTAAATCCAGTATTTATTCAGAAATGAAAATGCTTACCCAAATACTTACATTACAATTTACCGCAAGTTTGAATGTGACAGGAACAGTCAATTGTTTACAAGTTTTACGTGAATACTCAAGCATTATCACAGATTAAAATGATGAATAGAAATATTCTCAATACTTTGACTACATATTTAATGAGAAAAATATAATTTATTGTTCTAATTCAATAAAATTCAATGAGCAATTTATGATCGTAGACAAACCTTCATGTTTTGTTTCGATTTTGTTTGTTTACCGTTTCTGTTTTAACAATGCCATCTTGAAGTTCGACACCATGTTAGTTTTCGATCAGGCTGGCTTTGCGCACAGCGCCAAAATTCAAATTGTTAAGAGTTTGACTCATTTTGGCACTCAGTTGAAAAAATAAAGTCTGTAGTAGAAATAGAATGATTGAAATACTGGATGAAATATTAAAATAGAGGAATAGAGAGTAACCTGGAAATACTGTTCACATTTTACAGTATCTTTCTCATCCTATTTTAGCATGAAGTTTTCTGATTAGAAATGTAGTAACTTACTGATAACCCACTGATAACTAAAAATACTGTACAAAATTATGATTTTCATAGAGAAATTCCTCTTCGGTGAATTTAAGTTCCTAATGAAAGATAAGTGGTTATATATAGCTATGTGGAAGAAAAGATTCCTCTCTAATATGAAAAGTATGATATAAATTTGAGATGTTTATGGTGTTGTGTATCCATTCTTTTTTCCACTTTGAAATTTAAAACACACTTATAAATGGAAATAAACTTAAGTTTATCTTATTTAATACTTTTACTTATTTACCTTATTTACTTATTTAACTTAAGTTTATTTCCATTTATAAGTGTTTTTTATTGAGTTTTAAATTGAGATGTTTATTCGAGCTCATAATAATTTTTTCACTCACATTATAATTCAAAGTGATTATTAACGGGTTCCGTTGTTTTCTCATCTGAAAACGTCAGTAAAATAGACAAACTTGGTTTCTCTTGAATTGAAAAAGTGATTAGTAAAGCTTTCATAAGTTCCCCACAACACATCACAAAATATTCGTTGAAGGACTGTGGACTGTAATATGTAAATCTGCAAGCTTTGCCTAAACTTTAAGGCCTCCAAAGTCAGCCGACCTGAAATACAGAAACGGCAAAACCATGAATTATTAGGCGAGGTTTCCAACCCGGGGTCCAGCACTGTGCAATCTAAAATTCAGTTTCTTTCGGGGGTTTAGGCCACCATAATAGTTATTCCCGTACCACTATATATATATACAGGTTTAGGTATAGCTTATATTTACAGCCCAGTGTTACATATATATGTATACATACAGCGTGTTCAGTGTAACATACAACGGAATTCAGGACAATGGGAAGAGTATCTAAGACCTCACCTATATATAGATAACTCATATCAGAGACAATGTATATTATACATTGTCTCTGTAATTGAGTAATGTAAGTACATACATTAGTAATGTAAACATTGTCTCTGCTTATATCTATACGGTTCTGTGATATCATATCAACTGATATCTTTGATATCATATCATCACAAATACAGGTCCATCTTGATAAAGCTCTGATATCTACTAAAAATTTGGAAGTTCAACTCTTTTTCTGAGAGTAGTATTTTCAATAAGAGATCTATATAATAGGCTATAGTGCATTTAGGAGTTATGAGAAGAGTGAGGATAGAGATCAACCATTTCTATAATAAATCAATCATCCATTATCATTAATTGATACAAAGAATAATACTTGTAATCTGAAATAGAAGAAAACTAGGCTGAGTCTGTGTAATAGTTCTCTTTAATGAAATTTGTCTTTGCATAAGTCTCAATATAAATAATGAGAATTTCCTCTCTTCTCAACTAAATGAATAAACAATATTAATATCTGACCAATTAACTGTATTATTGTTATAATAATCATTTTGTATAGTATAATCATCATTATATTTCTCAATAAAATTTCCAGAGAATTTCACAACCGTCAATACCAAAATGAAGGGGATGAAGAAGAGCCCTGCATGAACAATCATGACGACCATTTCACATCCTCGGTAATATAATATATTATATTATTGGTCTACCTAATTTATTATAAATACTTGAAAACATGTAAGGGTTACTGAACAATTTGAAATCTGCAAAGAATTATTTCAATTTATTTGTTCTCGGTTATAGCAAAGAGGAACCTAGGAATTCTATTCTTTTAATTATATTATCCCAGGAATTCTATAACTCTAGGATCCTAGAGTTCTAATATTCTATGGTTATAGCCTACCTGAATTTATATAATGTGAAGAGCATGTGACACTATTGTAGGGGAGAATATTGACAAATTTTTCCTATTTTTCATCTGCATTAATTATAGGCATAATATCAATCAAGTTTCACTACAAATAACAATCAATAGCCTTATACTTCCTGAGTTCTGACAAATTTTTAAAAATATGGGACACTTTTATTGAAGGAGAGAATCGACAAATCATATTATTACTTTTTTTGATCCGTATACTATATAGGACTAATATCAATCAAGTTCCACTAATATAAATAATAGGTACTATTATCAATTAATAGGTACTTCCTGAATTCTGAAAAGCGCTAAAAGTTTCGGTTTGAAAATTTAATTCGACAATATAGGTTCTGGAATATTCATAGTCTAGCTCAAGATGACACCAAGTCTGCTAAGATAGTACCTACGTCATAAAACTTTATCCATTACTTGGGGTGGTAAATTTGGGGGAGGGGTAGAGGGTGTGTTGAATCACAGTCTATGGTAATATGGACTGGGAGTTTATCCGTCCCTAATCATGAGATGGGTTAACCCAGATTAACTTTTATTATTAGACAAATTTAACCAGATCAGCCCTTATTATGAGACAAGTTAACCCAGATCAGTGTGTTATTATTATGAGGTAAGTTAAGAACAAATTCAGTTGAGTGATACTAGAAGATTTTCCAGATAAAATCTCCTTGATTTGATCTAAAAAAGTATAGTGATTGATATGTTCGATATTAGAAAATTCCTCAGACAAAATATCCTCGATGTGATCCCATAAAGTAGTGATGTTTTTAAGATAGGTACGGTATAGATCAATGTTGTAATTTCAGTTTTATCTTACTATTAAATCTTATCACAACTACTGAAAAATCTTATCAACTACTGAAATCTTATCAATAACTGAAAATGATCGAGGTTCCAAGCCGGCAATATATATAGGCATTTTGTATTTTGCTATAGTTGATGGTTTGCAATTTCAAATGTTGTCTGCTAATACATGGTATGAATATTATAATAAAATAGATAGATTATTAATCTGAGATTATATCTGTCTATGATTAACAGATCAATGCATCCGATTTCCAAACTCTATGATACTTTGTGAATAAAAATTCGATAAAATAATTATTATTTGAATATCAGATTCATCCACGGTACGGTACTCATTCGGATACCATATAGATCATTGGAATCAATAAACTTTTATGAATATTGAGTTTCAAACTCGCTTATGCTATAGCAATGACAACCCACTGAACTGTTAAGTTGGAGAAAGTTTGACAATAAAATAATAAACATTAATCATAACTACTTTTGTAATGGGTTTTATTGCAAAGTTTGAGATGGTTTGAAGAACTTAGTTGATATTGAATCAGTTTCAAACAATTTTATTGCCACTATCATACTTGAACATATATTATGTAACTATCATTATTATAAATAATGATTATTTGGATACTAATAATATGATATGAAGAGTCTCAGAAATATAAATGTGAGTTTTCAAAACAGTTTAATATCAGAATTATTAATGGTAAGATTTGTATTGATATAGTCTGTCCAAGCAAAGAAGACCCTCTGGCAATATGAGAAAATGACTCCAGCTCGGTCAATATTGGTTCAAAAAATATTTTTTTTGTCTCAAATTGTAGATCAGAATGTTTCCTACGATTGAGACTGAATCATCAATTTTCAAACCAATATTGACCTAGCTGGAGCCATTTTCTCATCTTGCCAGAGGGTCTTCTTTGCTTGGACAGACTATATTAAAAATGTTTGAAATATTGTTTGGAAATGCTTGAAATGATAAGTAGAAACTACACAATTCTTATAGATTTTATTAGTAGAACATATATATATTTGATCAATTCCCACTAAATTCGTCTCTCCCAAATACAATTTGGAATAGGTATATCAATTGATAATAGGCATTCAATTATCACAACACCCATCTTGACCTACAATGATAATTATGATTTTTAGTTCATTTGAGTAAAGTAGAAATTTAGTTCATATAGCTATTGGGTTTATTAGTTTAGTTGGTACAAATATAAATACGGTATTTAGGGAGGAACGTATATGGCTCATTGATCTATTGATTAGGTTTCAATCAATTCATCAATAACAATATAACTTCTCTTAACATAATATTATAATTTATCAAGTTGAAAAAATATATAAATAATTGAGATAATTTAATTTTTTGTATTTTTCAGGCATCCAGACTGTACTCCAAGGGACCAAAACTGGCCTATGCATATATTGCTGGACTATGGGTGACTGCTTTCATGATAAGAGTCATCAACTCTATAAGGAAGAACTGATTTCGGTGAAATTAAATTGAGAAGATAGTCTATGCATAACTAACTTTGCATTTAGGTTTTCTAAAATGGATACACAATACATCAATTTTGGAACATTTGAGTCATCATGATAATTAATTTGAGATAATAAAGGAACCTTGAATGAATATGGAACTATTAAATAAATAGTAGGAAACAATAAATTGTAGCAATCAATATAACATTGGAATTAATATTCTTGGATAGCATTTTTAGAGATTCATTTACTCTGATAAAATAAATTATTGAAATACAATATTGGGGTAAGATAATGAAAACTTGTACCACAATGTCAAATTGAGGTGAAATTGGATAATATTATTCCAAGAACAAAGATTTACTATTAGTACTGTCTTCACATAGGATCAATGAATCAATATGCCTAATGATATTCAGGTATATTTATGGATATAACGTAAGTTATCTTATATTCATATTTGGAGTCATCAGGTTCTCAAACGAATAAAACCAACTAATAAATCTCAAACTACAGTGTCTCTCAAGAAATAATCAGATACTGAATGGTATAGAATTTGACGAAAAATCAATTCATTTCAAAGAATATCAAAGTTTTTAGAACTTGAAAACTTTTGAGCACTGACAATAATAACTATAACACTTTATTGAAACACTCATCCACGTGCTTTAACTCGTACTTTATTCGTTGTGTCTAAATTAAAATGTAAATATCGCCTCAAATACTTTACCCACAATACACCGCGCAAGCTTTCCCGCTGAGAAACTTACTGTGATGGGAGGGGGAGAGGAGAGACGCGCGGCGTAAAATTTCTGAATCTCATTTAAACTTTTGAAGCTGACAAATACTGTACGATTCTTTAATGTCGCCGGTCTCTGAGATTTCTGCCCGGGAAAGTTTTTCCCCAGTTTTCCGCCAGTCACGCTGTGCTAAAATGGTGAGATTGTGTATATTTTGGTCGCCATTTTGTAAAATGTCCCAGTGCGGTGGCATTGCACGCATTCGAATAGGAGGACTTTGTTGAACTTCATTGAGCTGAGGCAAAGTTTTAAGTTGCAGCAGGGCAAATGAAGAGATAAGTACTTTGTAAGCATGTGACACGCGGTGTGGATGAGAGCGCTGATAAAGTTGAACTGATAATGAGATAACAATAATGTGTGTCAGCATTATTTTAATATTACAAGGTTAGCTGATGCCAAAAAGTAGGCGGTTTCGTATGCTCCTTGTGCGCTTCAACTGCTGGTGTAGATAGTTTTCAGCAAGCAATGTCTAGGGATCTATGAAGACCTATTCACAGAGCTCTAGATATGCCCAAATGATGGCTTTGAATTTGAAAAAACCAATAGATGTTTTACATCAGTTTGTTACTTTAGTAAGTTTCATGAGCTAGGAAATCACCTGAGTTTTTGGTGTTTGCAACAGATTTATCTGTTGGAATAGAGGGAGACTGTTGAAAATTTGCAGATTCATATTACAACATTCATATGAGCCCTAAAATTGTTATGAGAAAATTTTCCACTCAATGTTTTACATTTCTCTAGGTGACACAAAAATGTTCAGAAAATTCTTCTTCATCTTTAGTATTGTTGGGTATTATTATCGTTTATTAAAACATTTACTGATTCAATATTCATATTGTGAGTTCTATAAAGCAAAGCTTTTTATGAGAGCTTTTATAATAATTGATTGTACATGTTGACTTGTAAATAATGTATGTATTATTTTCTCCTGATGGGAGAAATACAACAATGTTAAGAGTGCATTTTTTGGTGATAAAATTATAATCTCTCAGATTTGCTTGATATTTATTGGGCTGTCGACACATAATATGATACTTTCCACTACTATACATATACAAGCTGAAATATCATATCAGGATGGAAAGAAAACTTCACTTTCCTCTCAGTGAGAGAAATACAACAGTACTAAACGTGCATTATTTGGCAAAAATCAATGTAAATCTCTTAGATTTACTTGATATTTCACTTTCTTCTCAATGTTATACAGAAATTTGCGTTTTTAAAGCTTCCATCTCCTCAAATGGATACAAGTTGGGTGGCTTGATGGAGGAGTGATAAAGCGCCGGTCTGATAACCAGGTGGACCCTGGTTTGAATCCCAAGCAGAGAACAATTTTTGACCACAGCACAATCACATAGATACAACCACCCCATCTTTCGGAGGAGACAATAAGCCGTCGGTCCCGACTACCTAAAAAGTAGTCGTCATCTATCATCCATTTCATTACCCATGCACAAGCCTATGAGCTTATGTGGGCTTCACCCTCATGAACAAGTTTGTCAATCAATTCATAGATTCTCATTCAGCTCTTCAAAAATACTATCAAAATTGCAAATTTTGATACTTTACATTAGTATGAGCATAATCTTCATTATCATCCAGTGCAAAACATGGTGCTTGCTCAACATTTATAAATGAGACACACTCATGAGACAGATTTTTGTTAGTACTATTTGGTATTCTGGTCCAGCTTATGACAAAATTTGCATGAATAGGCAAGAGTGGAATGACATGTGTGTATATGCTAATTGCAGTGCCATGCCTGAACAACATCTGCAATGCATCCAAACAGCTGGACAATGTGGTCCTCTGGGCCAGACACTAAAAAAATTGGTGGCTGGCAAATGTGTTTTATCAATGCTCAGCTCTGTCAGGTCAGTCAACAAGCAGTCTGCAAGAACAACCGCCAGTTCTGTTGGTTTCTGTCATACAAATTTATTTGTTGGCTAATTCTAAGGTCTCCACCCTGTTTTCTCCTTAGTTTTTGGCAAGCACACAACAAAATTAGGAGAGATGTACATTGCAATAAACCTCTAATAATGTTGTCCAGGTGAAAGTTGCCAACAGTTGCATGTTACAGACTGATAAATCTACAGCACAGTTTTGTTCAAATAAAAGTTTTTTTTCATCAGGCAAAGTGTGAGGGGCGGTAAAGTTGATAAAATTTGTAGAGATGATGATGATGATGGCACCAACACTACTGCAAAGAGTAGAGCCTTGGCCTCTTTCAAAATTATTACTTCTTTTTCTGCTTCTTCTCAATCTCTCCGCCCCACTCCAAGGCCAGCGCAGTGCTTTCCTGGATTTTCATTTCCACTCTCACTCAATACAATCTCAACTTTTCTTTGCTCACAATATAATGTACCACTCTCACTTTTGTCAGCGTTCACTCTATGTGATTGTAGCATTTCATTCTTTCCATTCTTCTATTATTGTGCTTGTATATATGTCATAAGGTCATAACTTATAACATGTTTCATAACATTATGATTTATCACCTTGACAACAAGATGAATCAAATCATTGGGTTGAATGAAAACGAGTTATCAAAATTGTTGTAGAAATTATAACTGATGGATTTGATGTTGAATTACTTTATCTTGATTATTAATATACATAATAACTAATGTTGGTTGATTGACATATTTCTATCAGATGCAATGTTAATCCGTAATACATTAATTTGATAGATTATAATTTACTCAGTTCACAATACACATTTTGTATTAATGGCTAGGTATAGCTGGAGCCAAGAAGTTAGGCGGTTCTGTCTGCTTCTTGTGCGCTTTAACAGCTGATGTTATAATTACAGTTGTTATTTGGCTAGGGCGCCAGGCCTAGGCGATGCTTTTCAAATCAAAAGAGACAATAGATTGATGCATTTCATCAGCTCTTACCACTGGCGGCTCGTGCCCACAAAACAGGTGAAGTGCTATATAGTAAAAGATACGGGCACTTCACCTGTTTCGTGGGTACGGGCCGCCAGTGGCTCTTAGTAGGTTACATCACGACAGACAAAACCGCCTTGCTTTTCGGCGTCAGCCATGGTTTAGTAAATAGTGGCAGGAATAATATAATTATTATTTGTACGGTACTTAAATACCGGTAGGCTATCTATTAATCTGAATCTATGCATCTATGAATATTCGTGTATTGTCCAATTTATCTCATTCACATATTGGTATATTATTTAGCTTTCAAACATGAATCTATCCATTGATAAAATTATTCACTGTTTCAATCCATTTGCAGGGGTAGCCTAAATTCAATTTTTAGTACAAATATGATTGGATTCAGGTTTCTATAGAGTTGAACAATTCTGTGAAATCCAATATCACCACAAAAATAGCCTTTTGGACAGTATTCATTATTATTGTATCTAATCTACAGCAAGCTTTATAATAAGTAAAATTATTCACCAATATCCATTCTGGTATCTATCTAAATGCATTAAGCAGTTTCTGAGAAGCGAGGTATTGTCAATTATTTTGAAAATAATACGGTAGCTCATCATAGATGAATCTCATTGTCGAATATATTCCAGATCTGTGAGTAAACCCAATACACTGTAATATTGCATACATCAATCATCAATTTGATAATAGAAACCTTTAACAAGACTATTCAATAGAATTAGTTGGTTCTACTAAACCACTAACGTTCCAGCAAAGTGGATTCTAGGAAAGGAGAGAGATATTTATTAGGGTATTCTATGGTTTCAGCGATGATCTAACATTTGTCTGACAGGTCTAAGGGGTAAATGTTTAAATCCAGTTTTCCAATGAAATATAATTTATATTCCATGAACCATTAATGTTCTATCCATTGTCTGCAATTGAATCAACTGAAAGGGCGTTATTTATCTAGAATGAATGAGGAAATCATCAAAGTTTTCCTCATAACTTTGCATTATCAGACCTTGGCGATGAAAATCTCTCCACTGTTTGATTATTGCCGCTAAATTACATCAGTTTTCAAATCAACTCATTTCCAGCAGCTAAGTTTCCTCAAAGTTCTAAAACAACAAGTTTACGTTCAAAATACGAAACTGATATTGAAAATCTTTGGTAGTTCAATATTATTTTCCTTCATAAACAGTAGAACTCAATGAGCTTTAATTAAACCTCATTGTATTTCACTGCTATTGAAGAGTATAGACAATTATTATTATACCATTACAAAGTATTTTTAGCAGTGAGAATGGAATAGAATAGTTCTATTCTATTATCTCTGATTTATTAGCGCCCAGTCTATTTTGAGACTTGTTAATAATTATTGTATTACTTGCTTTAGGGTAACTATTCAGCTCTATATTTATTAATAATAACCAATTCTTAGCAATTGTAGCAAAGTCAATGTTATTCTTATCATCCCCTAGTTATATTCACTCATCTCCTAGCATTACGATTCTGAGATATTTTATTTTGCACAGAGGATGAAATTAATATTAAAGACCAACACTTCGAACATGGTTTATCAAACATAACTGGCGGGTGGTAAATGTCTTTTATAAATGATCAGCTTTATCAGTTCAGTCTCAAAACGGTCTACAAGAGCGAAACGATTCAACTGAGGTTGTCCTTGACTTGATATACTCTCGCAGAGCGCTTGCCGATTGTCCTGACAGAGCTGAGCATAAATCAACAGTCATTTGTCAACCTCACCTTCCGAGGGCTTATGCTTTGAAACCTGCATAATAAAATGTATATATCAACCTCAAAATATCCCATACATTGAAACAGCTAGATCCAAACATCAAACATCATTCAGATTTCATGTATAGTCTGTCCAAGCATAGAAGAGCCTTTGGCAGGATGAGAAAATGACGCCAGCTTGGTCAATATTAGTTCAAAAATTATTAATTTGGTCTCAAATTATAGATAAGAATGTTTTCTACACTTGAGTTCAAAACAATAACTTTTCAATTGATATTGACCGAGCTGGAGTCATTTTCTCATCTGCCAAAGGCTCTTCTTTGTTTGGACAGACTATACTATGTAGTCTTATTTCAACTATACTACAGTCTGTACAACAAGCAAAGAAGACATTCCGGCAAGATGGGAAAATGACTCCAGCTCGATCAATATTGATTAAAAACGATTAATTTGGTCTAAAGTTTCAGATCAGAATGTTTCCTACAATTTGAGACCAGATTTATAGTTTTTGACGAGGCTGCATGCAGTCATCTTCCCATCTTGCCAGAATGTCTTCTTTGCGTGGCCAGACTAGGCCTACCAGTACTACAATGTGGAATACATTTGTTGACTCTTACTCCCTTCCTATTAATTTAAGTTGCAAAATGCGATTCCTGTGTTATCTATTCTCGGCCATTCATTTATTATCAAAATAATAACAGAGAACAAACCTCATTTGAGTGGCGTTGAAACCTCGTGCTGTACCTACAGAGATTGACTACCAATAATAGAAACATTGTTTCATTGTTTTAGGGGTTAACGTTAACTAGTTTAGAAAACGGTTGATCAACTATGAAACGGTATTTTAATGTAAGTAGTTGATGAACTTGACTTGAAAGATTGACTTTGAAAAATGAATGATCGTTTTGGTTTCAACATATTTCTAACAAATTTGATGTTTTAAATAGCATTGAGTGTCTGAATAAAACTCATCTTTGAACCCACATCACAATGTTTTATTGTAGATGATACTTCTATTCACAGAGTTTTCTATAAAACATTGTTTGCTGTTTTCCTCTCATCACAATCAGTAGCTGGAATAAATTCAATATCAGATAAAACACTAGACATGTGTTATCGTCAGGGTTTTATACAGCTTATTAGTACTATTGATACAGCAGTATTAAATACTATTCCATTAGATTTTGTATTTCAGAAAAATCAGTTGTTGAACTGAAAGGTATTCAATCCATGCAATAAAATTGTCTGATATTGGGCCTATTAACTTTTATTTTTATCTTATTACTTATCTAACAATATTACCGCGCTCAAACAACAGTACAAGATTACCTTAAAAAATTAGGTAACAACATCAGCTTTCAATTAACCGCGCTCAAGCCTGAAGCTCATATTGGCATCACCCTCAGAAAAAATACTAACAGTAAAATGTGAAGTAATCATAAAGTCCACGTTCATGTTGCAAATGTGAGTGAATTATTTGTTCGCCCAAGTTAACGATTCCTATCACTTTGGATTCTAACCAATACATTTTCTAATCTTTATCATTATCCTTTATAGTCTGTCCATGCAAAGAAGACCCTCTGGCAAGATGAGAAAATGACTCCAGCTCGGTTCAAAAAATATCGATTTGGTATCAAATTATAGATCGGGATGTTTCCCACGATTGAGACCAAATCAATAATTTTTGAACCAATATTGACCGAGCTGGAGTCATTTTATCATCTTGCCAGAGGGTCTTCTTTTCTTGTACAGACTATACTTTTGAACGCGTCTCCAGAAATAGTTTAAATACAGTAAACATGTTCCATACATTTTAACTATCAGTTTATCATGCAGTTGATTTCAGTTCAAAACCAGTTGACTGTTTAAAAGTCACCGTAGCCTATACTGAATCAGATTTTGCACTTAAATTAACACGATCAACCACCGACAGTTCAAATGAATACTGGCGTTCAAATGTCACACATGATGACGTGTGCTGCGACACACTGACACATGATGTGGCCACATGACATGTGCCTCAACAAGTCCATCAACATGTCCCCGCGTTGCGTTCCACTCTGGGACACTTGTTGCTGTAGACCAGACCAATGACCACGCATTATTATTATTTGTTAAGGCGCGACCAATAATATATAATATAAAGATACAGTAGTTTTCGATTTGAGTCGAATTGATCACACTGGCGGCTTGTACCCACGAAACAGGTGAAGTGCCTGTATCTTTTACTGTACAGCACTTCACCTGTTTCGTGGGCACAAGCCGCCAGTGCTTGATCAAGACGTCACGTCAGACTAAGTATAGTCTGTATAAGCAAAGAAGACTTTCTGGCGAGATGGGAAAATGACTCCAGCTCCGTCAATATTTGTTGAAAAATTATAAATAGGTATGTTCTCAAATTGTAGGTAAGAATGTTTCATACAACTTGAGAGTTTGAGACCAAATTTATAATTTTTTTCCAACAAAATTGGAGGTTGGAGATTGTATGTTATAGTCTGACCAAGCAAAGAAGACTCTCTGGCAAGATGGGAAAATTACTCAAGCTCGGTCAATATTGGTTCAAAAAATATCAATTTGATCTCCAATTGTAGGAAACAATTTGATCTACCATTAAGACCACATTTATAATTCTTGAACAAGAATTGACCAAGCTGGAGTCATTATCCCAACTTGCCAGAATGTGTCTGGCAAGATCGGGAAATTACTCCAGCTCGGTCAATATTGGTTCCAAAATTATAGGTTTGGTCTTAAATTGTGAATCAGAGTGTTTCCTACAAATTGAGACCAAATTTATAATTTTCGAACCAATATTGACCGAGCTGGAGACATTTTACCTTGTCGCCAGAATGTCTTCTCTGCTTGGACAGACTATAGACTGTAGAGAGACGCTGATAGATTTTTAAAAAAATAGCTGTACAAAAAAAACCCCAATTTATTTTTAATTTATAATAACTGTTCAGGCTATAGAGAGGCTGATAAATTAAAAAGAGGCGTACAAAAAAGAACAAAAATTATTTTGAAAATTGCTGTTATTCTTTGTTGTTTGTGATGGAAATAAATTTATTTATTTATTTATTATTATTATTAATATTATTTTTAAAATTGATAATAATTGATTAGTACATTCATCAAAATTTAGTAAAGCTATTGCCATAAAGGAATGCGATATCATAATATGTCTCTTGTACGTTATGCAATCTACTACTGATGTAGAGCATCTACTGTAAGTTTAAATTTTAGATTCATCATTACATTATCTACGCATAGCTTGATTACAAATATAATTGACAATATCATCTGTTGGAGCGCACAAGGAACAGATCAAACTTTGATAAATATTATGTATTGTTATTTACAGTACATACTGCATTCCATATTACATTGTTTGAGAAGTTTAACGTAGATTAAGTTAATGAAAGTTGAGTTATAAAGATAAAAAACCGGGGTTACTTGGTGATCGTTAGTTCAAGTCACGAACACTGTGGACTGTTCTTGGATGGGTGACCAAAATTCATCCCAACACATAATAGCGAGGTGGAACACAGGTTCCTCTCACCAATAAGGACCATTCGTATATATATTTCACACAAAATTTTTTGAAAATTTAATGGTTCCTAAAATGAGATGTCAAAAAATGGATACATAACAATTGAAATTCGAAATTTCCAATTGATGTAAAATGGAGTGCATGAATGATATAGGCCCATACTGCTTATTGTGTGGCATAGGACGAGTAGTTTATTATTAATGATACAGATTCATCAGCACAAACCCCTTGCCAAATATATTCATCGTTTGCATTATATTCATCGTTTGTACAGGAAAATGGGAATACTGTATTTCAGCGAGTCATTGTTCAGACTGTCTGCAATAACGCACTGTTGACAATTTTATTATTTCGAAAATTTATGAGTCGCTAGGGACCGTTTCATATAAAATATTAGTGATTGTTGAAGGGTACAAAATCTATTATTTTGTCATAGCATTGCTACCGAGTTATTGATGTATTTCGATCCGTCTATTTTGAAATTTTCCAGTCACCCTCATATTCAATTTCCATTTAGGTGACCATCATAAAGACCTCTAGAAACAGGTCGGCGTTTTGATATGCAGTACTGATACAAAAGTCCCGAATTGATACGCAATCGTACAGGAAGGAAGCTACTTGACACCACTGGCGGCTCGTACCCAGCACGGAACAGGTGAAGTGCCCGTATCTCTTTCTGTACAGCACTTCACCTGTTTCGTGGGCACAAGTCGCCAATAACTTCTATGTTAGTGTGCTAGTAGAACCTTTCATTTTGTTTTTAAACTCAGCCATTTTCCTTTAAAACTGGTACTGTATTTAATGCTCGATTCCTATTGGCCAGCTCTTCTACAGGTGTTGAAAGTGGGAGTGGGCGCTCTCGTCCAATCACAAAGCTCTAACGACTTCCTATACATTGCACCAAGAAGAATAAAGAAGAAAAAGAAGAAGAAGAAGAAGAAGAAGAAGAAGAAGAAGAAGAAGAAGAAGGAGAAGGAGGAGGAAGAAGAAGAAGAAGAAGAAGAAGAAGAAGAAGAAGAAGAAGAAGAAGAAGAAGAAGAAGAAGAAGAAGAAGAAGAAGAAGAAGAAGAAGATTTCAATATAAGTAGTGAACGTAGTGCTAGTAGGATCCCTCATTTTGTTTTCAATCTCAGCCATTCTCCTTGAAAACGTGTACAGTCTTCAATACTCGATTCCTATTGGCCAGCTCTTTTACTAGCGTTGAAAGTGGGAGTGAGCGCTCTTGTCCAATCACAGAGCTGAAACGAAGTCGTAGTGGGGTCGTTTTGTTTTTGAATACGGCCATTTTCTCGATCTAGACAAACTGATCACATTTATTGAAAACTATTGGTCCCAACTTCCTCAACATCTCTCATCATCATCATCATCATCATCATTCCTCTCATTACTCACGAACAAGCCTAGAAGCTCATGAGGGTATCACCCTCAGAAAAATATCATATTATATGAACATAAATATTACATTGTATGATGAAACTGCATGTTTAAGTATCAAGCTTTTGACTTGAACAAACATACTTATTGATCAATATCCATTCATTTTATGCAGAAAAATATACTTAGTAATGGAAGAAGAATAATAATTTATCAAGCATACTATTCGTTAGTTATTTCATAGCATACGTATGGCTCTCAAGAGAATTCATTAATACTAGTGTTCCTAAAGTTGCATTATAATAGAAGGTATTCAATCAGATTTTATTTTTGATTAGGATTTTGATCAGGAGTTGATTCTCACTCAATTTTCATTCATTCAATCCTCACTCTATAATATTATAGGCGCTGATCCTATTGATGATTCCATAAATAGAAGGCCATGGCCTTAAAACTGGCAACTATGTGGAGTAGGAAATTGGGTCCATTTAAAAGCATTGAAATAATTTTTCAATCAGCTGTTCCAACGGATGTGTGCGTTCTCAAATTTGACTCGCTACAAATCATAATCTTTTATAATAAATAATTATTGTCTATTCTTAATCTTTCTTGCTAATCTCTATCATATCCTAGTACAAAAAACTCAAAAGGAATTCTATACGAAGAGTTTCATGGACCTATTCCATGGAAGTTATGCTCAAAAGAGAGAAAAACCAAGGCAACATGCATGATTTGTAATGCTTTCATATGAAAAGAGCGTCTACGGTGCGATGTTGCCATATTATTAGGGCAGGGCCTTCTATTGAAGGAAGCTATGATGATTCCCATGCTTCAGTTTCTCTAGGATGTATGATATCATAATGACCTATGATAAGATTAGTGTATCGTATGATAATCTATCTATCTCAAACTATGTATAATATCAAAAAGATCGATGCTTGATCATGTCGCCTATCTAAATATTTAGAGCTCATGCGCTATCTTACTATACTGATAGCAACTTTTAATAGCGAACAGAATAGAGTGTGAGAGTGAGAAAAAGAGAGTGTAAGAGAGAGAGAGAGTGAGAGAGTGAGAGAGTGAGAGAGAGAGAGGAAGAGAGAGAGAAAGAAAGATTAGATTTCTTTATTCATATAGACAATAACAATACATTCACGCTTCAATATTGCTTAGATATAGTACGTTATAACATAAACGAGTAAAGCCTGATTCACACATATAGTGGCGTACTAGTGTCGTACTAGTGGCGCACTAGTGTCGTGCGCAGACTGTTTAGACCGCTATCATTCACACATATAGGACCGTACTAGTGTCGGACTGTTTGGCGCAATGCTCAATCACGACTACTCACCTTCTCCAAAATTGGAGATAGATAGATTTTGATTTCAGATTTGAATTCAGCGACGTCGAATTAGTAATAATCAGCGCGTGAACTCAAAAATAATCAAAATTGGGGATTTTCATAAATCGTATTTTAAACGATTCTGTAATCGTCATTAATGGATGACTATTTTTAGTTATTGAACTCTTATTGGTTATTATCTGTAAATAATTTAATTAATTAATTGCTTCAGAACAAAATAATAAATTAACATTCAAATTTGTTATGAGACGAAAGGAGAAAGAGTAGTAAAACTAATGGTAGTAGTAGTAATAGTAGTAGTAGTAGTAGTAGTAGTAGATACGAGTATATATGTATGTGAATTATCAACATTTTTATAAATATATAGTTTATCTAATTTATCAGTTATCAGCTAGTATATAATTATCATTACCAATATTCAAAAGTGACTTTGTTGTGTCATACATATGAACATATATGTATCAATTGAAACCTAATGTAATAACAAGAATTCAAAATTGAATCAAATAAGTTTCAAAGTACTTAATAAGTTCTTGTTATAACTTTTTAAACGTTTTCCAGTTCCATTTCATATTCAATTTCAACTCTAGTACAAATAATTTCTCAAGTATAATATATATATATCATTGAATTGTAGAATTATTTTCCCCAAGTATAAATGTTTCAATTCAAGGAATAATAATTATGAAACTCCCATACTTTACAGAACAGAGTTGAACCAACTACTAACAAAATAATCAGTTTCTAATGTGACTCGATATAAATGGGAACATGTCTCTTAATTTTGCTTATTTTTGAGCCATCGTGGGGAAAATAACTAATTTGAGGACGCTGAATTCAAATCTGAAATCAGATTTCTTCTATCTCAAATTTAAAAGAATTTGGAAACACCAGAACCAAAACAGTACAGTCTGAGCACAGTCCTACGCTGATTCACACATGTAGGACTGTGCTCATGCCGGTTGCAGGCCGTGTCAGACCGCCATAGACCGTGTCCTTGAGAAGTCGCTTTGGAAACGGTCTTTCATCGTCCAGCACTAGTACGCCACTAGTACAGTCCTATATGTGTGGATCACTCCCGACCGTTTCCGTGTTAATCAAATGGAAAGACCGTTTGAGAGATTCCATTTGAAACGGTACGGCACTAGTACGCCACTAGTACGACACTAGTACGCCACTATATGTGTGAATCGCCCTTAAGTGTACCTCTATTATACAGAAATAAATAAACAGTAGCTATTACTTTTATATAGACGTCACGAGCTGAAAACATAGTAACACTATTCATCAAACACGGGTACACATGAACACGAAATTATAGAAATTTTACTAAATTATATATAATTGGCAATCTTTCAAATCACGATTGAATAATTGTCTAGATGAAAAGGCGAAGTTTAGACATAAAGATGTCCATTCTTGGGAAAGGGTATCGAAGATATCCTTTCCATTAACACTTGGTCATGAAAGAGAGAGAGAGAGAGAAGGAAGAGAGAGAGAGAAAAGAGAGAGAGCGAGTGTGAGAGAGTAGAGCTTTCACACAGTCGATGTCATTATTGAAGAAGAGTCTATTAAAAGTCCATTATGTTTTACCGGTTAGATAGGGCTGAAGGGGGTGAGGGGGAGTGGTCTATTGGAAAAGCCATTTAAGGACAAGGGGTAGCAGTTGGGGGGTGGGAGAAACAGGAAATCAATTTTGGCATCCAAACACACACTCTTCCTTCTCAATCTCCTTCTTTTTCTCTTTATTTCTTCTTCTTCGTCTTCACTTTTTTCTTCATCTTCTTTATTCATCATCATCATCATCATCATCATCATCATCATCATCATCATCATCATCATCATCATCATCATCTTCTTCTTCTTCTTCTTCTTCTTCTTCTTCTTCTTCTTCTTTCTTTTTCTTCTTCTTCTTCTTCTTTACCTTCTTCTTCTCCGTCTTCTCCTACTCTTTCTCTCCTTCCTTACCTTTTTCTCCTCCTTCTTCTTCTTCTTCTTCTTCTTCCTCTTCTTCTTCTTTTCCTTCTTCTTCTTCTTCTTCTTCTTCTTCTTCTTCTTCTTCTTCGAAAGTATATCACCTGAAATCTACACTTAGAATTTCACGTTAATACTTCTTCTATTGTTGTTAAACATTACATTACAACGGCAGTGATTTTTCTCTTTGTTCTGTCAAATAGGCCTTCATAAACTGTTAAAAATTCGAAAAGAAACACTAGTACTTGCAATTACTTATTAAACATTATTATTATGTAATGGCATCTAAAAATAGTTTTCTCTGTTCTGTCAATTAGGCTTTCATAAACTGTTAAAAATTCGCAAAAAACCAGTACTGGCTGGCAACTTGAAAAATTTATCCTTATAAATAAGGACTTGATGCCTTCAACCTGTGTTTTTAAACATTAATTGGCAAGGTTTTTCAGTTTTTAGTCAGTTCTTAGGCAAGCTATAGTCTGATAAGAGCCTAGACAACAGCAGTAGTTTGTTGACCGATTGCGGAAAGCGGAACTAACACATTTAGGCTACTTATTGTGACGCAAGTATGACCAACTACAGTTATTTTAGAAGGACTCTTTTCACCTATTTTCACTCTCTCCCCTCTCTCTTACTCACTCAGTCTCTCTTTCTTCTACAATATCTCTTTCTTACTTACTCACTCTCTCTTCCTCTCTCTCTCTCTCTCTCTCTCTCTCTCTCTATCTTAAGTAATATTCACTATCTTATAATATGATTCAATTATTGATTGATATCGTATTAATTCATTTAAATCCAGTTTTTAAATGCTATAATTTTTCTCACTATCATTAGTAATTCTAATAGCTTGTTATGAATTCTCAACTTAAGGCCAAGTGTTAATGGAAAGGATATCCTTATTATCCTTTCCCAAGAATGGACATATATATGTCTAAACTTCGCCTTTTCACTTAGATAACTTACACTCCTTATTCATTTTGCAGAACCTCGAATTAAAATTTTGTATAAATTTTGCATTCATTACTTCACCGTTTCATTGTATTTTTACTAGAAGTTTCTATTTTGTGAAATTTATAGGATAATCTCGTTTTACTCATTTATTATATTACAATGTAGAATCTGAGCCGAATTTCGTTATCTATTTGAATAAAGTAATGTAATCTAATCTAATCTCTCTCTCTCTCTCTCTCTCTCTCACACATTCTCTCTCTCTCTTTCTCTCACACTCTCTCTCTCACACATTCTCTCTCTCTTTCTCTCTCTCTCTCACATTCTCTCTCTCTCTCTTGCTTTATCTATCTCTCTTTCTCTCTCTCTCTCTCTCACTTACACTTCTTATTCATTTTGCAGAACCTCGAATTCAGATTTGTATAAATTTTGCAGTCATTACATCACCGTTTTTCGTATGTTTTACTAGAAGTTTCTATTTTGTGAAATTTATAGAGTAATCTGTTCTACTCATTTATATTGTAATGTAAAATCTAAGCTGTATTTTGTTATCTATTTGAATAAAGTTTTTTTTTGTTTGTCAATGGCGCAACAGCCCTATGAAGGGCCTAGGCTTACCAGCTGGTTGCCAGTTTCATATTCACCAAACTATACAGTCTATTACTATTGAATAAAGTAATCTAATCTAATCTAATCTTCAAAAGTACTCTCTCTAACTCTTTCTCACTCATAAGAGACTAGTCTCTCACTCTCTCTCTCTCTTCATTTTCTATAAAATAATGTTGGACCCATAGTATAAGTGTTGAAACCTCTCTTATCACACTGCAGGATGCTATTACGTTGAGCTAACTCGACGCCTTGCAAAAGTAAATAGGTAACCAGATATGTTTGCTCTATAACATAGTTAAGTACACAATAAGTAGCTTTTAGTTGCCAAATATGTCATAGCACATCAATACGTTCAACAAGGAGCGATCAAGGAATGCTTCACCGATAGTCTGTCCAAGCAAAGAAGACATTCTGGCAAGATGGGAAAATTACTCTAGCTCGGTCAATAGTTGTTCAAAAATGATACATTTGGACTCAAATTGTAGATCAGAGTGTTTCCTACGATTTAAGACGAGATTATCAATTATTGAACTAATATTGTCCAAGATGGAGTCATTTTACCATCCAGCCAGAATGTCTTTTCGCTTGGACAGACTACCAGTATGTAGGTTGATCAAAGGAGGAAGGTATTGAATAGAGAAAAAAGAAATTTTCATGACACAATATAGAAGATGAAAGTAACTATAAAGAGGTGTAGTAACAGAGAGAAGGTGTAGCTGATGCTAAAGAATTAGGTGGTTTCGTCGATATTGTGTTGATATAGTCTATTAGAGTTGTGATTCATTATGCCTAGATAATGTCTTTATAGTTTGAATATGTACATTATCTGACATTAAAAGAGAATATTGTGTTTGAAATTAGAAGAAACAATGAATATGGATGAATTCATTTCATTACCCACGCACAAGCCTATGAGCTCATGTGGGCTTCACCCTCATAAACAAACAAACAATTATTATATATTGCAACTCACCAGTCACCAAGTGCTAGATAATTATAATAATTATTAATTCAAATCTCAATTTATATCTATATAAATAGACAAAGGACTTCAATATAAATAGACAATACTTGAACTTCGATATTGCTGTATAAATAGACAAAGGACTTCAATAAATTAAGAGTCGAATTGATAATTATTAAAACAATAAATACTTTACATCAACGATTAGTAGGTTATATCATAGACTAACTATACAATACCAAACAACTGTCTATACATATAGACAACTGACAATACCAATATCTGTCTATTTGTACTTGATATAACCGTAGAATAGTATATCTACGATTATATCAAGTACAAATAGACAGATATTGATATTGTCAGCTGGAGCTGTGATTCAGCTATGCCTAGATAATATCTTTGAAATCAAAAAGAACAATAAATACTTTACATAAGCTATTAGTAGGTTGCATCATGTACAAGTGACAAACGATCGAAACTTCTTTACGTTAGCTATAAATTTCTAAGAACAGACTACAAGTGGAAAAGGGTATTGTGATTATTATTTAAAATAAAAAAGCAGTAATAAAAGTAGCCCTGACGTAAATGAAAGACTACAAGTAGTAAGTATAAAGCCTTAAAGTCGAAAATACAAAGACTAGGTGATAAAATTCTGTCAAGTAGACTAATGAATGGTTTCCAAACACAATTATCATTATTATGACATTCTGTTATGTAGGAGTGATTTACAATATTCTGTCCAATGTCATTGTATCAGTTGACGCCAATAACTTGGGCGGTTGGCGAATGACTGTTATCAATTCTCAGCTCTGTCAGGACAGTCGGCGAGCTGTCTGCGAGAGTACATCGGAACGAGAGCGACCCTAGCTGTACTGATTCACCATCGAAGACAGCTTCAGACTGTCCTGACAGAGCTGAGAGTCGATAAAAGTCATTCGTCAACCGCCCAACTATGTGACGTCAGATATAACTTTCAATGCCAGTCACAGGTTATTGAACTAGAACTAGATTACTTGACAAAGTTCTTAGTCTGTCCAAGCAAAGAAGACATTCTGGCAAGAAAAGAAAATGACTCCAGCTCAGTAAATATTGATACAAACATGACAAGTTTAGACTCAAATTGTAGATAAAATTCGAATCTACCAAATTCTAAAATTCAGACCAAATTTATAATTTTTGAAGCAATATTGATCGAGCTGAAGTCATTTTCCCATCTTGCCAGAATGTCTTCTTTGCTTGGACAAACTAGCCTATAACACTGGGTTCCTTTCAAAACCTGATTTCTTTTTACTAATAGGTGTCTCTTCTTTATCTTCTCAGTTTTTTGTTGGACATCGTATGACCTTCTCTAAAGTGAGAACTGAAATTGACACTTCAAATTTGTATTCACAAGTCGTTCTTTGTTAGCGATAATGAAAATCTATTTTGTTAACATTGTACAGACTGTTAAACAGTACATGTTTTGAATACTGAGTTTGGAATCATTCATACTGATGTATATGGAAGTCAGTAATTCTTGTAATTTATATATTATATAACTGACGACAAAAAATAAGGCGGTTCCATCTGCTCCTTGGTCGCTCCAACAGCTAGAGTCTGCCTAAGCAAAGAAGACATTCTGGCAAGATGGGAAATGTCTCCAGCTTTGTTAATTTTTGTTCAGAAACGATGAATTTGGTTTCAAATTTTGTGGGAAACATTCTGATCCAAATCATGATCACTTTTAGATCAAATTTATAATTTTTGAATCAAAATTGACCGAGCTAGTGTTACTTTCCCATCTTGTGGGAATGCATTTTTCGCTTGCACAGACTATATTTCAAAAAGTTGTATATAAAAAATGGAAATGTCTCCAGCTTGGTTAATATTGGTTCAAAATTATAAAGGTTATAGAGGTTGAAGAGTGTCTTTATAAGGGTATTATAAAGGGTATATTATTTGAGTCTCAAATTGTAGGAATCATTCTGCTCTACAATTTGAGACCAAATTTATGAATCTTTTAACCAATATTGATGGAGCTGGAGTAATTTTACCATCTTGCCAGAATGTCTTCTCTGCTTGTACAAACTATAATGTTTTCATCAAAGTTGTTATAATAGCCTAATGCCTAGATAATGTTTCTAAAATAAAAAGAGACAATGATAGCTCCCTTAGTACTGTCTAAAAGCGGCCCAGGAGTGCAAAACTGTTTAGGCCTACTCCTGACGATATATAGTATATAGTTACGCTCTAGTAGACCACTCGCCGATTGTCCTGAAAGAGCTTGAGGGATTGATAACACATACAGTCAGCCGCCTCCGTTTTTGGATAATAATTTATAGAGTCGCGTAAAATTGAAACCAAGGAAATTGAGAAGGACGAGCTAAATGTGGATAAAACACAGTGAAAAAGAGTAAAAAATAACAGAAGATAAATTGAAGGTAGTCACGATTAGCTGGTAGTCAAGGCTGCTTTAGTCTGTCCAATCAAAGAAGACATTCTGGCAAGATGTGAAAATGACTCCAGCTTGATCAATATTGGTTCAAAAATTATAAATTTGGTCCGAAATTGTGGATCGGAATGTTTTCTACAATTTGAGAACAACTTTATAGTTATTGAACCAATATTGACCGAGCTGGAGTCATTTTCCCACCTTGCCAGAATGTCTTCTTTGCTTGGACAGACTATATTTCCTTCGTTTTCGCAATGAACCGAATAAATCAAGAGTGAATGCCGTCACAGTCACGGGTTCGAGACCAGTAGGCTGTTAGACGTTACATTAATACTAATAGGCTGGAAACTAACAATTATTCATTCAATTATTTTACTATTTCACTGTGTAACATAATATCCATGAATAGATCCAAGCTCTCTTCTACTGGAATTAGTGTTAATCATTAAACTAAACTATTGAAATCCATGTTTGTCGATCCATTTTTTTTTCTACTGAAATCAGTGTCGAAACATTTATTTATTGAGCCTTATCCAATGTTGCTTCTATATTGTAGTTTGAGGTAGGGTAATAAAGTCCTTATAATAATAGTCTATGACAATATAATATTCAATTAACTCAGGTATCAATAATTATTGCTTCTTAGGATTTTGGAAATTAGTGTTGGATTACAACTTTACTATATTACAAAACATTATGTCGATTTAATCTACATTAATTTTATTGATGCTAATTCATGTATTTCCATCGGGTTAGTGATTATTCATCATACTTTTTCCGTTCGAAATATGTTTAGTTTCAATAGCTAATTTTCTACTTGTAGTTATCCGAACTTCAAATGAATCACCTTATAACAACTCTCTCTAAAAAGTACAACTTGTAATATGAATACTTTACTTTAAATCGCACTCATGATATTAAATGAGCTTCTAAAAATATTTTGTATATTATAAATAGTAGTAATGAGCTGTGATAACAATAATATTATTTCCAATCCAGGGCCCACTAGAATAAAGCCGCTATGTACTTTCAAGTTCTATTGCGACTTCCCAAATTCTGTGCTGATGAGTGATACACAGTGAAAAAATTTCTATGAAGTACGTATTGTAGCCTTGAGAGAGGCTTTTGAGTTTTAACAAGCTCTTATCACAGACATTCACATGAAGTGACTCAGTTGTTGTGAATGAAATAGATAAGCTCTACCCAGATTTGTACTATTGTAGTCTGCTGGATAAAATTTGAATTTTTCAACAGTGAATATGCATAAGAATCCATCAATTGAATAATGATAATATAACAATAATGGTGATAATATATATTGATCATATAATAATGAATAAAACCACAGATGAATAAAACTAGGCTAGCCTCTTGCAAAACCTTCATTGATAGAAGAATTTTTTTGAAAATGATGCTAACATGAGGCTGAGGCTTGTGCTGCGTGGATAATGAGAGAGGTGATAATAGATAAGAGATGATGACTACTTTTAGGACAAAAACGAGGGTTCAATGAAGGAAATTAACTGGAATCTATAAAATTAATCTAACAAATTTAAATAAACGATACTTATGATGCTATATTTCTTTATAGGATAGAAGATGAAGACTGATATATTGTCAAACCATTACCTCTAAAATAAATATGGGATGATAATAATAATAAGCATGTGCACAAAGTGTATGTTGAAACGACAAGTTATAGAAGTTCCTACAAATTACAGATAACACAGGCTACTGTATTTACGATTTAAAACTCACCAAAACAATAATTGCGTGCATTGATGGGAGAAAATCATGTCACAAATTAGCCGAAGAACGATTCACAGTGGGTTCGGTAGGAAGCAAAAACTGCTAATGCAACGTTAGTTCACTTCGCTCGCCGTGAAATGGTCACTACTGTGAATCGGTCCTACCAACCCGCGCACACTGAACTGAAAATATTTTATAAGTTTTCTTCTTTGTTCTCCAAATTACGCAGAGTGAATAAATCCTTATATTTCATTACCCCTGAACCAATATTAGTCCGAATGACACAATTCCAAGAGCGGGGCCCTGAGCAAGACACGCGATTTCAATGAATTATGGGACAAAGTTTTCGAATTCTTTTAAAGGAACAAGGTCAGAATTCGTACAGTATCTTTCGTTAGAATGGAAATAAAAAGTGAATTCAGTACAGAAGTTGAACAATAGCTGAGGTTGGAGTGAAAGTGAGCAGTTGAACATGAAATGTTGTTTGAAAAATGAAAACATGACATTCCTTGACACTGAATTTTGTTATGAGGGTACCGCGAGGATTGTGCTACAAGGCAGCAATAAAAATTATAATGGAGGTATAGTCTGTCCAAGCAAAGAAGACTTTCTGGCAAGATGAGAAAATGACTCAAGCTCGGGCAATATTGGTTCAAAAACTATCAATTTGATCTCAAATTGTAGATAAAATCGTTTCCTACAATTTGAGATCAAATTGATGATTTTTGAACCAATATTGACCGAGCTGGAGTCATTTTCCCATCTTGCCAGAATGTCTTCTTAGCTTGGACAGACTATACAACAGTTCTCTAGGTAGAAATAATGTCTTTTGTTAAATTCCACTATAAATTTCTTCAACTCCTGGTACCTTGTCTCCCATGTGTTTTCTAATATCTGTATAGACTCGTACTGAATCTAATACTGGAATCCATTGAATTAAAAGTGAATAATTCAATTCAATATTGAATGAAATCAACTTGAAATGATTAGCTGATTGTAATTATTTGGAAAAGTTTATTAGGTGATTGAATACTGTCTTCTACAGGAACAAATGAGACAAGAGAAGATTGATTTTTAACATGATTTCAAAGTGTGGTATACAGCAGAAAATGAAAACTGTTGATTTTACCAAAGCAAAAATAAATATGATAAATCTTCCAACCATGATAGGCTATTAATTAGAAATTTTTAGTGCATTTCATTTGAAAAAAATGCACTATTGGTCTTGACCGGGTAATCGCAAATATATGATGCGATATATTTTTTACACGTTTCCGAGCCCCCAGAACACGAACCTGATGTCCGTTCAAATTCATATATCTCTATATATTAAATATATTTATATTTATATATGTACAGATTCTTGTTAACACGATAACTCCCGAAGGGCTTGTCGGAGAGCGACCAAATTTTGCACAAAAATCATTAGTGTTAATATCTCGGTCAAGTTCGTTAACCAGCCAAATTGGTCCAAGGGTAGAGGGTGAAATTAGGGGATGAAAATTTTGAAAAATCACTACAAATCGATCAATAACTTGATCGTTTTGAAAATTGGTGTGTATAATACGCTTATTATGCACTACAATTTGAGCCATCAACGAAAAAAATCCATTCAAAAATGGCGGAGAAAATGGCGAATGATATGCAGATAATTGTGCTTTTCATGGGTTTTTCGAAAACGGCACCTTTGAATTCATACCCTGAATAGCTCATTATAAGTCATATGATTCAAGTCATCATAGAATTGCATTTGAAATGCACTCTTTCCGACCGCCAGCTGCCGGAGCGAATTTTTTTGTCTATTCCAATCGACCTATTTATTGTAAACAATACAATCTATTTCAGTGAACAAGTCCATGCTATCATTTCATCAATCAATAAAAGTATACGACGTTAGTCTGTAATCAATATTCTTATCAATTAGGCTATACGTAGGCCTTTTATTCTGTACGTATTCTATAAGTATATTCTGAGCAATTATATGTTCTATCAATTATTATTCTTATTTGATACAAATCAATCAATGAATATTAATAATAACGATTTCCATGTTGTTGTCCGATAATCTCGTGTTTATTGGCTGAATTTGTACCGGGAAAGAATGTATATGGTGCTGAAAAGAGGCCGAGATAGGGTGGGCCCAATCATAGTGTGACCTATTTTTCGGCCCTTTTTACGATTCCATAAATGTAGCCACCATTCTAAATCGCTCCGCTATTTCGTATGTAGGGCAGATCGGCACAAAAAGCCATGATCAGATTTTTGGGACAATCTTTCTCTATCTCTCTTCATCCCATATCTATTCCCTTCTCCTTATTCTCTCTCCACTGAGGGTTTCTCTCTTAAATAGCTTTCACTGTTTTTTATACTGGTCATCTTTGTTTTTCTTCATCCTATTTTTTGTTTCTTTCAAAATCTTTCCTCTATTGTTAAGGACAAACTATTTAAAAACATTCTCTTCTTATTCAAATCTTCTTCTTCATTATGGGTTTCTTGTTCTTCATTTGTTTAATCCTTTCCTTTATTATTTCATATTATCTACTTCTAACTACATTTTGCATCAACTTTTTCTTTAAATCTCTATCTTTATCACCTTTATTTCTCCTATCTTCATCCACTGGCGGCTCGTGCCCACAAAACAGGTGAACTGCTGTATAATAAAAGGTACGGGCACTTCACCTGTTTTGTGGGTACAAGCCGCCAGTGTTTCCACCCTGAAAGTTTTTATTTCTTCCCTTATTCGAATCATTATGGTTTATTGTTTGTACAATACTTGTATAGTACTTTGTACAAGTACTGTTGTGAATGAGAATTATTCATTCATTTCATCCAGGTCATTCCTGTAGGAACTCTTCCAACAATCTCATTGTGTTAAAATTTTTGGAATGGGAATTAATTTCACTGGAGTCAAATATTGAGCCATAAATGCCATGAACTGACAATTCTGATTTACATGAATAAGTTGATAATTATTGTGATGGTATTCTAATGAAAATTTTATGACCAAATTATCTAGTTTATTTTCATGTTGTTCAATAACAGTACAAAATCAAGCAAAGTTTGGTAGTAGCCTATATAACATATCAAGAAATTGAGTTGTGGAATCAATATGGGAACTGTCATTGAGAATTTCCCCCATTTGTTTTGCTCGCCTGTGATTGGTGGAGGCGTGGCTAGTTGGAAGTGGAGCTTTGTGGGGCAACCAATAGCATTGCGTGAAGATTTGTGAGCCGGTTTAGTTGTCATGGAGAATTCCACCTGTTTGAACTGCTTGCTTGTAATTGGTGGAGGCGTGGCTAGTTGAAGGGGGAGCTTGGTGGGATGACCAATAGCATTGCATGAAGATTTTAGAGGCGTTCTAGTTTGTATTTCACTCTGTGACGTGCAATCCATACTCCAGGGTCACAAAAAGGTAACCAACGCCATCTATCATGGAACTAGGGAACTAACACGGAGAATTCCACCTGTTTGAATCGCTTGCTTGCGATTGGTGGAGGCGTGGCTAGTAGAAGGGGGAACTTAGTGGGGCGACCAACAGCATTGCGTGAAGCTTTTAGAGGCGGTCTGACTATCCTACTCTAAATGGTGAATTTCCAATGGCGGTTTCGATTCAGTGATACTGCCATGTGAGTGATTTGATGACTTGGACCTACTTAAATTACATTTCAATCTATTTTGTAATGTTTCTACGAATATTTGCTATTTATTGAAAATGATTCCTTCAATTTTCTATTCCATTATCGAATATCTTTGCCATATTATATGTGTTCATTACTTCAACAAGCATTGAAAATTTAATCACGGAGATACAATGCCATTCATTGTTTCTGATAGTCTGATCTCTTACTGTATCTCTTTTGATTCCAGAAACATAATCTAGACATAGATAAATTATTCAATACTTATTACTACAATGACTATATAAGAATATTATGATAGTCACTGTACTTATTACTACTCTAATAATTGAAAAAATTAACTCGTTGATATAGAAGACCTTGTTAGTCTATATAAATATAGTCACGATTAGTAAGTCGATGATCAGCTGTTGAGCGCACAAGGAGCAGACGAAACCGCCCAACGTCTTGGCGTCAACTGTACTCTCATCCTTCTCTCTCCATTATTTCTCCTTCTCCTCCTCCTCCTCGTTCTTCTTCTTCTTCTTTTTCTTTTTCTCCTCTTCCTCCTCCTTCTCTTCTTCTTCTTCTTCTTTTTTTTCTTCTTCTTTTTTTTCTTCTTCTTCTTCTTCTTCTTCTTTTTCTCCTCCTACCCCTCGTCCTCCTTCACTCGTTCTCCCCTTTTCATTCCCTTCCAAAACTCAAATCGATTACTACAAATAAAACCGAATGTATTACAAGCTCCTCTGTGTAACAAAACTGTCTACAGTCTGTCCAAGCAAAGAAGACCCTCTGATAACATCGAATAATGACTCAAGCTCGGTGAATATTGGTTCAAAAATTATCAAAATGATCACAAATTGTAGGAAACAATTCGATCAATTATTGAGACCACATTCATAATTTTTGAGCAAATATTGACAGATATGGAGTCATTTTCCCATCTTGCCAGAGGGCCTTCTCTGCTTGGCAGACTATAGCTGCAAAGTTCCAGATCCAGCTAAGTTACAACCGCCGCGTACTCCTTATTATTCAAGCTTCAACTTCTTTGTGCTCCAGCAACCCAAGTTATCAGCCTATAAAGTTGACTCTATTCAATGCTGGTTGTCAGCGAAAATAAGCTTGAATAGAGAGAGGGCGCTATTGGATTTTAGTGCATTGGAAAGAGATAAGAGATGGAAAAGAGCTTGGAAAGAGAGCTGAAGAGAGGGTGCTATTGGATTTGAATACTTCGAAAAGAGAAAGGAAACATAACACAGCTTGAAAAGGGAGCGAGGGAGGGCGTGCTGTTGGATACAAGGGAGTTGAAAAGAGAAATAAATACAATACAGTTTGAGAAGAGAGAAGATATGAGAGTTATGAGAGAGGAAGAGAGAGATGACTAATATCAAGATTCTGTGTCTAAGAATCTTGGACTAATATTATAAGACAATTGAAAAGAGACAGAACCAAAAATACAGCTTGAAAAGAATGAACGAGAGGGTGCTATTGAATATAAATATTAGTGCAATTGAAAGAAACAGTAAAGGATATAAAACTTGGAAAGAGAGAGAGAGAGACGCTATGGAATATGATTGTATTGAAAAGAGACAGGAAATGAAACACAGCTTGATAAGAAAGTGAGGGAGAGGGCACTATCAAATATAAGTACATTGAAAAAATACAAAAAATATATATTGATGAGATTCAGATTCAGATTCAATCACTTTATTCGTGTAGATTACATAATACAATAATTCAAAACCTATGCTATAAGAATAAAGATAAATGAAAATTACACTAATTACATTATGGTTTGCATAAGTTGGCTAATTATAAACTATGAAAACTTGCAAAATGAGACAGATGTAGGATTCAATAAGCTAACGGTAATATAAATTTGTGCTGTATCTACATAGAATGGCGAAGTTTAGACATATAAATGTCCATTCTTGGAGAGGGATGTTCAAAGACATCTCTCCCATTTACACTCAACCATGAGAGAGAGACGCTATCGAATATAAGTGCATTGGAAAGAGATAGTAAAGAAAATCATCTTGGAAAGCGAGAGAGCGATATCGTATATTCGTAAGTACATTGAAAAAGACTGGAGATTGAATAAAGATTTGAGAAAGGAAGAGTGAGGGCACTGTAGGATAGTTTAAAGAGAGAGCATTAGGGAAAAGAGAGGGATAGCATATTGGAAAGAGAGGAACGTTTTCGTCTTCACATAGAAATCTGTGCCGTAACTTTTGGTCTATGACTGTCATGAGAGTGAGTGAGAGAATGAATATGAGAAAGAGTTTATTAGAGGAAGATAGAGTGCGAAGTTCAATACAGAAAATGACGAGAGCGAGAGGGAAAGAAAATAGAGAGGTTGGCTTATTTTAGGGGTTGCTGTGCAATCGATAGGAGTTGAGAGAGGATCACTCTCTGAGTTTCTCTCTTTCTCTCTCTCTACAACTCTGTCTCTCTTGGTCCAGCTCGATCTTGCCATTGTGAATTTCAATATTTCAGGCCCAATGTTGCTTTAGCTGGTGCCAGCTACATGCTGTGGCAAAATCAACGGCTGCGAATTCTTGTGCTAGTAAATACTGCATAACATGTAACTTTCCACTCAGATTTCATTGTATGCCTTATCTTGAACGGTTTAAAGGAAGTCGGGCGTTACATAAATTGGGGTTTAGTAGTACCCGTAGTTTGAGGAAAAGCTGCTCCAGCAGCGGGATTTCAGTTCGAGGGGTTTCTATTATTTGTGGATAGAATTGCGGTCAAGAAGCTTGTGAGAAACTAGTTGGAAAAACAAATAGATTGAACAAAACTTTAATTGATTTTAACGTTTGTTTTGGGATGAATATTGTTAGTCAAGAAATTTAGTTGAGTAAACGATATTGATGAATATCTCATATATATCTCGATATTGATATATATTCAGCTGATATTGTGGTAGTTATCCATACCGAATGAAAATATTGAAAGAGCCAATACTAATCACATATACATATTGAAATACCGATTTCAGATGTTACACCATTATCATAAACCAACATTAAGTTGGCTCCTCACTATAATATTTTCGAAATTTCTCAACACCATAGTTTTGAGCTCGTTTATTATAATCTGGTTACCTAAAACCTGTTATAATAGAAAATCACAATTCAAATGTTGAACACCGTAATTTGAATAATTGGAATATAATTTTATTTCCTCATTCAAAAAATCGTACTTTTGAAGAGTACCCTCATAGTCCAAAGCCTATCAATAAGATCAACTGCTATTGGTCTAGACGTAGACAAGCTACTCCAAAATAGGCGGTTCATACAAATATTACAAATTCATTGCAGTGTTTGTTGTATGCACCCAAGGTGTATAGAGGTGGGGCAGAATGAAACAGCTGGCTGGTAAAGCTATGATACTGACGTCACGGAGTTCCTCTAGTGAAAAATTTAGCATTGATTTCCCTATCCTTGACGAAAAATCGTACGCTTTTTTCCAATTTACAAAATACATAATTGTTTGATAGATAAATGTTATTGTTGTTATTGTTATTGTTATGAGGGTGAAGCCCACATGAGCTCATAGGCTTGTGCGTGGGTAATGATATGGATGATAGATGACGACTACTCTGAGGTAGTCGGGACCGACGGCTTATCGTCTCCTCCGAAAGACGGGGTGGCCGTATTTATGTGATTGTGCTGTGGTCAAAAAACTGTTCCCCGCTTGGGACTTGAACCAGGGTCAACCTGGTTATCAGACCGGCGCTTTAACACTCCTCCAACGAGCCACCCAAACCTAAATTTCAAGACCTAAATTTTGAGTGATTTAAATCTATATTTTACTCAAATTTAACATTAGAAAAAGTCCGTTAACGTGTGTCGGGTATGCTCTCCAGGTGGGCTAATTCAATTATGAGTAGCAGTGCTATTATAAGATACATTTATAATATAATTGGATTCGATAGCATTGCTATCCATGATAGCATTAGCCCAGCTGCAGGCATTACCGAGACACGTTAACGGGCTTTTTCACATGTTAAATTTGAGTGAAATATAGATTCAAATCACTCAAAATGTAGGTCTTGAAATTCTCTACAAGCTCAGGTAAGAAATTTATCGACTAAACAATTCTGTATTTTGTAAATTGAAAAAAAGCGTACGATTTTTCGTCAAGGATAGGAAAATCAATGATAAATTTTTGACTAGAGGAACTTCGTGACGTCAGTATCATAGCCAGCTGCTTCACTCTGCCCCACCTCTACAATTCTATACACCTTGGTATGAACCATCCTCACATGATTACTATGTAATTTTGATGGGAAAGTTAAATTTTTCCTCGAGTACTAAATTTTGAAAATAAGATGAATGGACAAATATAACCATAGTTCAAGTCAGGACCAAAATTTTGACCGAGGGAAAAAATATGAAATAATAATTACGAAATCTAGATCCTCAACGTAAAATGAAACAAACAGAAACTCGGCGAAGGGTGAAAGAACGAAAGAAGAACGAATGAATAATAATGATAATTTCTAGATTCAACCATGTAGTAAGCTTATTGCGAGAACAGCTCTTCTCCGGATGCTCGTTTTCAGTTACAGAACTGCTAGTTGGCGTACGCTTGGAAGACACTTCATTACAATAGGTTTCACATTAAACGGCGTGTCTTCTCAGTTGAAGCAACAACACTGCTACTTCGCTTAGATTGAGAAGGAACGTCATACAATGTAAAGTGTATTGAAACTGTGTTCCTTCTAAGTTAACGCAAACCAAATGTGAAACACAGTCGTACAAGCATTGTCGCGTGTGTTGAGTAGACACCTCATAGAATGTAAAGTGTATTGAAACTGTGTTCCTTCTCAGTCCACGCGCACCAAATGTGAATCACAGTTGAACGAGCATGGTGAATAACTTCATTTCTATTTACTCTCATGTGCATTTCTGCTGCTGTTGGTTTTGTTAGGTGCTGGCTAAATAGACTGTAGCGCACTCTACACGGCAGTTTGCTTTCAGCTTGCGAGCACAGCAACATAGACGGAAGAGGTGTTATGGAGTGGCAATGTTGGTGAGAGAGACAGAGACGTTTTAACATTGCTTAGACTGAGAAGATGAATAGAGAGGTAAGGATGAATTCGGGGTGGAAGATGAGGAAAGAAATTCTGCTAATACAGCATAGACGGAGAAGGTGTTATAGAGTGGCAATGTTAGGGAGAGAGATAGAGACGTCTGAAAATTGCATAGATGATGGTGGGGAATAGAGAAATGTTGCAATTGACGGAGAAGATATAATAGAGTGATCAAGTGAAGAAGAGATATTCAGATTCAAATACTGAGAGATTAGATTACTTCATTCAAACAGATAAAAAATAAGCTCAGATTCTACATTGTAATATGAAAATTAGTTCAATAACTTCTATTAATTTCACGAAATAGAAACTTCTATTATAAAAAATCGAAGAAACGGTTATTAAATGAATGCAAATTTTACACAAATATCAATTTGAGGTTCTGCAAAATTGATTTGGAGTGTCAGTTATCTTAGTGAAAAGGCGAAGTTTGCACATATAGATGTCCATTTTTCGGAAAGGATAACGTTCTCATCAACAAATATTGGCCGTGAGACTAATACACGAAGAATCTAGCTCACCATAGCACCATAGAGCAAGTCAATATTAGAGAGAATACATTTATACTGGTACGGAAAAAAGACTTCCAAGCACAACACGAGATATTTAGAGTGGTTAACAAGGGAAATAGGGAACAAAAACAGCACCTTCCACCAACATTATGACTACTATATCATTGTCTCTTTCTATTTCTCACAAAAACTCTATCACTCTTTACCAGCCTCTCTCTCTCTATTTCTCACTAAAACCAAATCCCACTATCTCTCTCACTCAGTCACTCTATCAATCTTTTTCTCTCTCTTTCAATACCTCACTAAGCTTTCTCTCTGTCGCTGAATATTAGTTGAACGCATTCAATGGTAGTCTGTGCAAGGAAAGAAGACATTCTGAAAAGATGAGAAAATGGCTTCAGCAGTAGATACATTTTACCACTCCTGGGACAAAATCAGTTACCACTCCTGGGACAAAACGTAGGCCACCCACGTCAAGGTCATCCATGACGTCATAGTGTAACTTGGGCTAGCATATAGCTATTTCACTATCAAGATGGCAGTTTTTGGTGGGAAAAACCGAAATTTGAAATTAAATAAAATTAATTAAAATTAAATAAAATTAAATAAGATTAAATAAAATTAAATAAAAATTAAATAAAATTAAATAAAAATTAAATAAAATTAAATAAAAATTAAATAAAATTAAATAAAAATTAAATAAAATTAAATAAAAATTAAATAAAATTAAATAAAAATTAAATAAAATTAAATAAAAATTAAATAAAATTAAATAAAAATTAAATAAAATTAGATAAAAATTAAATAAAATTAAATAAAAATTAAATAAAATTAAATAAAAATTAAATAAAATTAAATAAAAATTAAATAAAAATTAAATAAAATTAAATAAAATTAAATAAAAATTAAATAAAATTAAATAAAAATTAAATAAAATTAAATAAAAATTAAATAAAATTAAATAAAAATTAAATAAAATTAAATAAAAATTAAATAAAATTAAATAAAAATTAAATAAAATTAAATAAAAATTAAATAAAAATTAAATAAAATTAAATAAAAATTAAATAAAAATTAAATAAAATTAAATAAAAATTAAATAAAAATTAAATAAAATTAAATAAAAATTAAATAAAATTAAATAAAAATTAAATAAAATTAAATAAAAATTAAATAAAATTAAATAAAAATTAAATAAAATTAAATAAAAATTAAATAAAATTAAATAAAAATTAAATAAAATTAAATAAAATTAAATAAAAATTAAATAAAATTAAATAAAAATTAAATAAAAATTAAATAAAATTAAATAAAAATTAAATAAAATTAAATAAAAATTAAATAAAATTAAATAAAAATTAAATAAAATTAAATAAAAATTAAATAAAATTAAATAAAAATTAAATAAAATTAAATAAAAATTAAATAAAATTAAATAAAAATTAAATAAAATTAAATAAAAATTAAATAAAATTAAATAAAAATTAAATAAAATTAAATAAAAATTAAATAAAAATTAAATAAAATTAAATAAAATTAAATAAAAATTAAATAAAATTAAATAAAAATTAATTAGAATTAAATAAAATTAAATAAAATCATCCTTTCCTGGCACAAGATAATAAAAAATAAAAGTGAGTCTCAATTTCCAGGCTATTGTGGTCCAGGGGCAAAAATAAAATTAAAATAAAAATTAAATAAAATTAAATAAAAATTAAATAAAATTAAATAAAATTAAATAAAAATTAATTAGAATTAAATAAAATTAAATAAAATCATCCTTTCCTGGCACAAGATGCAAAAAAATAAAAGTGAGTCTCAATTTCAGGCTATTGTGGTCCAGGCAAAAAATAAAATTAAAATAAAAATTAAATAAAATTAAATAAAATTAAATAAAAATTAAATAAAATTAAATAAAAATTAATTAGAATTAAATAAAATTAAATAAAATCATCCTTTCCTGGCACAAGATGTAGACTAAAAAATAAAGTGAGTCTCAATTTCCAGGCTATTGTGGTCCAGGGTCAAAAAATAAAATTAAAATAAAAATTAAATAAAATTAAATAAAATTAAATAAAAATTAAATAAAATTAAATAAAATTAAATAAAAATTAAATAAAATTAAATAAAATTAAATAAAAATTAATTAGAATTAAATAAAATTAAATAAAATCATCCTTTCCTGGCACAAGATGTGCCTAGATAAAAAAAAAGTGAGTCTCAATTTCCAGGCTATTGTGGTCCAGGGTCAAAATAAAATTAAATAAAAATTAAATAAAATTAAATAAAAATTAAATAAAATTAAATAAAAATTAAATAAAATTAAATAAAAATTAAATAAAATTAAATAAAAATTAAATAAAATTAAATTAATTAGAATTAAATAAAATTAAATAGAATTAAATCCCAAGGTGGTGGGGGTGAGGTTCTGTATATATTGACTGCCACTGGGAGTCCTTGGAAAGCCAAAGCCGACGCCAACAAGCCGACGCCAAAGCGAGCCTAAGCCGACGCCGACGCCAAAGCAGAAGCCGACGCCGACGCCGACGCCGACGCCGACGCTGAAGCCGAAGCCGACGCCAAAGCCGACGCCTACGCCAATGCCAAAGCCGAGGTCTATAAACTATTTATAGCTGATGATGTAGGTGTTATCTGTCAGTATGGATAAGTCTGTGATAGCAAGAGAGCTGCACAAGCAAGCTCGTAAGATATATACAGGCTTCTTATTCCAAATGTTCTAGGTTCAAGCAAGGATGGTGTAGTATACCATTACACCACAATGGATATCTTTTGCTGCTTAGACTCAAGATCAAGAGTCAGCACAAACTAAGACTGAGTTAAATTAGGTTTGGTTAGGTTAGTCATACTAACCTAACCCTACCTATTTTAACTCAGTCTACAAGTTTCCTATTTAATACACTTACAGCTATAAGGAATCAGGATATTCAATAATAACAAATGTCAAATTACATAGAATTTATTGACAAATTATACCATAGTATGCACAGATGAATCAATTTCAGTATTGAACAAAATATACAGCTGAATAAGTCTTTCTCCTCAACTATAATCTGTATTGTTAACATAATGCTCAACTGATAGTACATCCCTTTCACAAACAATTCATGGGCCATCAACTTTGTCATATCCCCAGTAGATGGCGGTGGCTTAGGTTTGCGTATAGCCTTATAGATGCTAATCTCAAAAGCTGAATCACCAGACTTTCCATTCTCCAGCCTGAATCGTTTCACATGTCCTGTACTCTCAATTTCTGTAAATCCTGCAAACTTTATCTCCTTTTGACCCAGTCCCAGTAGACATATAGATTGATGTCCACATATAAAATCACACTTGTAGTATTGGTCCTGATTGAGAACACTCAACACAATCTTCACATCCTTGCTCCTTAACTGCATCGCATCAACAACAGCCTTCTTCTTCTGCCTGAGTCGTGTGCATGCACAACTATGAGATTCACAATCTGCACAAAACTCCAAATGACCAGTATCCTTGAAAAAGTCACTCAATGTCATTATACCGTGATAATTCAGTTCAGCTTTAAGCTCACTCACTGCATTAAGCAGACAACGTTCATGTTCACTGTCTGACAACATTGTAGACTAACGCCCGGTTTTCAAGCAAACTCAAAGTTGAGGGACCATCAAATTTTGATGAACAGCTGACATTTTCTATGACAAGTATAGGAAACGTAGTAAATTGTAGTAAACTTGAGGGTCCCTCAAATTTGAGTGTGCTTGGAAAAACCGGGCATAAGTGTATTTCATTATCAGCAACCTCTTTCATACTCTGAGGCAAGCTTACTGAGTGGTGGGGTAACCCATTTCCTGTCTCAACAGGTCTGTGTGACATCATACAATTGCACAATATTGTACAAGTAAACAGTTGATTGACAGTCAATTGACAGTTGACTAATTTTCATGTTTCAACAGGTCTGCATGACATCATATGATTGCACAATATTGTACAAGTAAACAGTCAACTGATAGTTGACAATTGACAGTTGATTGACAGTTGACAGTTGACAGTTGACAATTGACAGTTGACAGTTGATTGACAGTTGACAGTTGATTGTAAGTTGACTAATTTTCAACAGGTCTGTGTGATGCAAACTAACTTAATGCTATAGGAGTGGGGATAGTAATTGATAACGCATAGAGTTGATTACAAAATTTTATTAATGCAAATGAACATTTACTGCATTGAAAAAACTATGACAAATGGGTCAATCTTCAAACAAAGTTCTCTTAATCCAGTCATGTAGAACATGAACAATTTTCATATAGGTAAGAAATCACCTTACTTTACTTTCAACAAAGGCAGTTTCAACTGTCAATTGATTATTTATTATCATTTTGTACAGATCTTACACTACTGATTCTATACTCAGCTAGCTGCTCCATTGTGCAGACATGTTTTGCCTTTTGAAGAACACTGGCAACCAATAGATTTCTGTGTAGACGTATCCCACCACGCTGATGAAGAGATTCTAAAAGCTTATCTATTGACATACTGTATATCCTTTGTGCCTCTGACTGCATATTGCAAAACAGCTCCAACAAAAATGATGATCACTACCAGTAACAGCTATATATATATATGTATATATCCAAACCAGTAGAGTGGTGGTGGTGGTAATACATTTCCTGTTTCAACAGGTCTAACACAGCATACGTGTAGTTAGTTTCAACTGAACTTTAGTGAGCTGAAGTGAACTGTAGTGAACTTAAACCTATAGGAGTAGGTAAGTTAAATGATTAATACAGATTTGACAAATAATATTGAATATTTATTGAAATACAAAGAATGGTTACAAGTCTCCATTATCATCATCAAAAAGTTTATGACATAAAGATTTATTTTTGAACAACGTTTTCATAATCCAAGCATGAGTAATGTTAACAATATTGAGTGCACAATATGGCGGTGTGTACATGATGCATTGTCTTTCTGATTCAGTGTTGCCAACCAGCCGTCTCCTAACAGTTTCCATATAGTTGAGTAGGTAGTGCTCTGGACAGTAGACTCCATTCCCAGCACTAGCCTGTATCAGACCCTCCAGGTTAGGCAGCTTGCAGAAGTTGTAGGGCGATGTTAGATCAATGTACTCCAACCTCTGCTTCTCATCAGCCAGTGGGTTCAGCAGGTTGTCCTTTGTTTTGGCCCAGGGGCACATCTTGTGCCAGGAAAGGATGATTTTATTTAATTTTATTTAATTCTAATTAATTTTTATTTAATTTTATTTAATTTTATTTAATTTTTATTTAATTTTATTTAATTTTATTTAATTTTTATTTAATTTTTATTTAATTTTATTTAATTTTTATTTAATTTTATTTAATTTTTATTTAATTTTATTTAATTTTTATTTAATTTTATTTAATTTTTATTTAATTTTATTTAATTTTTATTTAATTTTATTTAATTTTTATTTAATTTTATTTAATTTTTATTTAATTTTATTTAATTTTTATTTAATTTTATTTAATTTTTATTTAATTTTATTTAATTTTTATTTAATTTTATTTAATTTTTATTTAATTTTTATTTAATTTTATTTAATTTTTATTTAATTTTTATTTAATTTTATTTAATTTTTATTTAATTTTTATTTAATTTTATTTAATTTTTATTTAATTTTATTTAATTTTTATTTAATTTTATTTAATTTTATTTTATTTTTATTTAATTTTTATTTAATTTTATTTAATTTTTATTTAATTTTATTTAATTTTTATTTAATTTTTATTTAATTTTATTTAATTTTTATTTAATTTTTATTTAATTTTATTTAATTTTATTTAATTTTTATTTAATTTTATTTAATTTTTATTTAATTTTATTCAATTTTTATTTAATTTTATTTAATTTTTATTTAATTTTATTTAATTTTTATTTAATTTTATTTAATTTTTATTTAATTTTATTTAATTTTTATTTAATTTTATTTAATTTTATTTAATTTTTATTTAATTTTTATTTAATTTTATTTAATTTTTATTTAATTTTATTTAATTTTTATTTAATTTTATTTAATTTTTATTTAATTTTATTTAATTTTTATTTAATTTTATTTAATTTTTATTTAATTTTATTTAATTTTTATTTAATTTTATTTAATTTTTATTTAATTCTAATTAATTTTTATTTAATTTTATTTAATTTTATTTAATTTTTATTTAATTTTATTTAATTTTATTTAATTTTTATTTTAATTTTATTTTTGCCCCTGGACCACAATAGCCTGGAAAGTGAGACTCACTTTTATTTTTTTGGCCCAGGGGCACATCTTGTGCCAGGAAAGGATGATTTTATTTAATTTTATTTAATTCTAATTAATTTTTATTTAATTTTATTTAATTTTTATTTAATTTTATTTAATTTTATTTAATTTTTATTTTAATTTTATTCCTGGACCACAATAGCCTGGAAATTGAGACTCACTTTTATTTTGGCCCAGGGGCACATCTTGTGCCAGGAAAGGATGATTTTATTTAATTTTATTTAATTCTAATTAATTTTTATTTAATTTTATTTAATTTTATTTAATTTTTATTTAATTTTATTTAATTTTATTTAATTTTTATTTAATTTTATTTAATTTTATTTAATTTTTATTTTAATTTTATTTTTGCCCCTGGACCACAATAGCCTGGAAATTGAGACTCACTTTTATTTTGGGGGCACATCTTGTGCCAGGAAAGGATGATTTTATTTAATTTTATTTAATTCTAATTAATTTTTATTTAATTTTATTTAATTTTATTTAATTTTTATTTAATTTTATTTAATTTTATTTAATTTTATTTAATTTTTATTTTAATTTTATTTTTGCCCCTGGACCACAATAGCCTGTAAATTGAGACTCACTTTCATTTTTTTTGGCCAAGGGGCACATCTTGTGCCAGGAAAGGATGATTTTATTTAATTTTATTTAATTCTAATTAATTTTTATTTAATTTTATTTAATTTTATTTAATTTTTATTTAATTTTATTTAATTTTATTTAATTTTTATTTTAATTTTATTTTTGACCCCTGGACCACAATAGCCTGGAAATTGAGACTCACTTTTATTTTTTTTGGCCCAGGGGCACATCTTGTGCCAGGAAAGGATGATTTTATTTAATTTTATTTAATTCTAATTAATTTTTATTTAATTTTATTTAATTTTATTTAATTTTTATTTAATTTTATTTAATTTTTATATATAAGCTATATATATATATGTATATATCCAAACCAGTAGAGTGGTGGTGGTGGTAATACATTTCCTGTTTCAACAGGTCTAACACAGCATACGTGTAGTTAGTTTCAACTGAACTTTAGTGAGCTGAAGTGAACTGTAGTGAACTTAAACCTATAGGAGTAGGTAAGTTAAATGATTAATACAGATTTGACAAATAATATTGAATATTTATTGAAATACAAAGAATGGTTACAAGTCTCCATTATCATCATCATCTTCAAAAAGTTTATGACATAAAGATTTATTTTTGAACAACGTTTTCATAATCCAAGCATGAGTAATGTTAACAATATTGAGTGCACAATATGGCGGTGTGTACATGATGCATTGTCTTTCTGATTCAGTGTTGCCAACCAGCCGTCTCCTAACAGTTTCCATATAGTTGAGTAGGTAGTGCTCTGGACAGTAGACTCCATTCCCAGCACTAGCCTGTATCAGACCCTCCAGGTTAGGCAGCTTGCAGAAGTTGTAGGGCGATGTTAGATCAATGTACTCCAACCTCTGCTTCTCATCAGCCAGTGGGTTCAGCAGGTTGTCCTTTTTTTTGGCCCAGGGGCACATCTTGTGCCAGGAAAGGATGATTTTATTTAATTTTATTTAATTCTAATTAATTTTTATTTAATTTTATTTAATTTTATTTAATTTTTATTTAATTTTATTTAATTTTATTTAATTTTTATTTAATTTTTATTTAATTTTATTTAATTTTTATTTAATTTTATTTAATTTTTATTTAATTTTATTTGATTTTTATTTAATTTTATTTAATTTTTATTTAATTTTATTTAATTTTTATTTAATTTTATTTAATTTTTATTTAATTTTATTTAATTTTTATTTAATTTTATTTAATTTTTATTTAATTTTATTTAATTTTTATTTAATTTTATTTAATTTTTATTTAATTTTATTTAATTTTTATTTAATTTTTATTTAATTTTATTTAATTTTTATTTAATTTTTATTTAATTTTATTTAATTTTTATTTAATTTTTATTTAATTTTATTTAATTTTTATTTAATTTTATTTAATTTTTATTTAATTTTATTTAATTTTTATTTAATTTTATTTAATTTTTATTTAATTTTATTTAATTTTTATTTAATTTTATTTAATTTTTATTTAATTTTTATTTAATTTTATTTAATTTTATTTAATTTTTATTTAATTTTATTTTATTTTTATTTAATTTTTATTTAATTTTATTTAATTTTTATTTAATTTTATTCAATTTTTATTTAATTTTATTTAATTTTCATTTAATTTTATTTAATTTTTATTTAATTTTATTTAATTTTTATTTAATTTTATTTAATTTTTATTTAATTTTATTTAATTTTATTTAATTTTTATTTAATTTTTATTTAATTTTATTTAATTTTTATTTAATTTTATTTAATTTTTATTTAATTTTATTTAATTTTTATTTAATTTTATTTAATTTTTATTTAATTTTATTTAATTTTTATTTAATTTTATTTAATTTTTATTTAATTTTATTTAATTTTTATTTAATTCTAATTAATTTTTATTTAATTTTATTTAATTTTATTTAATTTTTATTTAATTTTATTTAATTTTATTTAATTTTTATTTTAATTTTATTTTTGCCCCTGGACCACAATAGCCTGGAAATTGAGACTCACTTTTATTTTTTTTGGCCCAGGGGCACATCTTGTGCCAGGAAAGGATGATTTTATTTAATTTTATTTAATTCTAATTAATTTTTATTTAATTTTATTTAATTTTTATTTAATTTTATTTAATTTTATTTAATTTTTATTTTAATTTTATTTTTGCCCCTGGACCACAATAGCCTGGAAATTGAGACTCACTTTTATTTTTTTGGCCCAGGGGCACATCTTGTGCCAGGAAAGGATGATTTTATTTAATTTTATTTAATTCTAATTAATTTTTATTTAATTTTATTTAATTTTATTTAATTTTTATTTAATTTTATTTAATTTTATTTAATTTTTATTTAATTTTATTTAATTTTATTTAATTTTTATTTTAATTTTATTTTTGACCCCTGGACCACAATAGCCTGGAAATTGAGACTCACTTTTATTTTTTTGGCCCAGGGGCACATCTTGTGCCAGGAAAGGATGATTTTATTTAATTTTATTTAATTCTAATTAATTTTTATTTAATTTTATTTAATTTTTATTTAATTTTATTTAATTTTTATTTAATTTTATTTAATTTTTATTTTAATTTTATTTTTGCCCCTGGACCACAATAGCCTGGAAATTGAGACTCACTTTTATTTTTTCCAGGGGCACATCTTGTGCCAGGAAAGGATGATTTTATTTAATTTTATTTAATTCTAATTAATTTTTATTTAATTTTATTTAATTTTATTTAATTTTATTTAATTTTATTTAATTTTATTTAATTTTATTTTAATTTTATTTTCCCTGACCACAATAGCCTGGAAATTGAGACTCACTTTTATTTTTTTTGGCCCAGGGGCACATCTTGTGCCAGGAAAGGATGATTTTATTTAATTTTATTTAATTCTAATTAATTTTTATTTAATTTTATTTAATTTTATTTAATTTTTATTTAATTTTATTTAATTTTTATTTAATTTTTATTTAATTTTATTTAATTTTATTTAATTTTATTTAATTTTTATTTAATTTTATTTAATTTTTATTTAATTTTATTTAATTTTTATTTAATTTTATTTAATTTTTATTTAATTTTATTTAATTTTTATTTAATTTTATTTAATTTTTATTTAATTTTATTTAATTTTTATTTAATTTTATTTAATTTTTATTTAATTTTATTTAATTTTTATTTAATTTTTATTTAATTTTATTTAATTTTTATTTAATTTTTATTTAATTTTATTTAATTTTTATTTAATTTTTATTTAATTTTATTTAATTTTTATTTAATTTTATTTAATTTTTATTTAATTTTATTTAATTTTTATTTAATTTTATTTAATTTTTATTTAATTTTATTTAATTTTTATTTAATTTTTATTTAATTTTATTTAATTTTTATTTAATTTTTATTTAATTTTATTTAATTTTTATTTAATTTTTATTTAATTTTATTTAATTTTTATTTAATTTTATTTAATTTTTATTTAATTTTATTTAATTTTTATTTAATTTTATTTAATTTTTATTTAATTTTATTTAATTTTTATTTAATTTTATTTAATTTTTATTTAATTTTATTTAATTTTTATTTAATTTTTATTTAATTTTATTTAATTTTTATTTAATTTTATTTAATTTTTATTTAATTTTATTTAATTTTTATTTAATTTTATTTAATTTTTATTTAATTTTATTTAATTTTTATTCAATTTTATTTAATTTTTATTTAATTTTATTTAATTTTTATTTAATTTTATTTAATTTTTATTTAATTTTATTTAATTTTTATTTAATTTTATTTAATTTTTATTTAATTTTATTTAATCTTATTTAATTTTATTTAATTTTAATTAATTTTATTTAATTTCAAATTTCGGTTTTTCCCACAAAACTGCCATCTTGATAGTGAAATAGCTATATGCTAGCCCAAGTTACACTATGACGTCATGGATGACCTTGACGTGGGTGGCCTACGTTTTGTCCCAGGAGTGGTAACTGATTTTGTCCCAGGAGTGGTAAAATGTATCTACTTTCAGCTCCGTCACTATTGACTCATTAATTATAAATTTGATCCCAAATCGTAGGTAACACTTTGATCTGGAATTTGAGACCAAATTTATAATTTTTGGACCAATATTGACCGAGCTGGCTCATTCCACCTTCATCTTGTCAGAATATCTTCTCTGCTTAAACAGACTATAACAACGTTCCTCGTAGCAAATGTGGAATCATTTCCGTTCTACATGTTCTGGTTAAAACTTTATTTAGATAGTTTCCTCAAAGAGCAATTTTCAGCGATGATATTATTATATTTTCGCACATTACTGTGAACTAGACGAAACAGTAATGTTATTGGGGTTGTTGAACCTTCAACTGAGTGGGTGGAATTAGTAAGAGCATAATAAAGAATGATGCATGTGAATAATATTATCATTTGAAATAACTTATGTATTGTTTAATACCATAGAGAAAGGATAGTTGACTATATCTAACTGTTCTTCCTCTATAGTAATACAATAGTATATATTATGGTTATTACAAAGGTTATTATGATAACTCCATCAAGTTTATTGAGCTATTTATCAACTTTGTGCTCTTTATTGCAATTGCATACCATATGACACAGTTTTTTTATAATGAAATCATTTTTGAGATGTAATAAACATAAATGTTCATTGGACAATTGTTTCATGCTTTATAATAACTCCCGTTTTATCGAATATAGGTGAAATAGGTTCTTCTTATTACTCTACCTCTCTTATTTCTTAACATCTTCCCCATGATTTTTTTAATTAAATTTATTTGTTTTGATACAGATATAGGTAAGCATACAATGTACAATACACAGCATACATAATAAAAGACTATAAATAAGCTCACAACCATGAAAGTATACAACTTTAATGCATACTTTTGAAATATTTAGTTTGTCCACAAGATGGGAAAGTGACTCCAGATCGGTCAATATTGGTTCAAAAATCATAAATTTGATCCGAAATAGACCTTGATTCGGATCAGAATGGTTCCTACAAAGATCGAGACCAAATTTATTATTTATGAAAAATTAATATTGGCAAGCTGGAGTCATTTTTCCATCTTGCCAGAATGTCTTCTTTGCTTTGATAGGCTAAACGAGAATCAGCCATTTTGTGATCACTCCCAGCCAGCCACAGTGGGATCCACTGAGACCACCTCCAAAGTATTCTTGCAATGCGATTGGTCGTCCCACTAAGCTACCCCTCCTACTAGCCACGCCTCCAGCCAATCACAAGCCAGCAAGGCAACCAATCAGACTTGTCATCCGATCATAGAAAGTAGCCAGCCCCATCTATCAGCAAACTAAACAACTAGCATGACAAGTCATATGAGTTTGCCTTGCTTGACTGCGATTGACTGGAGGCGTGGTCAGTAGAAAGGGGAGCTTAGTGGGACGACCAATCGCATTGCGAGAACACTTTAGAGGCGGTCTCACTGTACCCTTCGCTGCTTGGCAGGGAGTGATCACAAAATGGCAGTTTCTCCATTACGAGCTTGAAGGCTTGATTGCTTGAAAATGATAATGCATTCATTTCCAATGTCACTGCGTCTAGCAAACTGTTTATCAAGCTTGTTGGAAAAATGAAGTTGGATCTATATTTTTAATTTGGTTAGCGTTCATTTCGTGTATCAAATTTCGAGATTTGCGTTGAGTTTGCTTTATTCCAGATTTCTACCATCGGATTTGTATGAGCATGAAACAAATAAATTTATCTATTTATTTTCGGTTCGTGTTCGGTTCGAGTCCGGTTCATGTTCGGTTCGTGTTCGTTTCGCGTTCTGTTCGCGTTCGATTTGCGTTAGCTGATTTGAATAAATCCAGATACCCGATAAAACAAACAGTGTTTCAAAATGAATAACGAAATGAATGATCAAACAGTGTCAAAGATGTACTATGATAATTATGAAGATCAATGCATGATATCAAAGTTGTTGGATAATGAGCTCATTCTGCAACGGTTTTGATGATTCAGTTCGTAATGATTCGATTTCGGAAAATGAATTTTTTGAAACAGTTTTTCATCCAGCATTTATTATTCCTCGAATGAATTGTGGCAAGCAAGAATCGTCTAGTTCTAGGTCATACATAGACTTGACAACACATACATACACACTCTGTGCTTCATTTGTTCGTCATGTCGTTACATTGTAAAGGTCAAGAGAGTGCAGGAAAACACACAAGAACAACAAAATAAAGAAAAACACTACATCTGGAAAAACTGAGTAGTCTGCAAATAAAGGATACCCATCCTCCTAACACAACATACTACCTACAAAGCGTTGTATATACATATAGAGTAAATGAAAATAGTAAGATATATGTATTAGAAGACTACAACAAGATGAACATAGATATTCAGATAGAATAGAGGACGCGTTATATAAATGTATATGGGAGAGGAAACTACAGAGATATATGTATCAGACTACAACAAGATAGACATAGATATTCAAATAGAATAGAGGACGCGTTATATAAATATATATGGGAGAGGAAACTACAGAGATATATGTATCAGACTACAACAAGATAGAAATAGATATTCAGATAATAAACTAAGCTTTGTATTACACATATATGGAAGAGGAGTATAGAGAGATATGTTTGTGAATACAAGAATATAGACATAGCTGTACAGAGGTTATAGAGAGGGATCTATATAATATACAGGAATATAGAGAGATACATATTGTAGAAAATCAGATATATGTGTATAAAACGTCTTCGAAAGTTACATAGAGTTGAAGAGAATACAGTGATACATGAATAATAGGACGCAGAACAACACATAGGAGTCTACAGAGATATATGATTAAGAGGACTCAGTACTCTATATATAAGAATATACAGAGATATATGAATAATAGGACACAGTACAAATATATACTCTACATATACAGTACATATATAGGAATATGTATTGGATAAAACTCTCGAGAGAAACATCCAAGTTAGTATGTATAGTTGTTAGCAACACCTATATGTATATAGAAGTAGGACAAACGGAGCTATACTTCATAATAATGCTTTCCCATCGTTCCAGCCTCTCTTTAGACTGTGGGGAAAATCAATAACTCCTCCTGGGGGGGTCAGGGGGGGGCCCTTAAGGCTGTAACCCTTGCTTTTCACCCCCACCAACCCCCCCCCCCCGCAAAGGGTTGAAGGTCTACTACAGCACACTACAACTGAACTGACGGATGGCGAATGTTTGTTTTCAATGCTCAGCTCAGTTGGGACAGTCGGCGAGCGGTCTACGGGCGCAGAAAACGTTGAGAGTGATCTTAGCTGAGCAGTTTCGGTGTTGTGGACCGCGTTGGAACTGTCCTGAGAGAGCTGAGTTGAATGAAAGACAGTTGAAAACCGTCAGTTTAGATGGAACCTACTCTACCTCTGAAATTGAGGGATAATGGGTTGGATTAGAGAGCAGGCGTTTCTCTCCCTTACTCACTCACTGCAAAAGCTAAGCACTTGATTGAGTAAGGACTGAGAGAAATGGAAAAAGAGAAAGAAATACTTCTGAACGCGATAAGAATGATGAGACTTTCGAAATCATTGCTGTCGATTGGGGGAAGAAAATGGATATGATAGTTTTATACAGCGATAATAGAATATGATATAATATAGAATTTCTATATTCTATTTTCTCTGGTTTCATCTGAGTTATATAGTTTTTGTTTTTTTTATAGTTTCAGTTTTATCTGAGTTATTATAGTTTTTTTTTATCTGACAAATGAAAAAGTGATATAAGTTAACACTGTAGCCCACTGTTATACAATGACACTGTATCATGAGGATGTGATATCACATATTATAGAGTATTGTTTATGTTGAAATACTAACGGTTCAACTGTTAAAACATTATTTGTATAATTTTTGATTAGTTGTAAAGTTTGATTAGTTTTGATTGATATATTGTGGTAGTTATTCATATTGAATGATAAGACAAAATGTCATGTGATATCACATAAAATTACAGAGTATTGTTTAATGTTTATGTTGAATTATCAACGGTTTAACTGTTAAAAAGTTATAATATTTGATTAGTTGTGGAGGTGATATTGTGGTAGTTATCCATATTAAATGATAAGACGAAATGTCATGTGATATCACATATTATAGAGTATTGTTCAATGTTTATGTTGAATTACCAACGGTTCAACTGTTAAAAAGTTATTTGTATAATTTTTGATTAGTTGTGAAGGTGATATTGTGGTAGTTATCCATATTAAATGAGAAGACCTTTCAAATTTTAAATTTATAAATCATGGTTTTATTATTCTTGTGAGTTGAAATTTGTGAGCATAGTGAAAGTGGACATTGTGGATAGACATATAACCTATATCTTAAACCTTCATCATCATCATTCATCATCACTCATTCATCCTTTGCTTAAAATACTTGGAAACCATTCGCAATTGTAAAGAAAGAATAAAGACAAGATGTTGTCAAACCAACGATTTATTAAAAACCGAGATACCGGTTACCGGTTGTTGATTTTTTAATAAATCAGTGGTTTGGCAACATATTGTCTTTTCATTTGATTTGTATAATGATTATTATGATACAGTCGGTATAGTGCAAAGTAAAGCTCTCAATAATTTGTTTCTTCAATTCCATATTATAATCATTTCAAAGAAACACGTAGTATGTGATAAATAGATGACGACTAAAGGTTAGACGGTTTCGTCTGTCTCTTATACGTGAGTTAACCTACTAACAGCTGATGTAAAGCATCTATTGTCTCTTTTGATTTAAAAACATCACTCTGGCCTGTCTGAATTACAACTATAATTGACAACATCAGCTGTTGGAGCGTACAAGGAGCAGACGTAGCCGCCTAACTTTTTGGCGTCAGCATCAATAATTTGGATGAGGAATTTAGCATATTTCATCAATATTTTTACAAACTTTGTATTCACGGTATAATTTATTCACAAAATGATACATTGTAGTAGTATTAATAGTCTGGTCGAGCAAAGAAGACATTCTGGCAAGATGAGAAAATGATCCAGCTTGGTCAAAGATTTCAAATATTCTATCTCGAGTTTTGGGAAACATTCTGCTCTATAATTTGAGAACAAATTTATAATTTTCCAAACAATATTGACCCTGTTGGATCCCTTCTTGCCAGATACGAATGTCTTCTTAACTCGACCATACTATAGGAGAGTGATCGAAGGTCTACTTACATTAAGAAGATAGAACAATTCATTTAATAATGTAATTCCATTCATAATCATAGAAAATTGATAATAGATAAATATTTCATTCATAATTTGCTGGCAATGATTTTAGAGGAGTCTTAATCAGCATATTGGTGAATTCGATCATTTCGTAGCATCAGCATTGTGTGATAATTATTTTAAATTAACTGTCGAAAATCAATGTTAATTGAGCCTAATTGAGCCCTATTGTAGCCTAATAGAGATTTTGGAAACTTTTAGTTCCTACTTCAGAATAGAGTCAAACTTGACCGATAAGGGGAAAGTTTAATGTAATGTATCTTTTATTCTTTTGTTTATTTGTCCTATCCAATGAATTCAAAGTAGTGTATTCCAAGAATAATAGGCTACTGAACGGCATTGATTTACAATATACGTTATTAACTATAGATGGTGCGAAAAATTAAGACGGTTTCGTCTGTTCCTTGAACATTCCAATTACTGCCTAGTAACTATAGCCAGTAATTGAATCAGCTGATGAGAGAGTAATGCATGACTCTATTCTCTAGTCAGCTGGTCCGGTCAGTTGGGCAGTCTATTCCCAGACAACAAATTTCTGGTACGTATAACAGATGAAACCGCCTTAACAGACTAAATCGCCTTGATATAATAACCTAAAATAGCACAAATTGTTTTTCTACAAATAATTTGGGACTACTGTAACTAGATATCTTCTATAAATCATTAAGAGAATAGAATCTATTGACCCACTTACAAATAATTTTAAAACAAATTACACAACCATTCAAACAAAAATCATAAATTTAATCAATAATTATAGACCTGTTTTTCCTCCATCTGAAGGTCTGCAGCTCAGCAACAGGTGTGTCCTCCTCTTTATTCACCGATTGGTCACTCATTTTTGTCAAAATTTCACTTCATTTTCATCCAAAAAACCACAATTTCAGCAAATTTTGCATGAGAATAACCTAGTTTCCAACAGCACTACACAGCACATGGTCATAATCGCCTACAAGGATAACACTTTCACTCCACTATACAACCGCACCGTAACAACACACAGACTAGAGTGAGTATTGCCGAGTATTATCACTCTTGGAGTAAATTTGGTAACAGTCCCTCCTTGAAACCAGTTTCCACTACCAACTGAACAGACCAAAATTCCCTTTTCTGTCCTGAATTGTCGCTCTATCAGTCGTTCAGGAATGCGAGAGGAAGTTGTTATCAAGTGTTTTATCCTTTTTTTACTTTTTTTTAATCGAAAACTTCTACAACTCATTAATTTATCTCTTAGGCCTATTTTATTTTTGATAAAATTATCAAAACTTTGTAGCTGTAACCTGAACTCTGTTCACCATCACCAAGTATATCTATATAAGTTTTTTATTTTAAATAATATATCAAAGTACCCTTTTTTGAATTATTTTTTCAATGCATGACATGTTTCAACTAATTATAATAATTTTCAAATCAAAATAATGATAAAAGTAGCCCTGAGATTAAGGAAACAATAGCTATAGAATGACTGTAGAATGATTGATACTCAGCTCTGTTAGCACAGTCTGACAGCTGTCCACAAGATTGAAAAACTGTCCCGCTAAGCCTTGAGAATTTCCAGTAGATGCCTACTAATAACATAATACAACATTAGACTATTGAAATTGAAAGATTACTATGAAATTAAACTTAATTGTGAAAGAAGAGAAGAATATAATTATAATGAAACAGATACTATTTGTAGCAAAGTTAATTTATTTAGAGTTATTACTAGCAAGGAAATTATTTGGGCGTAATATAAGAAGTAATTTAGTCCCTTGTAACCTGCCTGGATTATTGCCATACATTGTTTTAAGGGAAACCATAACTCAGTACTGTATTTGCTTGATAATGCTGAATATCGTAATCTAAGTAGAGTATGAATTAAAATTTAAAACATCATATTATTTTGGATTTTACACAAACACTTGAAGTTTAGTTCAAATTCTTATTATATTTATATTCCATTTCCTTGTTCCAAGTTACTAATAGTTTTGAACATAGCTTTAATTGTGAAAACTGTGTTACAGTTTATACTGTGTAGAATAGTATATAGGAAAGACCCCACATTTGTGAACCACTGATAATACTTGAAAATGATTTATTATGTTTGTTAGAGACTAGTTTTATCTGTTATCCGGTGTTGTTGATAATTTTCGAGTGATACTTGAACTATTTCTGAGCTATTTCTTTTAAAAATTCCAATCTGTTATCAATTTGTTGGCTATACTTCTAAAAAAATGGGAATATTATCGAAGTTTGTTGGTTCCAGTTAATATTTATGTTTTGGTTTGATCTCGATTAGTACCAATGATCAATTATTCCATTTGGTGCATCAGGAGGTTCTCAGTATTTGAGTGATATTGGTAATTTAATTTCCTACTCTAACAGGATAATAAATTCTCCGATTTCATTTTAATTCATTTCTATTCAATGGATGACTTAGAAGTTATATTGCAGACCACTGGCTCGTGCCCACGAATCATGTGAAGTGCCCGTATCTTTCACTGTACAGCACTTCACCTGTTTCGTGTTGTAAACAATTCAAATTCAAATCCAAAGTGGATATCAAGTGGTCAGAGAAAAATAAATAATATTACACAGTAATTGCACTCTGGACTTCAAATTGGTTCATGGAAATAGTTCACAAAGATCACAGAAAATAATGAAAACTCAAATACTTCAATCACTTTTCCAACAGTCGATAAATAACAAATTGGGATTTCCCAGAATAGAAAATTGAAATATCAACAAAAAACTAATTTATTTCACGTTTGAGTGAAGTACAGAGTGTGTGGAATTCATTTCATTTGATAGCCATTCATTGCGAATAATGTTTGAAGACCGAAAAAGGACCAGAGAGAAACAGAGGAGAGAGAAAAAGAGAAAGTGAGCGAAAAGAGAAAAAGCAATTTAATGAAAAAGTAGGGAGAAATAATGAAATGTTCCAATCTATATTATTCTAATCTGTTCTCGTTTAAAGCACTGAGAATTCACCATAAGAGAGAAGTTATCACTTCTCTAGCTTACTTAACAACTGGTAACTAATATAACTGACATAACTACCGTTTATATAACATAACTACTCTATAACTGCCATCGTCAGTTACCAGTGAAGATGTGGAAGAGAAAGACCGATTAGATTAGATTAGATAATCAGATTTCATTTATTAGATTGCAATTGAATATTATAGTGGATGTAGCGAATATCGCTATGAGCATCTACCGTGCTGCGCTCTGGTGGATTATCGTGTGTACTTTTCTACGCGTTTTAGCATACAAAGCATAGCGCTAAATGGGAAAAACGCATTTATAATTAGAATGGTATTATTGATATTTGGGATATGAATGTTAGTTATTGATAGTATTATAGCTCATTATATTAGAAAAATCCCAGTTTTCAAGTATTTGAGAGCAGACAACCGCAAACAGATGTATTTGAGAGTCGACAAAAACTTTGAGATAACAGCTGATAAGTTATCTTACATGAAAATGAAAAATTGGCGCAAGCTCACATTTATTTGAAAAATTGAATGATATGAATATTCCTCATTAAAACATAATTAATAGAGTTTTTGCGTTGATAGTAACAGCTTATTAGATTAACTAACATAATAACTATTCATGTACATTACCTCATGTACAGGTTAGAATGGAGCACTCCATTGTCCTACTTGATCGATAAATCCTTTTGTATGTAAACAAAACAATTAGGTTAGCTTCACCTATCAATATTTATCCAATGCAGTGAACCATTCTTTTTATTGATGAAACTTATGTATGGCAATTGGAAAAGTGTAGAACTTGAAATTTCCATTGCGTGTTTTATTTTTACAATCCAGAACACAACAAATTCTCCAGGACATTATTTTTATCCTTACAGCGAATACAGAAAAGTGAATATACAGTGAGAATAACTAATTATTCTATGAATTTCATGAGCGGAAATTGTAGAAATATTATTATCAAACAATAATAATTATGTTACTAGCAATCTTTACACATGAGGATTTGATTATCTTGATGAAAAAGGGAAGTTTCTCTGAGAGGAAGAAAAGGAAAGAAGAAGAAGAAGAACAAGGAGAAGAAGAAGGAGAAGAAAAAAGAGGGGAAAAAGAGAGAGAAAAATATTGATTTTTGATTGATTGACTTATTTCTTGTGTACTAGGTCTAGAAAGATCTATTGAACAAAAAAGAATACAAACCGGAAGAGCTTCACATTAAAAAAAAAAGAGAAAAGAGGAAAGGGAGAGAGAGAGAGAGAAAGAAAGAGAGAGATTGATTCCTAGTAGATTGATTAATTTGTTCTTGTACTTGTCCTAAAAAGACCTATTGCACAAAAAAAGCATACAAGATGAAACAGTTTTATAATACTAAAAAGTAAGTGAGAAAGAAGAAGAGAGAGAAAGAGAGAAATAAAGAGAGAAAAGGGGGAGAGTGATAGAGATGATGAAAGAGAAAAACAAATTACATTGTTCGAGAGACATCTAACTCATACAATCGATTAGAAATCCAGAGCGTATCTATCGCACTGTGTTGTCATAGCTTCAGATTTCAAATTATATTGTTGAAACGATCAATGCCAGTGACAGATATCCTAACCCCCTCTCATAGGCACCCCATCCTTTCACCCCCCCCTTTATAGACACCCCATCCTTTACACCCCCCCACCAATCTTCTCAACCAGAAATGATATGCTTTTATTAAATTTGACTGTCAATCATGCCACGTGCGCGCTCATACTGAAATGAAAGAAAAGAGTTCACAATGCGATTTCTCATTTTGCCAGAAGAGAGAGAGAGAGAGAGAGAGACAAGGTTATTTGGGTTGGGAGGGGCGGTATTTAATAGAGTTACCATTCAGAGGAGACTAGAATCTTTTATTGAGAAGTTAATTTGTAAAATATAACTGGCCAATTTGTTATTGATACTCAGCTCTGTTTGGAAGTCTGAAAGTCTGAAAGCCATCCGGTCCAGCTGAGCTTCTTTCAACTCGATAAGCTCTTGTAGACCGCTCGTCGACTCTCTTACCAGAGCTAAGCATTGACAACAATCTTTCATCAAACACCAGTTTTGCTGATTGTTGCTATGTTCATTTACCTGTTCATTCATAAGGATACAAATTTGCAAGATAAGAAAAAAACAGGCGATCGCCCAAAATTTACTACTAGGCTCGTGCCCACGAAACAGGTGAAGTGCTGTACAGTAAAAGATACGTGCACTTCACCTATTTCATAGGTACGAGCAGCCAGTGAAATATAGTCAAATGATGAACACTCCAAATTTCCATGTCATGTGAACCTAGGTTACTTGAATCTGGAAAAATCTTTTTTTGGAGTTCAACCAGATATTGAAGTGAATTTAATTTTTCAAGTGTTACAATACTTATCTAGAATTGGTTTTTATCAATTGAAGACAACAATATTCTTTCAAAGCTTCAAAATAAATTGATATGTATAGTCTGTCCAAGCAAAGAAGACATTCTGGCAAGATGGAAAAATTACTCTAGCTCGGTCAATATTAGTTCAAATATTAGAAATTTGGTCTCAAATCATGAATCAAAAACGTTTGTACGGTTTGAGACCAAATTTGTAATTTTTCAACCAATATTGACTAATTTTCAACCCATCTTCCCAGAATGTCTTCTTTGCTTGAACAGACTATACTTGGGCCTGTATAGAACTTCAACTCCCTTGAAAAATAGTAAAAACCACAACTTTAAGCAGGTTGAGTTACGAAGATTTCTCATACATGGAAGTTGAATGTATTCCAAAAATATTTCAAAAAGGGTAAGTTTATCATTCACTACTGTAAAAGGTTATCATCATAATAGTTTGTTAGCCACATGAATGAAGTGTAATCTCATTCCTCCTAATCAAATGTTATACACACGAATAAATTAATAATTGTCCTTCTAATCAAAGTACAGGGAGTACTTAACAGACTTTGATTATTTCCTCAATCACACATGCCTTTCCCAAAGTAGGCCCACAATCCCTAGCTAGTTGTAACAACCAAGTGTAATTGCAGGTAACGTAATGGAAATGTAATTTCAGCCTGGGCAATTAGCATGCCGACAGGGAGACACAATCTAGATCTTGCAAGTCAAACAGTATGCAGCAACAAGTATAAACGAGGAACGATTCCAATTTCTGAACGCAGGAACAGAGCGACGGCGAACAAGGAACGAGATTGAGATATTTGCATCTCATAATGTAAATTGAGGGATTCCTTGTGCCTTGCAAGCGTCTACCCTTCAACGCTGAGATAGTGAGATATGCTATGATAGTGAAGCAAGGGCTGTGATTATAATTCGCCTATTATGTAACTTCCCAATTGATGTTACACGAATTGTAAGGTGAATACAATGAATACAATGTAGGACGTTAGATAAAATAGAGGTTCGTGTCTTGTCTATCTTTGGTATCTGAATTCGATTAGGGAACATAGGAGAGGCCTACGATGACAGGAAGATAACAGAGGGAATGGAGGAGGAGGAGGAGGAGGAGGAGGAGTAGGGGAAGAAGGAGTAGGAAATGAAGTGGAAGAAGGAGGAAGAAGGAAGAGAGAAAGACTGGTAATGAGGCAATGAAAATTGAATAGAAACAATATTATCAAAAAGCAACAATGATTGTTAGTAGACAGAGAATTTGAGGAAAAATCTAGTACAAGAAAATATGTCAAGAGGTGCGGTAGAAAAAAGAGAAGATTTGGAGGAAGAAGTCAGAGTAGAAGAAGAATGAGATGGAAGATAAAGAGAAGAACAGCAAAATGATCTGGGGAAAACCGTGTAAAGAAGAATTAAAAATTATTGAAGCTGAGGGAAGAGAGGAGAAGATTAGAATCATGAGAAAGAGAATAGAAAAAGAAAAGAGGAGAAGAAAGAGGAGGAAAAGAAGAAGACGAAGAAAAAGTAAAAGAAGGAGGAAAAGAGGAAGAGGAGGAAAAGTTTATGATGAAGGTAAAAAATAGAAAATGAGGAAGAGGAGAAGGAGGAAAATGTTATGGAAAAAAGAAGAAGAAGAAGAAGAAGAAGAAGAAGAAGAAGAAGAAGAAGAAGAAGAAGAAGAAGAAGAAGAAGAAGAAGAAGAAGAAGAAGAAGAAGAAGAAGAAGAAGAAGAAGAAGAAGAATATCAAAAGAGGTGAGAATAAAAAGGACAAATAGATATACAGAATACAGGGTGTTTCAGGAGGAATGTTCAATACTTCTCAGGCTGATTCCTCACACCAAGTAGACAAAAAAGTTTTATGAGACCATCCCCCAAAAACACTTGAGAAGTATTGCACATTCCTCCTGAAACACTCTGTATAAAAAAATAGAGATTCACGATGAATGAGTAAGAACAACTAAATAGGTACTTGAAAAAGAGATGACGATGTCTTTGATATTTTCAAGTAATCTGGAAAACTTTTGAGAAAGATGATAGTTCTCATGATTAGAGATTACACTATAATAAAACTAAGAAAACAACTACTGGAAGACATGAGTAGCTCCAAGGTTAAGCAATAGAGTCATTGTATGTATTAAACTAGTGGTAGGTTTGAGGGAAGGGGGTGCTCGCGGAAACTCAACCTCAACCTCGGGGAGTTATTAAATCCCTTTCCGAATGAATCAAGTAGCATCCCCTGTGTTTCCAACCCCCGGAATTACACCCCCTACCCCCCTGGAGTCTCTTGTAACCCCCTCCCAACCTGGAAACCTTGTTGTGCTTGCTTGTTACTCCTCGGTAGAGTAAATGTTGCATGCAGATAAGCCTTGCCCACCCTGTATATACCCAGTGTATATCATAGGTCATAATTTGTTTCCTTATAAGATTAGTCGAGCCGTGTTCTGCCGAACGAACAAGTATCGTACAGAGCTATAGTCTGTCCAAGCAAAGAAGACCCTCTGGCGAGATGGGAAAATGACTCCAGCTCGGTCAATATTGGTTCAAAAATTATCAATTTGATCTCAAATTCTAGGAAACAATTTTATCCACAATTTGAGATTAAATTGATAATCCTTGAACAAATATTGACCGAGCTGAAGTCATTTTCCCATCTTGCCAGAGGGTCTTCTTCGCTTGGACAAACTATAACAGTCTATTATTTATAAGTTTGTTACGATTCATCACTGAATAATAATGTTGTACAATGCTCAATCTTTCCAAGCAGAGAAGACATTCTGGCAAGATGGAAATATGACTCCAGCTTGTTCAATATTGGTTCAAAAATTGTAAATTTGTTCTCTAGTTGTAGAAACTATCCTGCTCTACAATTTGAGACCAAATGTATAATTTTTCCAAGCAAAGAAGACATTCTGGCAAGATGGAAATATGACTCCAGCTTTTTCAATATTGGTTCAAAAATTGTAAATTTGTTCTCTAGTTGTAGAAACTATTCTGCTCTACAATTTGAGACCAAATGTATAATTTTTGAACCAATATAGACTGACCTGGAGTCATTTCCCCATCTTGCCAGAATGTCTTCTTCGCTAGGACAGACTTTAGCTTGCATATTATTATAAATTTGTTCTCTTCACACGGCGTATGCATTCAATATATTATTATGAAGACAATAAATTATTATAAAAATGATTATAATATGGAATTCTACACTTTTCCTATATCCCTCCAACCCTCATTACAAGGCGAATTTTTGATACGCAGTAGTGATACAGAGTTCAAAATTGATACAAAAAGATAGCTTGTTGATACGCGACACTTGCAATAGCCTACTCATGGCTTGCCGCAATATTGACTATAAAGCCTGCTGTACACGAAATAAGTAGTGTGGGTCAATACTAACTATAGCCATTAAACCCAGTACTAACGTTCGTACAGAATGCTGATTTGATAATTATTCTCTCAAATTTACGTCAAAATATCGATTGGAGTCATGCATTATTACAGCAAACTCCATTTACTACAAAAATTGACAAATATCAATAACGTTTCTTCGAATAGGAGCTATAATCTTGAATATCATAATCTTACGAATATTTTACTATTGTATTACGTTTTGGAAGAATAAAATTGATTGATATCATGATCGAGAGTCTAGCTATCACTGGCGGCTCGTACCCACAAAACAGGTGAAGTGCCCGTATCGTTTACTGTACAGCACTTCACCTATTTCGTGGGCAAGAGCTGCCAGTGGTAGCTATAGTCTTGACGAGCAAAGAAGACAAACTCCTTCATAATGGCCAATTGAAGGAAGAGTGTAACTGCGCATTTAACTGAAAATTTTTGTGTATATCACCAGTGGCGGCGAAACAGGTGAAGTGCTGTACAGTAAAAGATACGGACACTTCACCTGTTTCGTGGGTATGAGCCACCAGTGATAATAAATTCTTCTTCTACCAACATACCGCTAATAAGATGTGATGAAGGACAAATGAAAGAGTGGGACTATTTTCATTTCGAATGCTGGCAGCATTGAACAGCTGACATTTTGGAGGAATATCTTTTTACTTCGACAATCTTTCTTCTTTTTTGACAAGACTATACATTTCATGCCACTAGATGATTTTGGTAGAAGCATAGGCTATTGGCCACTTAAACTCCACTAGATATACTGGCTGCCACCATGAAAACATACCAGATTGTTTTTTCATTGTCGGCCAGTAACTAATTATCGCAAATTGGACTGATAAACAACAAAAACCTCCTCATTCAATTGATTTATAACCTTAAAATAACAAATTTCATGCCAAAAATCCGAAAAACCCCACTCACCAAACAGAGTTGTGATGGCTGCTCTGCTGCTGTGCCGCGGGCGCCAGTATCTGCTGCGGCCGCCTAGGGGTGCAACACAACTGGCCCGCCGACGATGACGTCATAGCGCGTAACCTATCGTTATCACATGACGTCATAGCCCGTAACCGTTCGTTAACGTCACCGTTACCACACGATGACATAGCTCTTAACCGTTCATTTACGTCATTATTACTACAGGATGACATAGCTCTTAACCGTTCGTTCACGTCACCATTACCACATGACGTCATAGCCCGTAACCTATCGTTGATTTCATTACCACATGACGTCATAGCTCGTAATCGTTCGTTGACATCACCGTTACCACATGAAGTCATAGCTCGTAACCTATCGTTAACTTCGTTACCACATGACGTCATAGCTCGTAGCCTATCGTTATCACATGAGGTCATAGCTCGTAGCCTATCGTTATCACATGACGTCATAGCCCGTAATCGTTCGTTGACGTCACAACGCGATTGAGACGAGAGTGGAGGTGTGGTGCTGACGTAGCGGCCACCGCTGCTGCCGAGGTACTCGACTATGTTGGAGTTGGAGGACGCCGAGGAGATTGGCTGCGGCGGCGGTGGCTGCTGGCTGCCGGACGTGGGGCCTTGGCTGCTGCCGCGGAGGCCTGGTGATGACCTGCGGGGTTGGAGAGAGAAAGTGGTTACAGATATGTTAGAGGCAAATTTGAACTGAATCATCTATTTTTCAAAACTATTTAGAGAGTAGAAACTTCAAAAAATGTTTCCCAACATTACACTTTTGATTTTGATTTGAAGGCTTGAAATTATGTTAACCAAGCTTTCAAAAAGCAATTTGTTGGTACAATTATTGCAAGCGATTGAAAACACGTGATCTGTATAGCTAGAACATTCTAACTCTGCACTGTAGGCCTACAGTGTATCTGGCTGAAAAGAACTGACTTGACATTAACTGTTTGCTAATATTGTTTTGCGAGAACTGAGAAAAACTAGGATCGTGATTGTTTATGTACTCTTATGAAGATTACGATGATGAAATTTTAATACAATATTTTAATATATTTGATAAGCGTACCATTTAGGCTAAAGAGTACAAGTGGATCTAATGAAAATTACGGTAGATTAGATCGAATTAACGAACACGAAAGTGTGACACACAAGAGTAATAGTGCACTGTGTGAATTAATGGTTTTTAGAATTTTTTAATGAAAATATGAATTTTTTACCTAGGCGTGAGCAACGGCGACTGCATCCCATGATGTCCACTGCCGCCCCCTGAATTGCCGCCCCCATGGCTGTGACTATGACTATGATGATGATGGTGGTGATAGTTGGCCGATGAGGCAGCACAACACCTCCGGCCCCCCTGCCCGGCACTCCTTCGAGTGAGGGTGCCGCCCCCCTGGGGTAGGAAGGGCACCACCGCTCCCTGAGGGGTGAAAGGACTGCCGCCCCCCTGGGGCACCCCGTAGGGGCCCGGTGGATAGGGGGGCAGCCGGTAGTGGTGGTGGTAGCCGAGATCGCGTCGCATGTAGGGGTCGCCGGGACCCCCGGAGGCGGCGGCTGGCGGGGGTGGTTGATAGCTGAAAAAGAATTTTTAAAAAATTTTATTGCAATAAAATACATAAAGTACTTGTTGAGTATTTATGTAGGTGATATTGTGGTGGAAATTCATATTGTATGAAAAGACAAGATATTGCCAAACGAAAGATTTATTAAAAATCGAGATACCGGTTTTGGTTGCTACACCATTATCAATCTCTGGTTGACTCACTACGTAACTAAAGTTCCAATAACAGTACTGCGATTTCTGTAATCTATAATTATAATTATTATAATTGACTACCAATCGCATTAAAGAAAAAAATTTCTACCATGCCTTCAGATACCCCACAACTACAAGCCCCGCCTACTCAAGCCCTGATTGGTCGACAATGTCAAACGAATCAGTTCTCAGTTTCACCGGTAGATGGCTGCATCTAACGGGTGATGTATTGATGGAACCTTACCTTCCTCAGTATCATTAATGTAAAGAGAAAATGGATAACATTCGAATTGATTGATGGTTAATTAACATGATCGATTTAGTGTTAATGAATTATCGAAAATTTATGGAAAAAATTGGGATGATGATTTAAAATTAATAATACGATGTTGCAATTGCTTAAAATTAGTTTCTTTTAAATTCATAGTTATTGTTTGGAAGTTTTTCCAAGAGCATCAAGAGGATTCAAATCGGAAGCTGGGATTATTTTTAGTTCAATTACATATAATATCTATTAAGTGAAACTCGCTATGTGTGGTAAACCTGATGCCAAAAAGTTGGACGATTTCGTTTGTCTTTGATACATAATGTAACCTACTAAAAGCTTATGTAAAACATCAATTATCCCTTTTAGCATCAAAAACATCTCGGCATAACTTAAAACTCGAACAAGCAGTAGATGAAATCACCTAAGTTTTTAGCGCCAGCTATTCTAATATTTTTATCAACTTAAGAACTAAGGTGAAAGAACCAGTAGTGGCCATGTTTAAGGAATTTTCTATAGTTTATGCAGAATTGCGGGTCCATATTATCAGTTATCTCATACAAAACTTATCTCATGAAAAAAAAAACATGTAGCCCAGATCCTTCTTGATTGACTTCTTCCTTGAAATGGCTAATATATAAATTCACAACTTAGTTATTAAACTTTTCGTGAACCTCAATTTTGATTCTAAATTGGCCACTATGATTCAGTAGTGGCCATGCAATGATTCTATATTGGCCACATGATGTTTTATGCTCATCAACACTTAAATTTCTCAAGCTGCTTCTTGCAATAATTTAAGAAAGCAAATTCTACATTAAAAAACAAGATTTCAACACAATAAATGATGATAGTGTATATTAAAATGAGTTGAAATGATAATGCATTGTTGTTGGTTAGAAGCCACTAGAAAAGTGAGGTTAAACCAGAAAATAGATATTGTAAAGTTATTTTTCCCCTGTAACCCATTTTAAACAGTCTTAGGAGAACATAAATTCAAATTACATTAACTTTTACAACAATATTCACAACTTCTACAACAATATCTATTGGGTGGCCACTACTAGATTCTTCACGGTCTCTTGATCTAGTAGTGGCCAGTCTGCTTTTACGCCAAAATATCTATTGTATTTGGCTTGAATCCTTCTGAATATCATCTAGGCATTCTAGAAAATGATTCTATCACCAGGAATAGCGAAATTTACGAACTTCCTAGTCATAAAACAACAATTTGTGTTTATGCGTTCTTATTGAAACGGCTAAGAGAAAACTGAACTTCTTACAGAAACCACGTAGTCGAGTGAAATAGCGACAATGAATTTCTCTCAAAAATCTGTAATGATGCTCTGGAGCTCCTACCCTGATAGCACAAACAGCTGGTATCCAGCTGGTTTCCAGCTTGAATGTTCCATTCAACAAGCTGGATTCAAGCTTGGAACTTACAGTAAAAAGCTGTAATACAGCTTGATTCAAGTCAAGAAGTTTCACCAAAGTTTCAAGCTGGTTTAATCAAAGCTTGAAAGTTCAAGCTGGAATCAAGTTTAATCATCCAAGCTTAAAAGTTCAAGCTGGAATCAAGTTTAATCATCCAAGCTTAAAAGTTCAAGCTGGAATCAAGTTTAATCATCCAAGCTTAAAAGTTCAAGCTGGAATCAAGGTTGATTCTAGCTTGAAACAAGCTGGACTGTAGCTGGAACATTCAAGGTTGATTTTAAGAATGAAAATTCCAGCTTGTTACAAGTTTAAAACTTCCAGCTTGATTGCTTACAGCCTGTTACAAGTTTGAATTAGGCTGGTTTGATCAAACTGGAACTTCCAATTCACAATCCACTTAATTTACAGCTTGAAATAAGCTTACGTGCTATCTGGGTACTTGAACTATTTAGCTGCTAAATAGTATAAGCTAAGTCTCTAACAGCTTTAGAACCCATTTGAAAGCATCAAATACATATTTTAAAGAAGAAACAATTTAAGTGGCCACTACTGAAACAGTGGCCACTACTAAAACAGTGGCCACCACTGCTGCTTTTCCCTTAAATGTTCCTTTTGTAAGGTTTTGACATCAGCTATATAAATCTGCATCAAAACGTATTCTCTCTTGTAGATGAAATCTTATTGTTATCTGAATAAGATGTCATTTAAGAGAATTATAAATAAGATGTCAATTAAAACTAGAAGACTTGAGAATAAGTAATCAAAACACTTATCACGTTGAAAAATCGTCATGAACTATATTAAACGCAATACCGTCCAATCTCACTAGACGTCAAATCTGCTCTAAAAAGTAAAAAAACCAATAAGAATCACTTCACTTCACCGTCGCCTCCAACTCATTCAAATAAATACTGAATAGAGCTATTATAATAATAAGAGCTATGTGAATAGCTCATTTAAAGAGCTATTTTCGTGTGACCTTTCCTAGCTCAACCTATTTTTTTCAACAAACTATAGTCTGTCAAAGCAAAGAAGACATTCTGTCAAGATGTGAAAATGACTGCAACTTGGTCAATATTGGTTCAAAAATTATAAATTTGGTCTCAAATTGTAGATAAGAATGTTTCCTACAATTTGAGACTAGATTTATGATTTTTGAACCAATATTGATCGAGCTGGAGTCATTTTCCCATCTTGCCAGAATGTCTTCTTTGCGTGAACAGACTATACAAGCTTATACCGATTACTGACCAGTGTTCATGTATACAAAGTTAAAGCGAAGGGAGATTATAGTGCTTATCGTGATTTCTTATCGTAATCCGTTTTCTGCTGCTTTCATTCAGGCTTTCATTTATAAGTTCTGCATGAAACACTTTCTAGAATCTAATTTCCTTCAAGAAATTCTTGAATTCAGCCACTCTCTTTATGCATGCATTGCTCCATCAAATTTAATGCTTTTCATGCATTTTACGCCCTTTTGGAATATTTCGTATTCCTTTCCTCATTATTTTGTAAAGTAGCCTAATCCTTCTCTGTCTTAATCCACTTATTTTTCTCATACATTTCTTACATATCCTCGTTTCATCTGTCCCTATTCAATTCTCTTCTTCTTCTTCTTTCTTCTTCTTCTTCTTCTTCTTCTTCTTCTTCTTCTTCTTCTTCTTCTTCTTCTTCTTCTTCTTCTTCTTCTTCTTCTTCTTCTTCTTCTTCTTCTTCTTCTTCTTCTTCTTCTTCTTCTTCTTCTTCTTCTTCTTCTTCTTCTTCTTCATCTTCTTCTTCTTCATCTTCTTCTTCTTCTTCTTCTTCTTCTTCTTCTTCTTCTTCTTCTTCTTCTTCTTCTTCTTCTTCTTCTTCTTCTTCTTCTTCTTCTTCTTCTTCTTCTTCTTCTTCTTCTTCTTCTTCTTCTTCTTCTTCTTCTTCTTCTTCTTCTTCTTCTTCTTCTTCTTCTTCTTCTTCTTCTTCTTCTTCTTCTTCTTCTTCTTCTTCTTCTTCTTCTTCTTCTTCTTCTTCTTCTTCTTCTTCTTCTTCTTCCTTGTACACAACCAAAAATGATAGCAGCAATTGTATTCTATAATATTATTATCATCAAGCTTTCAAGTTGTGAAACTCAGAATCAGTTTAATTTTCAACAATAGTATTTCGAAATAAACTTCTATGAATTACGAAAATTCTCTTGTATCAACCCTTAGTATATTTTTCCTTCTTTCCTCCAATTTCCGATGTCCGTCTCCTCTCCTCCAACTTTCGAGTTTTCCAAAATTTTACTTCACTTTTTCACTTTTTTCACCACTTCTCTTAGTTATTTAATCCTTTTTCACCAATCACAATCCAATTCTTTCTGTTCTTCTCCTTCTTCTCAATCTCTGCCTCTTCGCTAGATTCTCTCCATTTTCCTTCCATTTTTAATGTCTCTCTTTCCCTCTTCCTCCGGCCTCTTCTCCTCCTTTTTCTCCTTCACTTCAATCCTTCAATACTCGCATGCACCTTTTCTTTATTCCAAGTGTCATGCAACATACCTAGAAAACTTTCGCAGGGTCTGCGAGAAAGTCTTTCGCAGGGTTCGAGAAGGTGGCGAAGAAGAAGAAGAAGAAGAAGAAGAAGAAGAAGAAGAAGAAGAAGAAGAAGAAGAAGAAGAAGAAGAGAGAGGGAAGAGAAATCTCGAAGAGAAGAAAGCACGAGACTTTTCCAGTTTTCCATCACAGCACGACACGAACGACGGAAATGCGTTTTTCCGGGCGCATATCGAGTTTCCCGACCGAGAAAAACACCTTAATTTGCGGCTTGCCATTTTCCTCACCAATGAAAGCCTGATTGAAATCGCTTTTCACCCCCCTCCTCCAGTCTGTCAGTAAATAAAGTCTGTCCAAGCGAAGAAGACATTCTGGCAAGATGGGAGAATGATTCCAGCTCGATCAATATTGTTCCAAAAATTTTCAATTTAATCTCAAATTGTAGATCAGAATGTTTCCTACAATTTGAGAACAAATTAATAATTTTTGAGCACATATTGACCGAGTGGGAGTCATTCCCCCATCTTGCCAGAATGTCTTCTTTGCTTGGACAGACTGTATCAGATGGATTTGCATGGCTTCCACGATCATGGCTAAGCGTGTAATAAGCTCTTTGATCAAAATATTATGCGCGCTATTGAAAATTCAGGGGTAAAGGGCCTCTCCACCACCCCTCAAAACATGATTTTGGGTTTGTAGCACCCTAAAACCACGTAGTACCGCTTGGAACCCGAGCTTTGGGGGTGAAACCCTCCACTGTACCCTCAAAACCCACATTTTGGACCAGATCGCATGCTAAAGGTTGGCTTTCCTCTATCAGTGTTCATAATATTGAAGGCCTGCTTCTTTAATATAGGAGGTTTGCTGCTTTCAATTTATGTCAGGGATAATTTGTGATTAACGTTAGATAATAATATGTTGTTAAAAACAAATTTAATTTGCATGAATCTTATATTCATATACATAAGACATCATCTTTATACATACACGTTTACATATAGGCTACACGACACTCTAATTATGCACTTCATACATATGGTAACTACATGAATAATGACTTGTGTTACAAATGTATATCATTTTAATGATAGATAGGCCTATCCCAGATAGCACGTGAGCTTATTTCAAGCTGTAAATTAAGTGGATTTTGAATTGGAAGTTCCAGTTTGATCAAACCAGCCTAATTCAAACTTGTAACAGGCTGTACGCAATCAAGCTGGAAGTTTTAAACTTGTAACAAGCTGAAATTTTCATTCTCAAAATCGACCTACAGTCCAGCTTGTTTCAAGCTAGAATCAACCTTGATTCCAGCTTGAACGTTCTAGCTTTGCAAACAGCTTGAAACGTGGTAACTTCTTAACTTGAATCAAGCTGTATTACAGCTTTCAGACTGTAAGTTTCAAGCTTGAATCCAGCTTGTTGAATGGAACATTAAAGCTGGAAACCAGCTGGAACCCAGCTGTTTTGCTATCAGGGTTGTATACACCTTATTCATTATGATAAATCAATCATTTATGACTCTTTGATAAGACAATGGTACTGTATTAGATATTATCAAGTATAGCGCAAAAAATAGGCTTTTTCGTCTGTTCCTTGTCGCTCCAACAGCTGATGTTGTCAATAAGTGTTGTAATTTAGCTATGTAGAATTGAAGTTTTTGAAATAGGAAGAGAAAATAGATGTTAGACTTTACATCAATGTTAATAGGTAGGTTAAATCACGTACAAAATCGCTTAACTTTTTGACCTCAGCTATAAAACATGTACAAATCCATCAACGTAATTGTTCAATCTACTATGGTTTTATAAATTATTTTTTTAATTTACTTGATCTCAAATATATTCCTATCTAAATTTTAAACCTAAACTCTATTATTATAATCGTTTTTTGAATGCTGAGCATTTCTTATTCATTTAAAAATTTACTTAGAAAGATAAACACACAATGATAGGGAAATTAAACACAAGCCCCAATTTTGATGAAAAATAGGAATTTTTCATGGGTAATATAAGTTAATAGTTATAAGTTAATTCAACTTTATTAAGTTAATTAACTTTAATAAGTTAATCAACTTTAATAAGTTATTCAACTTTTCACGCTATTATAAAGATTATTTGCCGTTCATAATTATGTAATATGAATTCTTGAAACAATTAATGGGTAATAATCATTATCATAGAATAGGCCTATCTCATTCCTTTAAATCGATCTCCACCAACAATCATCACCATTCATTTCCCTTCCCTCCTTCATCATCCACTTCTTTCGAATTCTACTCTTCTTTCTACGTACCTTTCCACCTCATTCTCATCTTTTCATCAATTTTCCCAACAAATTCAGTTGACTACAAAATAGTGTATTGTCTGTCCAAGCAAAGAAGACATTCTGGCAAGATTGAGAAATTACACCAGCTCGGCCAATATTGTTTTGTTGTTTGTTTGTTTATTTATTTGTTTATGAGGGTGAAGGTGAGGGTTATATTGATTCAAAAGTTATGAATATAGACTGAAATTGTAGAGCAGAATGTTCTTAACAATTTAAAACCAAATTTATCATTTTCAACCCGATATTGACCGAGCTGGAGTCATTTTTCCATCTTGACAGAATGTCTTCTTCGCTTGGAAAGACTATACCACAAAGCCTCTCACCACTAAAACTTTTAACGACGTAAGTTAAAGCTACAGATCATTGAGAATATAATAATATATAGAAGTGATGCTGCTGAACAAATTTTCTTATTCTTCTTCCCCTTTCTTCTTATTTTTTTCTTCATCTTCTTCTTTTTCTTTTCTTCTTTTTCTTCTTTTCTTCTTCTTCTTCTTCTTCTTCTTCTTCTTCTTCTTCTTCTTCTTCTTCTTCTTTTCTTCTTCTTCTTCTCCTCCGTTCTTCTTCTTCTCCTCTTCTTCTTCTTCTCCTCCGTTCTTTTTCTTCTTCTTCTTCTTCTTCTTGTTTCCTCTTCTTTCTTCTCTCCTCCTTCTTCTTCTTCTTCTTCTTCTTCTTCCTTCTCCTTTCTTTTCTTCTTCTCCTTCTTTTTCTTCTTTTCTTCTCTTCTTCTTCTTTTTCTTCTTCTCCTTCTTTCTTCTTTTCTTCTTTTCTTCTCCTTCTTCTTCTTCTTCTCTCCTTCTCTTCTTCTTCCTCTTCTTCTTCTTCTTCTTCTTCTTCTTCTTCTTCTTCTTCTTCTTCTTCTTCTTCTTCTTCTTCTTCTTCTTCTTCTTCTTCTTCTTCTTCTTCTTCTTCTTCTTCTTCTTCTTCTTCTTCTTCTTCTTCTTCTTCTTCTTCTTCTTCTTCTTCTTCTTCTTGTTCTTCTCCTCCTCCTCTTCTTTCTCCTCCTCTTCTTCTCCTTCCTTCTTCTTCTTTTCTTCTTCTTCTTCTTCCTTCTTCTCTTCTTCTTCTTCTTCTTCTTGGGTTTCTTCTCCTTACCATCCTCCTCCTTCTCCTGCTCCTTCTATTTTCTTCTCCCCCATCTTCAACTTTTGCGTTTTCCGTCTCATTTCTTATCTCCCTATTCCCAATTCCCTTAGACCAACGATAAGCAGCCTGTCTTGTGAGAATTCCCAGAAGATCGCTCAAAACTATGAGTTTATGGCGTTTATTTGGATTTATTCGTATAATTCTTTCTATTTCGCTTGTTTATCTCTCTTCTTCCTTCTTCTTTCCACCACCTTCTTCTTCTTTGTTACAGATCGAGATACCAATGGCGGAGAATAAACAATTTTAAAATATATTTATTTTTCTCATTTTCCAAAGACTTCATTTAGGTACTAAATCTATCTATTACTATGTAAAATAAGGTGAGAAAATCAACAAAACCAATAAGAAATTTTTCTCAAGCCACTTCCCCGTGTTTCGGATGGACACGTTAAGCCGTCGGTCCCGGCTGCCTAAAAACAGTCGTTAAGTCATGTCAGAGGCCCTGAAATTGTTCAGGAGCGACCTGAAAACTCTGACACCAGACCTGAGCCAGCCAGGTTACACGAATATTATTATTATTATTATTATTATTATTATTACCAATAAGAAGTTTGTCACTTAAACGGCTATTGAGAAAATGGGGAAGATAATGATAAAATACACAACTATTCAACAATTGCACATTCCTCATGAAGTACGTATTTTTTGCAATTATTATTCATTTAGTTTTTGGCTTCCAACAGTGGGGACCCAAGGGTAGTTCCACTTCACCATAAACTTTTTTCCTAGATATAAACATGGAGGTTATAGTTTTTTTAAACTTTGAAACAGTCATTCTGGAACAGATTTTTATCTATTTCAGAACATTATAAACGAATAAAACTGAAACATTCACGAAACAACTCACCATGGCCGTAAAAATCAAATTTTGACTTGAAATTTAGAGCATGAGGAACCAACACGTTGAAATTTTTGTGCAATAAACGGTTTAAAAAATATTTAATTTAAAAATAAATTTTTGTAACCCACCTATCATATCGCTCCCTGCCGCCACTGTTGGGCCCCACATCATAGCCTGGATGATGGTGATGATGCTGATGATGTAGGCTGTAGTGCGGATGGGGGGCATGGTGGGGGGTGTGTTGATGAGGGGGGTGGTGATGGTGCAGCAGATATCGGTCGTAGGGGTCGGGGGGCGCTGGTGCGGGGGGCGGAAGGTAGGCGCCCCCCTGAGGCTGCTGTTGAGGTGCCGTGCCCCCGTAAGGGGCGCTGCTGCTGCTACGGAGCCCCCCGCCGCCCCCCGCCGCGTCCCCCGACATTCGGGCCCTCCCCCCTTGGGGGCCCCCCGACGGCGACGCGTGGCTCGTTTTGTCAGGACATCTGCGAAAACAAAAAACAATAAAATTTATTGTTAGTTGAATCTATTTATCGTTAACACGAAAAATTTATTGTTAATTTGATCAATTTATTATGAATTGAATTCATTTTTTGTCAGTTAAATATATTTAAAATAGATATAGCAGTATTGAAATAAGAATTTGAGTTTGAATATAGTAGAAACATAAAACACAACAAAGTTTTGCCTGGCAAGCCTACGTTTCTAAGTTGACTGTAATAAAAATAATAACATTGAATGATACTTTTGTTTAGAAAATCGATATAATTGAAAGGCATAAACTTTCGTTGAACATTTACCAATAACATAAGTTTATTGCTATAGCACTCATAAATACGTAGGCTGAAATCTGAGTTGCCACGTGGATTTTTAACATTACCCCATGTTTTTTCATGCTTGGAAGGGGATTGCTCTTTCATCACATACCGTAATTTTACCCAGGTCAAAAGCATTGGTTACCTGCTATAGAGTAGCATGCATGAAGGTGATGCAATGGAAACTGTAACTGCGAACAAACCTAATCACCCTCCCCCCCCCCCACACCTTTGTGACCAGAGACGTTTCCGATTCGTCAAGTGTATTATGAAAATATGAATGAATTTTTATTCATAATAAACTAGTTTTGTAACGTTGAATCAAGCTCCAATGTATTATTTTTGTGCATTCTACTCGAGTGAATTTCTTAATCGAGAATAACGCCATTATAAAACAAAAACACGTAGGTTTGAAAGGCTCACCCTTAACTAATCTGTGACAAACAGACTCAATTTAATTACTTTATTGGAACGAACGACTTCTTCATGGAACCATATACTGTAGTTAGAGTTACAAGGAAGAGTACCTTTTCGATGGTAGAATTGATTAAAAATCTTCTAAGAAATATGCAGACCATTATACGGTAATTTCAGGATACAGACTTTTCCTAATCCAATGAAATGTCGATAATTCACAAAATGTAACATTGCTATTCCAAATATATCGTGTCTTTGCAATATTTATTACTATATTAGTAATATTATATTACAGATTCTGTTCACAACACATATTACGATATGCGACACAATAGTATCCTCTTTATGATACAGTCATCACAAAAGGCTACATATTATACATTGATATACAACACAATAGCATTCTCTTTTTAATACAGGCAAGATAAAGGCTACCTAAAGGCATAATGGCAACATAAAGCTTGAATGTACAGGAATTCTCCAGGTTTTCCTTATCACGTGTTTCGTGAAAAGGATAATATGAGAACTTCCCGGAATCAGAGTGTTAATAATGAAGAGATGATGGAAAATGGAAAATCTTCTTCCTTTGTAAACTCCTTCTGCAGACCTGGAGTTTCCTGGAAAGAACGCAATTTAGCTTGTTATCAATATAACTGACGTAAACAGCGATATAACTGATAGTATCGTCTGTTACATGTGCGCTCCAACAGCTGATGTTGTCAATTTTTAACAATATACTACAATAGACTATCAATTATTATTATAATAACTTTTAATAAATGAAGATCAAAGTACTCTTAACAACAGTGATTATACAGTCACTGTACCAAATATATTTATTCTCCATAACATGTTTCAGCGCAGCGTATAGCCATTATCAAGTGCAAATAATCGTAATAATAGCATTCATGTTGTTATAAAAAAGGCTTTTACACTCATAAATTTTGGTAATGTATCCTATTTTAATACTTATTTTTTCTTAGGGCTACTGTATTTATCAAACTTTCAATTAATGAATACCAATTAATGCAAATAAATTTATTTGGGTTTGATAATGGCTAATACGCTGAAACATGTTATCCAAAATAAAAATATTTGTAAAGCGTACTTTGATCTTAATTAATTGTAAGTTTGATAAATACAGTAGCCCTAAGAAAAAATAATTATTACGTAAAAATATATTGACAAAATTTATAAGTGGAAGAGTCTATTCTATTGCAATATGAATGCTATTATTACCATTTTTCATGAACATGATTACTTCATCACGAATGTTATTGGAAACAAGTAGAGAAAGAGACCTACTGTTTACTCTTCAAATCCGCGAATCCTATTGGTCAGTTCTTCTACTGTTATTGGAAGAGGGAGTGAGTGCTCTCGTCCAATCACAATAGAGCTTCAACGCAGTGCTAGTAGAAATTTTTCATTTTCTTTCAAATGTCAGCCATTTTCTTTTCAAACTAATACTGTTTTCAATGCTCAACTCCTATTGGCCAGTTGTCTTACTGGTTTGAATATGGAAGTAGGAGCTCTTGTCCAATCACAGAGCTTTTAAGTAGTGCTAGTAGGATCTTCCATTTTGTTTTCAAGTCAGCCATATTTCTCAAACCGGTACTGTCTGCAATGCTCGATTCCTATTGGCCAGCTCTTTCACAGGTGTTAAAAGTGGGAGTGAGCGCTCTCGTCCAATCACAGAGCTTCAACGACGACTTATTCAGTACAACATTCTGGTTCAAAGACATACTCGAATCCTAGCTATATTTGCCTTATATTGATTGAATATATTGCCTTGATCATAGCAAATTAATTACATTTGTGAGCAGATTATTATAGGAGAAGTTGATAGTAACGATTGTCAATCCTTTCTCATAGGCTATTGGAAATAACAGTTGGCATTACTGGGTTTATACGATGCCAATTAGCAAGATAGTAGACTGCTTCTATGGATAGAAGACTGCTTCTTATGCACTCCAACACCTGATGTTCAATTTTGGTTCATGTTCGGTTCATGTTTGGTTCATGTTCGTGTTCATGTACGGTTCGTGTTCAGTGTTCGAGTTCGTTGTTCGATTCATGTTCATTATGTGCTTAATTGATCGCGACCGATTGATTGAAGTTCGAATTCAGTTCGTGTTCGGTTCGTGTACGTTGAGTTCGTGTTCGAAGAAGAAGAAGAAGAAGAAGAAGAAGAAGAAGAAGAAGAAGAAGAAGAAGAAGAAGAAGAAGAAGAAGAAGAAGAAGAAGAAGAAGAAGAAGAAGAAGAAGAAGAAGAAGAAGAAGAAGAAGAAGAAGAAGAAGAAGAAGAAGAAGAAGAAGAAGAAGAAGAAGAAGAAGAAGAAGAAGAAGAAGAAGAAGAAGAAGAAGAAGAAGAAGAAGAAGAAGAAGAAGAAGAAGAAGAAGAAGAAGAAGAAGAAGAAGAAGAAGAAGAAGAAGAAGAAGAAGAAGAAGAAGAAGAAGAAGAAGAAGAAGAAGAAGAAGAAGAAGAAGAAGAAGAAGAAGAAGAAGAAGAAGAAGAAGAAGAAGAAGAAGAAGAAGAAGAAGAAGAAGAAGAAGAAGAAGAAGAAGAAGAAGAAGAAGAAGAAGAAGAAGAAGAAGAAGAAGAAGAAGAAGAAGAAGAAGAAGAAGAAGAAGAAGAAGAAGAAGAAGAAGAAGAAGAAGAAGAAGAAGAAGAAGAAGAAGAAGAAGAAGAAGAAGAAGAAGAAGAAGAAGAAGAAGAAGAAGAAGAAGAAGAAGAAGAAGAAGAAGAAGAAGAAGAAGAAGAAGAAGAAGAAGAAGAAGAAGAAGAAGAAGAAGAAGAAGAAGAAGAAGAAGAAGAAGAAGAAGAAGAAGAAGAAGAAGAGGGGAGTAGAGAGAGCAGCAGACTAATTTCCCTATCGTATCGTTGTGGTGTCCATAATAATTCATAGTGTGCCGAACTCAAGCCATACAAGAGATTGCCATTTTGCAAGGGCTGATGCTAGGTAGAAAAGGAGCCCCCAGAAATTTCCCTGCGCTGCAAAATTATTCCCTTATTCTGCTACCAACACTGAATAATGATTACAAAAATCTCAGTTTTTCGCGGCTCAACCACAAAAGTACAGTAGTCTATTTCAAGTCAATCTTTTTCTGTTTCTCTGTTGATTGTAATCTGAATTGCAGGTCTGCGTTCGAATCCCAGTGGCATGGCTGTTTTTCACCTCATCAATCACCTTAGCACTCAAGATCCATTACCCACGCACAAGCTAAAATTCTTATGTGGGCATCATCCGCAATAAAAAAAAAAATAATCTTCGTAAAAGCTTCATCCTCGTCCTCAAGTAGATATTATTTGATTGGGTATTCTTGTTTTTCGGACACTTAAGAATTCAATTTTATTCATTATCTATTAAAAATTATTGTAGTTTTCGTTGTTTTAAATTGAAAATTCACAAATTTCATCAATTCATCAGAAGAGAGTTCATCAATTCCATCACAATTTCGAGAATCAATCAAAATATAATAGAATCATCATGGATGCCATCTAACTTATTAGTGAAATGATCAATGGTACAGTCTGTCCAAGCAAAGGAGATATTTTGTCAAGATGAAAAATGACTCTAGCTCGTTCAATATTGGTTCAAAAGTAGAGCAGAATGTTTTCTACAATTAAAGAGCAAATTTATAATTTTTGAACCAATATTGACCGAGCAAGAGTCAATTTTCCATCTTACCAGAATTTCTATTTGCTTGGACAGACTATGAAAACATTGATGTTCGAAAACATCGATTTTCAACTTCCAGATATCGATATCGACGATATCGATGTTCAGATATCGACGAAAAATTATCAGTTATCCGATGTCCAACAATCAGTTATCAGTGTTCAGTTATACAGGGTGTTTCAGGAGGAATATGCAATACTTATCAGGCTGGTTCCTTACACCAAGTAGACAGAAAAGTTCCATAGGATCAACCCCCAAAAACGCTTTGTTACCGAGATAACAATGGCGGAAAATTGAAATTTTTCAAAAGATATTATTTTATCTAATTTTTTAGAGGATTTAATGAGATTCTAAAATAATCATTTCCCATGTAAAATTAGCTGAGAAATTCAATGAAACCAGTTCCAAGTTTGTAACTTCAACGGTTATTGAGATAATTGGAAAAATATGCTCAAAAACGCATAAAATGCGTTTGTTAAACGGATATGCTAAAGAAATTGACAAAACATAGCACAAGTGATGAATTTGTGTTTAGTAGGGGTTTTGCGATTTTTGATCGCTATTTCTGAGATTTGGGTAAGATTTGCACAGTCGCCGCTATTCAACTTTTTTTTTAGAATCCGACTCTCTTCAACTAAAAAATCGGGCATTAATAAAAAATATGATTCTATGATTGCTTATCAAGTTATAACCATTATTGTTGAAAAATGGCGTTTTTAGCATATTTTTCCAATTATCTCAATAACCGTTAAAGTTACAAACTTGAAACTGGTTTCATTGAATTCCTCAGCTAATTTTACATAGGAAGTGATTATTTTAGAACCTCACTAAAGCCTCTAAAAAATTGGAAAAATTAATATCTTTTGAAAAATCTCAATTTTCCGCCATTGCTATCTCAGTAACAAAGCGTTTTTGGGGGTTGGTCCCATGGAACTTTTTTGTCTACTTGGTGTAAGGAATCAGCCTGAGAAGTATTGCACATTCCTCCTGAAACACCCTGTATGTTCAATGTTCTTATTGTTCAGCGACCACTTATCGATATTCAGTTGGTGAACATCGATTTCCAAAACATCGATATTTCTTATCTCGATATATTCCCATCCCTTCTCACAATTCAACTCTGGCAGTTGAAATATTTTTGTTGGTAACACTGTTACTACAGTATAATGTGATTTTGGACCCTCCCACTGCGAGCAAAACGAGTGAAGAAGATTTTATGTCCCCATCTCTATCACAGACACCAACGAACCTGGCGGTTGCCGAGCAACTACTATTGACGCTCAGCTCTCCCAGGACAGTCGGCGAGCAGTATTCGAGAACTCATCTAATCAAGGACAACTTCAACTTTACCGGTTCGCATCCGTAGACCGCTTCCAGACTTCCCTGAAAGAGCTGAGCTTCAATAAAAGACATTCTCCGACCGACATTTTCACTGATGTCTACTGTATAAGATTGTAGCCGGTCTGTCTTCTAAATTATTGTTACTGCATTTTTAGAATGTTGAGATTGTGGGTAGGCGTAGGCTCCATAGTCTCGTTTCATTGAAGACATATTATTTTCACTGAGGAATATTTCTCCTGCAGATAACGCTAAAAGAGAAAAAATGGAATCGGGAACGACGATGTTCTTATTTCTCGAAATTGGAACAAGTTTTTTCATGATTTTCATTGATATTAATAGAAATTAAAATACGATTGGAGATATTTATTGAAAATCTTGACTCAATACAGTTAACGAAATAAACTCCACATTAATAGAACGATATAATGAATTAAGAATATCATGCTGAAACATCCAATCGTGATAACCTACTAAATATTATGTAATTAATGTAATTTATTGATAATATCAATATTGTTTGATATAGAATTATTTTTGTCTTGACAACTATGTAAAAAATAGAATTAGATCAAACATTGAAAAAATGTTTGAAAACAATATCTATACACTGATTGTCCCTGAAAGACTTTGAATACTTGTGTAAGTTTGAAGAATTGAAATTTCTGATCAATTTATGAGAAACTAGAAGAATTAATTATTTGGAATTCTCTATGCAATATCAATCAATCATTTAATTGATGATTAGTGATTACCTGAATTAATCCAAAATTTGTAGAACCTCCTGTTTCAGTTGTAAAGGTGATATTGTGGTAGTTATCCATCTTAAATGAAAAATCAAAATTTTTTTTAAACCACCGATTTTGTTTCAAATTGTGAGTTTACCAGTTATTGATAATGGGGTAGTAACCGAAACCGGTATCTCAATTTTCTAATAAATCAGTGATTTGACAATGTCTCGTCTTTTAATTGAATTTTATGTCTCTTAAGAGAAAGATAAGAAACGTTGATGAAGAAGGCCAGTATTTTCAATGATACTATCATTCCAATCTAGAAAAAAATGAATTTCAGGTATAGTCTGTTCAAACAAAGAAGACCCCCTGGCAAGATGAGAAAAGGATTCCAGCTCGGTTCAAAAGGTATTTATTTGGTCTCAAATTGTAGATCAGAATGTTTCCTACGATTGAAACCAAATCAATAATTTTTGAACCAATATTGACCGAGCTTGAGTCATTTTCCCATCTTGCCAGGTGGTCTTCTTTGCTTGAACAGACTATACTCGTCATCCAATTCCAGTGTACTGGTACAGTGCAATATGTTGAACTTAATTACTCTCTGACCTTCATAGCTGTCTCCAGCAGTAGAACTATTCATTGACTAATTAATTACTGAACTACTGTCAATTACCGTACTGCAACACATCAATTATTATTACAATTATTACTGCCCTATTCAAATCATCCAATTTCAAAGATACCGTACTCTATTGTCATAGGCTATCAGTTTTGAATGTAGATCATAATAATGGTTTCAAATTGATGGAAATAATAGATTCATAGAATATGATATCAATTGAGGTTGCACTTTATTTTATCGTGTGCTTTTCATCTATATCTATAAAAGCGAAATGGCACTGACTGACTGACTGACTGACTGATTCATTCATTCATCACCAGAACTATAAATCCACTGAACCGAATGCGTTCAAATTTGGCAGGCATGTTCAGTTGGACGTTTAGACGCGCGCTAAGAACGGATTTCAGGAACTTTTCAAGGATACGCCAAATATTTTAGTTTTTCTATAGTTTTTAGGCGTTTTCTCAATTTTTTCGAGAACCAATCGGTAGAAAATGTTGATATTTGGTAGGTAGGTTCAGATAAAGTCTAGAAATGTTGTGTTAAGATATTTTTGCAATCCGTTCAAGATTACGCCAGTAATCAGGTTTTTCGAAATTGTAGATGTATTGCGGGTTGCATATCTTCCGCCTTGATACGACCAATCCTTACTGTAAATTCAATGGTTCAGCGAGATTATAGATAAACTAATTTGGAAGATATTGAATCAAGTTTCAAACTATGTCCGATATAGTTCCCAAGGTTACGCTCAATATTAGCGTTTTATTATTTTTCGTAATTTTCAGAGTTTTTCTTGGATTTTTTCTAGAATAAATTGGTAGAGAATGTCGAAATTTGGTGAACAGGTCCAGATTAGGTCTAGAAATGCTGTGTTCAATAAGTTTTGAATCCTTTCTGAACGGAATTTGCAGGCGAGCGAAGGGAGCCTGTTTGTCTCAACTTACACTGACAGAGAATGCACTCACTGTAGTCACTGACAATGCTGATACTGTCGGGGGTCCAGGGGCGGAGTCCCTGGCTAGGCGGAGAAGGCGAGCGAAGCGAGCCTGCCGCTAGTTCTTAATAGATCAATCGAAATAGGAAAAAATCGTCGTACAATGATGAAAATAATAATTGTTTATTATTAAAATCGTCATACAATGATGAAAATAATGATTGTTCATTATTAGCATCAATTAGTTTTATTGTTAGCAATGTTAATTTTAATTATTTATGTTATTATGCTCAAAATGTGAATAGTACACAATACTATTCAAACATAAAGTACTATTTAAAATTCCTCCTCAAAGTCTGCTAAAGTTCAAAGCCTGCTCCTTGTGCGCTCCAATCAGAGTTGTCATTTAGACAATAGAGTAGATGCTTTACATCAGCTGTTAGTAGGTTACATCACGAACAAGAGGACAGACGAAACCGGAAGCCTAATTGCCTAAAATTAGGGAAGCCTATTAGATATTAGGAAGCCTAATTTTTTGCAGTCAGCTATAAAAATTTCACATTGGCTGGAAAAGCAGAAAGTTTAGTATCAGATTCAAATAGGTAACAATAGATTCCACATATAAGAGCCATTACCCATTTATAGAATCTACACTGAACACAATCATTATTTCCAGTTACCAAACTTATAAATATCCAAAAAACATAGTTATCATCATAACTAACAACTTGGGCATACCGTACTCAACTTTACAAAAAACATACAGGGAAAGGTAGAAAAACAAAATGAAACTGAAAATGTACTGAAAAATTCGAAATCCACTAACACCCCACACATCACTTTTATCCTGATGGATTTGTTAATTAACAAGTAAACTTCCCTCCCACACTTAGCTTGAAAAACTCATTGGGATCCCACAACATGTTATCACTTTTCCCTTCCATTATTATTTCAAAATATCAAGCCGATCTATTCTCTTTTTTGAGTAGTTGTGTAGGTGATATTGTGGTAGTTATCCATAATAAATCAGTGGTTTGACAACGTCTTGTCTTTTCATTTAATACCGATCAATTCTATAAATAAATAAATAAATTCTGAAATCTACTTGGAGAAGTGAATCTTATCTAATCCAATCTAATTTCACTCCAATCTAAGTTTTGTTGCTTTGAGTTTTACATCCCTTCTCTGATCACCAAAAAACCCTCTTCAAAACCTCAAACTGAGACCTTAATGGTTACTGTAATAGCTTTATAATAAACAATAGTCTAGCTATAATGACCTATAGCCGACGCGAACAAATTAGGCTTCTTCGTCTGCTCCTTGTGCGCTGCAACTGCTGATTTTGTCAATTAGAGCTATTATTGAATCAAGGTAAATATATTATATACATTTGCAATCTATTTACCTTGCCATTGAGCCTAGGTAATGTTTTTGAAACCATGGATGCAAGACACCAGCATTTAGTAGGTTACATCAGGTACAAGAGACAGATGAAACCGCCTGCTTGGGTCACATTTTCCCCGTTATCGCACACAAACGATCTTGGGATGTATATAATGTATTCATGTATATAATTTTTTGATCTTGGGATGTATATAATGTATTCATGTATATAATTTTTTGATCTTGGGATGTATATAATTTTTTGATCTTGGGATGTATATAATGTATTCATGTATATAATTTTTTAGCCAATTTGTGTTCTACTCGGTAGAGTCTATTAGGATAACATAAGCAGAAATAACACGTAGCCTAGCCTCCAGTAAAAAACGTGATGAGTGGAACCGAGCTCACAACACTGGCGGCTCGTGCTCACGGAACAGGTGAAGTGCTGTACACTAAAAGATACGGGCACTTCACCTGTTTCGTGGGTACGAGCCGCCAGTGGATAACAAATGAATAATGGAGTGCTGGCACATTGGAAGCATGGCAAAGTATGGCATTGTAGGCATTGAAAAGTATGGAGCAAGTATGAGCAATAGCCTAAGTATTTTGAATAAATTATTCAACCTATAAGCTACAATAATATTTAAATTCCACAAAACTACAGGTAACACAGTCTAGTGGCATATCAAACTCACTGCTATAATGTCCATTGCAGGGTACTGAGGCTCATTAAATTTTCTCTTATCACAATAGTCTGTCCAAGCAAAGAAGACCCTCTGGCAAGATGGGAAAATGACTTCAGCTCGGTCAATATTATTTGGTTCAAAAATTATTGATCTGGTCTCAAATTGTAGTAAACATTCTGATCTACAACTTGAGACCAAATAAATAATTTTCGAACCAATATTGACCGAGCTGGAGTCATTTTCCCAACTTGCCAGAGGGTCTTCTTTGCTTGGACCGGCTATAACTCGAGTGTGGCCCAAACAAAACCACTGAATTGAAGCCATTAGCGATTCCATTTGAGAACAAAGGCCTAGGCCTGTACTGTACAGTGGCGGCTCGTGTCCACGAAACAGTTGAAGTGCCCGTATCTTTTACTGTACAGCACTTCACCTGTTTTGTGTGCACAAATGTAGTATGACGATGACCCGGCCTTTTAGCAGACTGTCGCTTAGCGCGGCTTGATTAAATAGCAATATCATCCATTATGGCAAATAGAATTTGAACCTGTCCAAATGGTGCAAAGCAAGTTTGAAAGCAGTAAACGAACAAAGCAAATTCACACTGAAATTCAAACTTAGTACTAGTAACTACAATGAATAATAGAACTATAGCGTTCGAAAACTTCAAAAAAGCATAGAGGAAATAGGCATAAGTCTAGTATTTCATTGAATAATCATACAATTCTACATAGGGTAGGCCTATAGTCCATTCACGATTACTTGATTGACACGAAATAAACAAACCTTTTGCGTGTGTGTGCGTGTAATGGAAGGTCTTCTTCTATGCGAAACAGTCAGCTGCAGTCGAACAGCTGACTCTTGTCTGGAGCTGTGATTGGCTACAGTCCGACTTGTCTTGTCTCAAGATTGGGTACAGCTGTTGGTCTGTTAAGCTGCAGTCGAACAGCTGACTCTTGTCTAAAGCTGTGATTGGCTACAGTCCGACTTGTCTTGTCTCAAGACTGTTGTCTTGAGCTGTGATTGGGTACAGCTGTTGGTCTGTGGCCGAAAGTTTCTCATAGAAGGAGACCTTCCATTACACGCACACACACTCAAAAAGTTTGTTTATTCTGTCTCAAGTGATCGTGAATAGAGTATAGTGGTAATCCACTCCCAGTTCGTACAGTGATAGTTCCAGAACAGCTGCAAACCGGCAGCTGTTGGACGATCAGCTGTGAACGACCGAACAGTTCAAAGTGACAGTAGATGAGGACCCTCAGGGCGATAGCATAGTAACAAAAATGAATAGAATAACTAAAGCGTTCAAAAACTTCAAATAGCATTCAGGAAATAGGATTAGGCTAACTCTGGTATTTATTGATCAAAACCCTTGATGAAATATACTAAAACAATACATATATTGAAATGATAAATAACTAGAATACTGGTTTACTGGTATTCCAAGTTGGGTAATTCGGGGAGAGATGCCGCACATTTTCTAAAACTAAGCTCCACAGTCCCATGATGCATGTAAAACTAAAGTAAAAATTTATTTGAATAGTCAGTTAAATGTATAAACATATTTAATGAGTGAAAACAATCCATGCAATACATTCTAGGCTTGAGAATTTTTTTTCAAAAGTACTACAAAGCGGCAACTCTCCCATAGGGTGCGGGTGAGATGCCGCACTCATAGGGGAGTTATGCCGCATGTAGTAAAATTGACTTCAATTTATTTATTTATGATGTTGAGTGAAACGAAATGAGTTTATTGATAAGAAATTCATTAAACACGCAAAAATAACACTTTTTATATGTTTTATATTGCTTATATTTGTCAATATTCTCATCGACAGTCCATGTCAAAAATGGTGAAAGTGTCAAAAATTGTAGCCTACAATATTTGTGAATCCACGACTTATTTATTTATATATCAAGTGAAACGGAATATATATAGCCTATATGATGGAGAAATATAACTAACTCGAAAAATAACACTTTTTATGTTTTATATTTCTAAATCAGTGTGCGGCGTGTGTCCCTTATTGGGGAAGAATGCGGCATGTATACCGGATTCTAAGGCGGCATGTGTCCAATTTTGTCAGGGTGAGACGCCGCACCTCAAAACTCTCTTGTCTAGGAAGCCTAGATGGCGCAACAGGACGGAATATGTAGCCAGTGACGAGAACTGTTGACTCAAACCCAAAAAACGCAAATCCATCGAGCAATTATGGATCAATAAAAAATCTAAGATGTTCAAAATAAATTCCTGACCCATAAAATTTGTACTCACCTCATATTATAACTGGGTATAGACCGAATAAAACAAACTAACAAAAGAGTAAACTGACAACACAACACGTCTCCAATGGCCATTGCTTCAACTATTACTGCCACTGGCAGAGCATTCTGGTGATCACTATGAAAAGTAGCAGGGGTGCGGCGTCTAACCCACATGCGGCAACTCTCCCCGAACCTATCCGAAATCTTAAATGGAAAGACAAGATACTGTCAAGTATCAGCTTTATTAAAAATCGAATTACCGATTCCTGTTGCTTAGTATTCATACTAAGATATACTGCACTATAACAGTCAAGCACTACTATTGGTGGTTGCTTGAACCAATCACAGTGAACGTCTGCCATTGGAACAGACAAGCCCCTCCCCGATTAGCGGTTCATAGAAACGTTACAAAATATTTTTTTTCAAAACTGCAATATCACTCGAAGAATAATTGAAGTTACATAACCTACTTTGAATTAGTTTCATTCGATTTTCCAAATAAATTTACATGGATCACTTGCCTGAATTCTGTGTGAAATTTATTGGAATCCATCTCATTGCACCACATTCCGAAATCAATCACCACAAAGCTAACCAACAAATCATGTGAAAACCACGTGGGCAGATGAGCTATAAAGTTTGCGCGAGCTGAGAAGAGACGTCGCTGAATGCACTTCACATTGTAACAGCGTGTCTTCTCGGCTTGCGCGAACTTTACAGAGAAACTGTGTCAATCGACCGATTAATTATCGAGATGGAATAATGGAATAAGGTCATTCATTCATAAAAAAATGTGTTCCACTGGCGGCTCGTGCCCACGAAACAGGTGAAGTGCTGCACAGTAAAAGATACGCGCACTTCAACTGTTTCGCGGGCACGAGCCGCCACCGATTGTGTTCATTCATTTCTTTGACACACTACACCTATAAGCTCTACAATAATGAAAGCTTTTCAATTTTCTCGTCTATAAGTCAGAACTGTTATTCACACCTGGAAGATGAAAGAATATCCCTATGTTGATTGACTGCTGGAGTAGAAGAAAAAAGGCAAATAAGCAGAAAAGTATTGGCTTCAGGAAACAAACGCTGTTTTCTCATAAAGGGTGTTCGTTTTTCGAATCAAATTGATGAGAATGAGAGGTATCACTGATGTTGAAAAGTTAGGCGGTTTCGTCTGTCTCCTGCACGTGATGTAACCTACTAACAGCTGATTACAAGCATCTATTGTCTATTGAAAGAAAATCATCTGGGCATAGCTCAGAGTAGCTAAAACACAGCCAACTTCACTGCCAAAACGTTTCGTCTGCTCCTTTTGCTCTACACAGCTGATTTTGTCAATAACATTTGTCATTTAGCTATGCCTAGAAGATGTTTCTAAAATAAAATGAGGCAATAGATGCTATACATGAGCTGATTGTAGGTGACGTCACCAAGTACATAAGACATAGGAAGCCACACAACGTTTTGGAGTCATACAAATAAGAAAAATCAGCCAAACAAATAAGAAATAATGTTTATACAGTGTGCTCCGTTATTAACACATAATTTTACACTAGAGGTGAGTTCAATTACTACAAGTAGCGGGCACATGTCGGGTGGAAAATAGAATCACGTAGTTGTATATGAAGCAATAGAATAGAATATGTTCTATTCTTTTAAATACATAACAATGTAAAATTGGAAACGTCAAAATGCATTTTCTCAGGTCGAATAAGAATGCACTGTTGCCGTTTATCAACTGTAATTGCTCAGTAACCACATCAAATTGATTTGTATTACTCCGCTCTCTCTCACTCACATCTGGCAACACTGTACTAAATAAGCGCAATGCTGCAAGGTGAGGTATGTCTGTCTCAATGGCTCAACAGCCCATAAAGGGCCTAGGCCTACCAGCTGGTTGCCAGTTTCATACTCACTCCACTATACTGTCCGTTCAAGCAAAGAAGACGCCCCGATGTAGTATATAACGCATGCAACATATGTATGTATGCGACAATATGTAGAAACATATGAATGCGACAATATGTAGTATTCTAGCATGCGACACCGGCAAGATGGGAAAACGAAAAATAGCCCGGCAGGTAAGGTGGGACTTAAGTTTATGTATAGAACTATTTTATTTTACTGATTTGGCAATAAATATTCCTTTATACTAGTTTTTTCCATCCAAATACAGCTGAAAAATTGAGTATATACAGTGTGTCTAGTGCTTACCGATGCCTAGCTGTGGCTGACGGCGGCCATTGCTGTTGATGTGCGGGTAGGGGAGAGGGGAGTTCGGGTTCCGTGCTGCCCTGCTACGTCATCATCGCCCCTGCTGCTCGCCCCCCCTGCCGCTGCACCCCACTTCTGATGCACCCCTGCGCCCCCCCAGCACACCCCCCCGACACCTAACACAACAACACGCACTGGCGATGGTGGCTAGCTGCTGTAACAGACAATGGGAAATAGGGGGGTTAGTTTTTCAAATGATAAATGAATATAAAAAAGTACATGAATACGAGATAGGCCTATACATGTATATGCAAACGAAATAACAAATGAATAGAGCACCATTGGTAGCACATTCACCGAGTTTCATCAAATACATTATTACGGTATCAAATTTTAATGAATCAATAAAAAAGGGGATCCAAGGACCCAAAAGAGGAGTTACACGTTTTTTGAAGAAGGAATAAAATTCAATTATGATTCATACATGAGTTTAAATATAGCTCATTATGAGATTGTGCTATGTAACATTGCATTGATATTCAAAACCTTTAATCTATTCAAGTCCGAATCTATTGCCCGATTCAAATCTATTGTGTCCGATCTCACAAGGTGTCAAATTATGTATCGATAAACTGAAACTTCAATAAACTCTTTTAGACAACACCAGCTGTTGAAGCGCAAAAGGAGCAGACGAAACCGCCTAACTTCCTCGCGTCAGCACAATTATAGCTGAAGCCAACAATTTATCCATCAATAACAAGCGCTCATAATACAATCAGCTTCTTAAAGCACCCAATAATCGATAAAAAATAAGAAGTGTTTTATTTCTCCATTTTTCTTTTAAAAAATGCAATAGATTACATGCTGATGTTACAAAATGTCCTATAATATTTATCTGTATCAAGTCATTACACATAAAAAAGTACAATAAATAATACAGTAATCGTTATTGGATTACTGACCCAGTACAAAATGTTAACTTTGATTAAGTTTATTACGTACATATTATTAATTTCAATGCTATTTTCAATATCATTGTGAACATAATTTTACAGTATAAGTATGATAACTGTATTTTTCATTCCTGATCGAATACCATTATCTTTTTATTCACATTCCAAATAGCAGTTCAAACGAGACAGAATGAATGTCTAGTTAGAGTTTTGGATAATTGCCTACAACATTCAAGTGAAAATTCAGCCGGAAAGTCGTCGTCATCGGCAATGATGCCTGTTGGAAAAGCGCGGCTCAGGAAATGAGAAAAGTTTTCCGTCGCAATATTCTTAGCAGCGTTTTAGAGAACTACTTACTCTTTGAAGTGCAGTTAGCATGTAGGCTAATACACGAGACACCATTCATTCATGTCATCAACACTTTAGGCAAAATATTACGACGAAGGTACATTCAAAGAGGAATCAGAGGGAAAAGGAGAAATAGAAATAGAGGGACACAAAGATAAGAATAGGAAGAAGCAAGCAGAAGAAAATAAGAACAAAAAGTTTAATTTTTCAATTGGTAATCATTATTACTGAGTTTCTTGAGGTATTCAATCGAAAATGGAAGAGCCTGCAGAATTATGTGACAAAGATTACAAGATTGATAAAACAATAATACAAAGAATGTACCCAAAGTCCTAAATAACTAATCCATTGAAAAAAAACTATTGGCTTATAACCCTAATTACAATACAATGATAGTATGAAGCAGTATGCAATTTTTTAGCAGAAATTTTCAGCAGTCTTGTATTACACAATGAAGGCAAACAGGATACAAATATAGTTACCTTTAAAATTACTATTATTATCAGAAATGGAAGTTATTGAATACAATAAAAATAAAAATTGGTTCAACTTTTTTGTAATGATTCAAGTAATAGAACAATCGCACTCCAATCGCCTATTAAAATAGAATAGAATGTCTTCTTTATTCCAATGACGTGGCGAAGTTTGGACAGTAATGTCCATTCTATCACTTAACCACGACAGGATACAAAGAATTGATTGAAACAAGATGGCGGCTCGGGCTCCTCCCTCATCCAATCAGCCAATGGCATTGCGTGGAGTTTCTGGAGGCGGAGCAACTGTCTGCAGCTCGCCTTTCATTGGTCACTCCTATTCCTTATTGCTCTCGTTCTATTCGTTGTGAAAGTTGTATTGTATTGGCAGTCTTGGATATTATACGGTTGGTTTGTATTGCAACCTTTTGAATCTATTAATTTTTAATTTAATTTTCACAACCTATTATTTTTTTAATTTTAAATTTTGCATTGGCATACAAAAAATTGTCAATGATATTCTATTCAAAGTTTTTGGATGCAATCTATTCCAATCTAATTCCTTTAATTCATTTCGCGTTACCATACAACACAATATCAACCATCAAGTAATGATTTTCCATGTGAAACGATTGATTTCAGTAATTGATTCACTTGAATTCAAGATAACGTAAATTTCAAAAGCATCTATTGTCTCTTTCCATTTCAAGAACATCTAGCTCACTGGCAGCTCGTCACCACGGAACAGGTGAAGTGCTAATATCTTTTACTGTATAGCAAGCCGCCAGTTATCTAGCCAGTTATCATTCACCATCAGCTAACAGCTTCAGCAGCTGTTGGAGCGCGCAAGGAGCAAACGAGACAGCTCAATATTTTGGAGTCAGCTCAATATTTTAAAGACAGCTATACAAAATATCTTGGTAAAATATGGACTTCGTACATAAGTTAGCGTCAAAAGTTGAAACTATGTTTGAAACTATTTTCCTCAAACAAACGAACCTCACTACAAACCTATTAAGATGCAATAGAAACAATGAGTATCTAGTAACTCCTTGTACGCTGAAGATGTGTCTCAGTGCCTCGAAACGCGTCCGACAAGCAACAAAATCGTGAGTACTGTTGTAAAAGTGAAAGTCATTTGTATTTACCAAGTTATAAACTTAGAAACAATGAGTTGTATAGAGCAACTCACATTGGTAAGCTGATTTTTTTTCATTACACTATACAAATACATGTTCCTATTGCAACTTGTGTCCGTGTTTTGTAGTAATTAAAACGTACTTCTGGATCACAAAGTAAAGTTTCATTACTGAAGCTATGATATTTTCCCATCAAATTCAAATACTCGTCACTGGCGGCTCGTACCCACTAGAAAGGTGAAGTGCCCGTATCTTTTACTGTGCAGCACTTCACCTGTTTCGTGGGCACGAGTCGCCAGTGATACTCGTAAACTTATAATAGAAAACATTTCGACATTAAAACATCCGTAATTCACAGTTAAAATTATGTTTTTGAAGCCTTCAAAGCATCAGCTGTGATCCGCACAACAATAAGGACATAAGGTACCCCGCAGGCTTTTAGACAATAATTGTCATTTGCAGCTCTACTGCTTGTCAGCAACTGAAGAGCAAAGGAAAAGAGAAGAAGAAGAACAGGGAGAAGAGAGGAAGAAGAAAAGAGAATGAGAAGAGAGAAGAAGAAGAAGAAGATGAAGAAAGAAGAAGAAGAAGAAGAAGAAGAAGAAGAAGAAGAAGAAGAAGAAGAAGAAGAAGAAGAAGATGAACAGAAAGGATGAAGAAGAAAATAATTGATGATGGAGGAAGTAGAAGGAGGAACCAAGCAAGGACAAAGAAAAGAAGAAGAGAAGGAGAAGGGGTGATGGAACATAGAGGAAAGAAGAATGAAGGCCTAAGAAAGAGCAGTGGGAAGGGGAATAAGCAATAAATAATGAAGAAAAAAGGGAAAAATTAGGAAGGAATAGGGAGAAAGGAGGAATTTAGAAAGAAAAAAGATAATAAATTATTATTATCATGAACAAAGGTAGAAAGAAGAACGCAGAATGGACGAAGGGAAGAAGCAAAAACGCTAGAAGGGTAGATGCACTGTATGAGACGAGAAGCAAGGTTTGAGCAAGGATGGATAGGAGAAGAAGAAGGAAGATCGAAGAGAAGAAGAGAATAGAAAGGGAGGATGAAGGAAAGAACAAGAAAAACGGAGGAAATAAGAAGAAGAAGAAGAAGAAGAAGAAGAAGAAGAAGAATAAGAAAAAGAAGTAGTAGTAGAAGAAGAAGAAGAAGATAAACTAGAAAAAACGAGCGACAGAAAAAAGATATCAGAACAAGAAGAAGGAAGAACGAAGGTGAAAAAGAAGGAATGATGAATAAATGAAAATTGAGAGAGAAAAAAGGAGGAAGAAGAAGAAGAAGAAGTAGAAGAAGAAGAAAGTAGAAAACGAGCGGGAGAAAAGAAAGGTCTAAGAACAAGAAGAAGAAGAACGAAGGTGAAAAAAGAATGAGTAGGAAATGAAGAAAAAGTAAAAGGAGGATGAAGAAAAGAAGAAGAAGAAGAAGAACCCCGAATGTGGGAAGGAGAAGTAATGGTGAAGGAGAAGAAGTAGAACAAAGTAGAAGAAGAAGGAAGGACGTAGAAGAGAAAAAGAACGAAGAAAAGAAGAAGGAAGGACGTAGAAAAGAAGGAAGAGAACGAAGGAAAGAAGAAGAAAACCTCGAAGAGGTTTGAAAAGAGAAAGAGAAATGAAAAGAGAAAGGATAACAATACTGAGGAGATGAGAGGATACAGGACACAGCAGCATCTCAAACTGTAAACAAACGTCATGCGACTACGTCAAGGAAGAAGGACGAAGAAGGAGAGGATGACAGAAAGGAAAGGGAGAGGAATGCTCTTCTATATCGATCTGCTAGCAGCTGACTCATTCGCGCTCTCACTCACTCACTCTCTCTCACCTCACTCTCTCTCTCTCACCCTCCTCTCTCTCTCTCTTTCAACAGAACTCTATCTCTGAAACTTCATCCACTCCTATAGGCTACGCCTTTTATTTCCAACTGCAATCACAGAATGGAAAAGTATTGCCCACTGGCGGCTCGTGTCCACGAAACAGGTGAAGTGCCCGTATCTGTTACTGTACAGCACTTCACCTGTTTCGTGAGCACGAGCCGCTATTGTGTAGCCTAGTGTTTTTGCGGTACAGCTGATGTCGAAAGTTGGACGGCTGCTTATAGTAGCCTGTCCAAGCAAAGAAGACATTCTGGCAAGATGGAAAAATCACTACAGATCGCTTAAAATTTGTTCAAAAGTTATAAAGTTGCATTCAAATTGTAGATCGAAATGTTTCCTACAATACTTAAGAACAAATTTATAAATGTTACATACAATATTGACCGAGCTAGAGTCATTTCCACATCTTGCCAGAATGTCTTTTTTGCTTGCAGCTGTGTGCTCCAACCACTCATATTTCCAATAATTAATATAGTTATCATTCAGCCTAGATAATGCTTTTGAAATAAAAAGAGACCGATTGAAAAATTAAATGAAAATCGAATACCCTTTAAAAACTTGTTAATTATTCATGTGCATCAATAATCTTAAAGTTTTTAGAAGGGTATTTGATTTTCATTTCATTTTTCAATCATTTCAAATAGCCCTAAGTTTAAAAGTTTAATTTTCAAAGAGACAGAATATGTTTCAAATTAGCTGTTGTACACAACATACAAGAGACAGACGAAACGGCCTTAAATATCACCTCAGATAGAACCAAAGCTATTAGAAATGAATCTATTATTACTGTAATAATTATAGCATACTAATCTTGGACAAATCACCTCAGGCTACTTACTAATCGACTTGAAAATTCACAGACCGTCAAAACTCATAGCCAATAGGAGGGAAGTGATAGAGAATGCAGTCGGCCAATCAGGAGCAATCTAGCCAATTGCTCCCCCACCAGAAGTTTCAAGCAATGCTATTGGCCAGTGGGAGGAGTCAAGCCGCCATCGTATCTCAATACTAGACTCCTTCATTCTATTCCTCGTTAGTTTGCTTCAATTCGAAATTTAATAATAAAATGCATTGAATTTGAACGGACAACAGCTATTCTCAGTGTTATACAAGTTGAGTTAAGCGAGGAAGAAATCAAGTTTAAAAAAAAAACAACAACATCCTTTCGACTTGAGAGCTCAATCAAGACTGGCCCTTAGTATTCCTTCATTAAAAATAATCGAGTCTTGGAGACTATAAGGATAATCTATCTTGGAGATAGTTTGACGTCAACAAAAAAGTGAAAGAGCAGGCGACCCGCCTAACTTACATAATTACTTATAATAATTAATTCCATTTTATTATTTTAAGCAGCAGGTGCAATCTGAGTACACCCCCATCTACATCAAGTACTAAATTTGTCAGGTAGAAATAAAAATTTAGTACAGTAGTTGAAATTGGATCCAAAATTGTGGTCACGTGGAAAAGTATCGAGACCCACATACCAAAATTGTATCAATAAAATTCCCCACATGAAAAAAATACAATTACATTGTGGTGATATGAAATTTCTCACGTGAATGTGAGAATGGAATCGTGTAGAAAATTGTGGTGATTTGTAAAAGTAGGGTTCACTGGCGGCTCGTATCCACGAAACAGGTGAAGTGCCCCTATCTTTTACAGTACAACACTTCACCTGTTTCGTGGGCACGAGCCGCCAGTGGTATGGTTAAAATGAGGGAGAATACAAAAAAGTGGATGAATAAAATGAGTGAGTAAGAGAGAAATAGAATGTAATGAACAAGTGCAGCCAACAGTCAGCAGCAAACAGGTGAAGTGCTCGTATCTTTTACAGTACAGCACTTCACCTGTTTCGTTGGCACGAGCCGCCAGTGGCAGCCAACAGTATTGCCAAGAGTGCATAACATAGTTTAGCTACAATTATTATTACAGCAAAGTACATAAACGTCATTGTAATTGTGCTCTGGCATGTGGCTTGCAAACCCAACAAATGTGGTGTTGGAATGCTCTCATTTGGGGAGAATTGTTACAAAATAGGATAAGTTGAGAAGGGAGAGAAAGAAGAAGAAGAATAGGTAGTGGAAAAAGGTCAAGAGAGTGTGTGTGAGAGTGAGAGAGAGGGGAGGAAGAGGGGAAAAAGGAAGGAAGAGAGTGGGAATGAGATAAAGACAGAGAAAGATAGAAATATGAACTGAAGAATAATAGATGGAATAACTAGACAGATAGAATAATAGACAGAAGAAATAGACAGATAGAATAATAGACAGAATAAATAGACAGATAGAATAATAGACAGAATAAATAGACAGAAGAAATATGAACTAGGATGTGGGAAAGAGAATTAGTGGGAGATAGACGAAGAAGGAAAATGGGAGACAGAGAAACTGAAATAATTCGGAAAAAGAGAGAAAGCAATAAACTAGAGTAAGTGGAGAAGGGAGTTTATGTGAGTGAGAAAGTGTGAGAGGAAAGGAGGCAGGAGGAAGAATGATAGTTTTGTAAGGAACAAAGAAAGAAGAAGAAGATGGAACGGACGGTGGAGAGAACGAGAGAGAGATTAGGGAGAAAGGGATGGAGAAGAAAGATGAGAATGGGAGTAAGAAGAGGAAGAAGTGGAAGAGAAAGGAGATGGGTGAAGGAGAAAAAAGGAGGAAGGGTGACAGAGAAACGAAGAAGAAGGGTTGGGAGATAGGAAGAAGCGAGTGAGAGACTAATAGTGGAAGAAGAGAAATAAGAATTTAGGTGGAAGAGAATACCAGAGTAAAAGGTAATGAATGAGGAGGTAGAAGGGTACGCAAAGGAGGAATCAAATAAAGTTGAAAACAAACGATGAAGGAATTGGGAGAGAATGGATATGGGAATAAAAAGGAATAGGAAGGAAATAGAGCAAGGGACTAGAGAGAGATAAAAAACGTACAGAAATAATCAGAAGGGATAACAGTAGAGATAAGGAAGGTAGATAAAGGAGGTTTATACGTTAGAAAAGGAGGAAAAAGAAAAAGTAATAGAAGAAAGAGCATTTAGAGTAGTAGAAGTGATAAAAGAGGGAAAATAGTGATAGGATGAATATAAAAAAGGAATATAAAGGAATTTTTCCTCTCTTCCTCTATTCCTTTTCAATATTTCTTTAAGGAATATATGAGGAATTAAAGAAATATTGAAAGGAATAGAGGAAGAAGGAGGAGATGGTGGAGGAGGAGGATGGAAAAGGAAAAGAAGAAGGAAGAAGAAGGAGAAGAAGAAGAAGAAGAAGAAGAAGAAGAAGAAGAAGAAGAAGAAGAGAAGAAGAAGAAGAAGAAGAAGAAGGAGAGGAGGAGGAGGAGAAAAGATAGATAGATAAAATGACTTTATTTACACTTTGTAAAATTACAAGAGTTTGTGGGCGAAGTTGAGGCATGCAAGCCTCTTCCACTAACCCACAATGAGGAGGAGGAGGAGGAGAAGAAGAGATACAAGAAGAAAAAGTAGAAGAAGAAGAAGAAGAAGAAGAAGAAGAAGAAGAAGAAGAAGAAGAAGAAGAAGAAGAAGAAGAAGAAGAAGAAGAAGAAGAAGAAGAAGAAGAAGAAGAAGAAGAAGAAGAAGAAGAAGAAGAAGAAGAAGAAGAAGAAGAAGAAGAAGAAGAAGAAGAAGAAGAAGAAGAAGAAGAAAGAAGAAGAAGAAGAAGAAGAAGAAGAAGAAGAAGAAGAAGAAGAAGAAGAAGAAGAAGAAGAAGAAGAAGAAGAAGAAGAAGAAGAAGAAGAAGAAGAAGAAGAAGAAGAAGAAGAAGAAGAAGAAGAAGAAGAAGAAGAAGAAGAAGAAGAAGAAGAAGAAGAAGATAAAAAAAACTAATTTGAAAGTAGAAGAAGAGGGTAGATAGAAGTAGAACACAAACCGAAAACAATAATAATAATTATTCGAGTGCTAAACAGAAATTCCACCGGTGCAATTAAAGAGAACAATACAGTGAAGGGTCCATCGTTATTTTGCGGCGAAAAAGTCAGTAACTGCTCCAGTAACTGTTCCAGTGGATGGCAACTGCTCCAAATTTATGCAGCCGAAAAATGTCCACGTGCACCAAATGCACTCGACAGGATATTTCCATTCAATTTTTAGAAAGGATATTATGATTTTTGAAAATCATGATGTTGAACACAGTTTGTGTATTCTATTCACTTCAAAATCCATTGAAACTAGCCTCAAAAATTCAAATTAAGCCTTGAATTATTCCTGCTATATTAATAAAATTGATCCAGAACTGAACAGTATAAATCAGCATATTTTAAACTCGCTACGCTCGCCTTCTCCGCCTAGCCAGGGGGCTCCGCCCCCTGGACCCCCGACAGTATCAGCAGTGTCAATGAGTCAAACATAACCTCTGTCAGTGTAAGCTGAGACAAACAGGCTCGCTTCGCTCGCCTGCAAATTCCGTTCAGAAGGGATTCAAAACTTATTGATTACAGCATTTCTAGACCTAATCTGGACCTGTTCACCGAATTTCGACATTTTCTACCAATTTATTCTCGAAAAATCCAAGAAAAACTCTGAAAATTCCGAAAAATAGTAAAACGCTGATATTGAGCGTAACCTTGGGAACTATATCGTACATAGTTTGAAACTTGATTCAATATCTTCCAAATTAATTCATCCATAATCTCGCTGAAACATTCAATTTACAGTTAGGATTGGTCGTATCAAGCGGAAGATATGCAACCCGCAACACATCTACAATTTTGAAAACCTGATTACTGGCGTAATCTTGAACGGATTGCAAAAATATTTTAACACAAAATTTCTAGACCTCATTTAAACCTGCCAACTGAACATGCCTGTCAAATTTGAACTCTTTCTGTTCAGTGGATTTTTGGTTCTGGTTTTTGGTCAGTGCCATTTCGCTTTTATAGATATAGATGAGAGTAAAGAGTAGACCCAGCTAATCCAGAAACTCAAGCAGCAATATTTCTTTAAAAATCAATTGTTGACAGAAAAAAACAAGAATAAAGAATGATAGCATAGCCTAAATGTAGAAAAAAAGAACAAGAATGAAAAATGAAGAATGATAACATAAAATGTAGCATGTATGTTAACATTGGTGAAAAAGGAGTGTATACTATAGAAGAAAAATTTAGGAGTAGTAAGAGTTAAGAGGTTAGAAGAAGAAGAAGGAAGGAGGAGGAGGAGAAGAAGAAGAAGAAGACGAAGAGAAAAGAAGAGATGATGAAGGAGAAGAATGAGGAACGAAGCAAGGTCGAAAAAAAGAAGAAGAGAATAAGAAGGGGTGATGGAACACAGAGGAAAGGGGAAGGAAAGAAGAATGAAGGCCTAAGAAAGAGCGGGGGAAGAAGAAGTAAGGACGAATAGGGGAAAAATAAGGAAGGACTGGGGAAAAAAGGAGAAGCTGAGGAAGAAAAAGGATAATAAATTATGATTATTAATAAACAAACATAAAAAGAAGAAGGAAGAATAGACGAAGGGGAGAAGCAAGAACAATTGAAGGGTGGATGTATGAGACGAGAAGAAAGGTTTGAGGAAGCAAAGGACTGCAAAGAAGGAAGATGGAAGAGATGAAGAAGGAAAGTTAAAGGTAAGAAAAAACGAACGAACGGAAATGAAAGAGAAGAAGAGAGAAAAGAACAAGAAGAAAAGGAGAGAAGAAGAAGAAGAGAAGAAGAAGAAGAAGAAGAAGAAGAAGAAGAAGAAGAAGAAGAAGAAGAAGTAAAAAAAAGAAAAATGTTGAAGAAAAAAACGAGTGGTTGAAAATGCTCTGGAAGTGGGATGTCAGTCATGCATCATAAAAGTGTAATATTAAGTCATGCAGGCGGAGTGGTGCGCCGATTCTGCAGACGATAGCAAACATTTAATACGTTGTACTCTAATTAAGGTCGGACACGAATGCATGCAACGTCGAAAATCCACTACTTGAAAATAATATCCAGCTAGCACTGGCGGCTCGTGCTCACAAAATAGGTGAAGTGCCCGTATCTTTTACTGTACAACACTTCACCTGTTTCGTGGGCACGAGCCGCCAGTGCCAGCTAGCTGCTTTTTTATTTCTCACTTTATATCATTGAACAGGGATTTACTGGATCGTGAGCTGTGAAGGGTTATAAATATATGATCAACCCTTAAATTCATTGCAAGAATAAAAGGTATAGAAATAGATGTTTGCTGAAATGTATAATTAATTATTCATATAATAGCTGAACAAGAATTTAGGTGGTTCCGTTTGCTTCTTGTGTGCTACAACAGCTGATGTTGTCAAACAGATTTGTCATCTAGCTATGCCTCTATGATGTTTTTCAAATCACAGGATACAATAAATGCTTTACATAAGTTGTTACAAGAGGTTACATCATGTACAAGAGACAGACGAAACCGCCTCACATTTTGGCGTAAGCAATCAACAACTCTCAATCAAATCGGTCACAATAATTGAAAAACTACAATGCTTGTGTATTTGAGTAAATTTTCATTAAAATATTACATGAAAAACATCACTAAGTAATTGAAATAGAAAATAGAAATGGAGTTATTCTATTTGTTACATCTTTATATTATTGTTTGTGATGAAATTGCTCTCAAATATGAGGTAATTTTGATCTGAAATGTGAAAAAAATCAAATTCTCGCAGAAAAATTTGGTATAAGGACTCTCCTACTCATTCTAATAACTGGTAAATTCAATATTGTTCGATAATTTTCAGCTATTTCTCCATAATCCACCATCTATTCTAATTGATTATACTAAAATTTCCTACCCTGTCTCAATAATTTGTAATTGTGAACAAATTAACTCAATCCAGTACTACTGACGTTATAGCTGAGGCTGAAAAAGTCACGCCTGCTCCTAGTGTTATGCCTAGATTATGTTTATGAAATCAAAAGAGACAATCGATGCTTTACATCAGCTGTTAGTAGGTTACATCACGTACAAGAAACAGACAAAACCGCCTCACTTCTTGTTGTCAGCCATACAGACGTGCTAATCCCTCTCATTCAAATTTGTTCTTCACAACCTATCTATTACTCCACACTCCACAATCTGTTCCACATGATAATTATATTATTGTTATTGTTGAAATTGCTCTCAACTATGAGGAAATTTTGATCTGAAAAGTGAAAAAAATCAAATTCTCACAGAAAAATTCGGTATAAGGACTCTTCTGCTCATTCTAATAACTGGTAAATTCAATATTGTTCGATAATTTTCAGCTATTTCTCCATAATCCACCATCTATTCTAATTGATAATACTAAAATTTCCTACCCTGTCTCAATAATTTGTAATTGTGAACAAATTAACTCAATCCAGTACTACTGACGTTATAGCTGAGGTTAAAAAAGTCACGCCTGCTCCTAGTGTTATGCCTAGATTATGTTTTTGAAATCAAAAGAGACAATCGATGCTTTACATCAGCTGTTAGTAGGTTACATCACGTACAAGAAACAGACAAAACCGCCTCACTTCTTGTTGTCAGCCATACAGACGTGCTAATCCCTCTTATTCAAATTTGTTCTTCACAACCCATCTATTTCTCCACACTCCTCAATCTGTTCCACTTGATAACAATATTGAAATATAAATATATGTCTACTATTCAAAATTGTTCCTCACAACCCATCTATTACTCCACACTCCTCAATCTGTTCCACTTGATAACAATATTGAAATATAAATATATGTCTACTATTCAAAATTGTTCCTCACAACGTATCTATTTCTCCACACTCCTCAATCTGTTCCACTCGATAACAATATTGAAATATATTTGTCTGCTATTCAAAACTGTTCCTCACAACCCATCCACAACTCCACACTCCTCAATCTGTTCCACAAGATAACAATATTCAAACATCTCTCCCCTATTCCGGTGGTGAGGGGGAGGAAACTCAATAATTATCAAATAATTCACAAGTATGGAACAGCTCAGCCATCCGTTGTTGAATATTTATCGCCGGCCAATAATGTAACGATATCAAATTAATTAGCTTGTAAGCGGAATTAGTGCGATTGACTTGTTTATTCCGCTGCGGACGATAATTACCCTATATTACCCTCTCACTCTTCACCCTACAAATGTCATTTAGCTCTATCTCGCTTGCTCTCACGCAGGGAGATTTATTGAACGATTGAAACCAATGACGTAGAGAGACTTCGGTATTTCAGTGGAGAATTCGTAAAACAATGATGTGATGGTTGAGTTACATGATAGATAAAATAATTAGAACGTTATTATTAAGTTAATTGGAACCAGTGATGGGTTGAAAGTGATCTTTAAGTTATGTTTGTAGCTTTTTAGATAGTATATGATATTGTGAACAATTTATCACCATACCAGTAAAAAGTAAGCCAGAGTGTCTTCTTTGCTCGGACAGACTATAAAATCCTAGTAGCCTATATTAACTACAATACATTGTAATGCTTGTCAAACCAAGATTTTCATCCAATATTATATGCTGTGATAACGGGTTATAATTATAATGTAATTGATTAGTGTTGTATGTCATTGTTTTCAAATAATTTAGAGACCATTCTTAACATATATTGTGTTAAAGAGTATACTTACGATTTGTTTCATTGTAAGTTGTATCATTTTCCATATGCTTTTGTCTGACATTATCATACACATCTTAACATTAATACCACTTGCGGCTCGTGCCTACGAGAAAGGTGAAGTGCTGTACAGTAGAAGATATACACTTCACCTGTTTCGTGGGTACGAGTCGCCAGTGATTAATACATCATTTGTGAATGTTGTAGAATTGTTCCACAGTGAAATAACTCACATTGATTATACATGAAAATATGAATAGTTCACTGATTAAAACGGTGGAATTGACATTATCAGTGTTTCATTTCACATAATGAGTCATTTAGTTTTAATACATATGAATACTACTAGAGGATTATCAAACATACTAATGAAAAACATTATTGATCCTATTTTCTCAATAATTTGTACAGGAAGGACTCACGAATTTCATTAATTCTTCTTATTGAAATCCTAATCATCAGGTCTATCAAGTGAAAATTTTTTCAGGTTTGTTGAAGATTTTCTCTGTTATCAGATGTGAAAAATGAAAAATGGATCCTCAGGTATGAACCAGATAATATATTGCCGTATTTTCGGCCTGGAAAGTGAGCCTATTATGTGTCACATGGGATATTTGCATGACAATAAACTTGACTCCTTTATTACAGGGAAAACGAGGCTTACTCTGAATAAACGCACGGAATGACGAAAATTTATAATGATTTTAGGAGAGATGAAAAAGTGATGAAGAGAAAGAGAGAGTGATGGCAAGAGAGAGAAGGAATAAAGGAAGAGAGAGAGAACGACTTGAAAGAGAAAGATAGAGTGAGAAGGGAAAAGAAAAAAGAAGAGAGATAATGACTCAAAAGGAAAAAATGAGAAAGTAAGAGAAAAAGAAAGAGAAAGAGTAAGAGACAGACACAAAAAGAAAGATTGTTTGAAAGAGAAGGAGAGGAAGATAGAAATAATGTGAGAAATTAAGAAAGAAAGGAGATCGTAGTGTTATGGTCTGTCCAAGCAAAGAAGACCCTCTGGCAAGATGAGAAAATGACTCCAGCTCGGTCAATCTTGGTTCAAAAATTATTAATTTGATCTCAAATTGTAGATCAGAATGTTTCCTACAATTGGGACAGGATCAATAATTTTTGAATCAATATTGACCGAGTTGAAGTAATTTCTCATTATGCCAGAGGGTCTTCTTTGCTTGGACAGACTATAGGAAGAGAGTAGGAAACTGAGTGGGCCAATAATAAGCGAGTACGGAACAGAAACGAGAGCCAATCAGAAGCGAGCATTAACCAGTGGCTCCGCCTCCAAACATCACGCAATGCCATTGGTCAATACGATCAACTGAAACGGTGTAGCAGTATTTATCTTCATTTTTTTCAAACTAATTTTTCATAATTCAACACATTTATTCTTATTTAACGGTCATTTTTCCATCAACCAGTTTTTCTCGACCTCTAGTTTGTACCAAATTGATTTCCAACATAATTATCATCATAGTCTAGTGATGCTATACATCATAATTTATCCTCGAAAATAAATCATGATGACATCAATTTCCATGGAAAAAGGAACAAGTTATACTAAAAATAGCAACAGCAATATAGAATCTCTATCACCCATCTTACTCTATTCAATTTTATTTTTCCTCCCAATCATCCTTTCTCATTATTTTCCCGTCTCTCCAGTCACCACCAATAACCAAATAACTGTTTTTACTGCTTTTCTGTTGGAGAGTTTCCTCTTTCCATCCCACTTATTTTATTCTCAACATTTTTCTCAGAACAATTTCCTCAAAAGTTTCTGACATGAAAAATAGTTCATATCACTCAACTGCGCTAGTGACCCATTCATGATCGAGAAAAAATTTGGAACATCAATATAGATGAGAAGAATTGGAATATATTATGGGTTACATATACAATTGACAAGATTGGAGACAAATTTAAGAAGAAAAAACAGGTCAATGCAAATACGAAAACAGATGAACAAAGAAGAATTGATAATAAACTGGGAGAAAGCAAGAAGAGAACAGTGTAAAGAGGATAAAGGAGTAAAGGGTGATTCGAAATTATTTGAAAATTGAACTTTAAACTTAGGGCTATTTAGAATAATTGATGAATAAAATGAAAATGGGCTTAAGCTCGAAACATGTCTGTGAACAATACTTTGAAAAAAGTTCAAAAAAGGGTATTTGATTTTTTTTTATTTATCAATGAATCGAAAATACGAAGGCAGATGAACAAAGAAGAACTGATAAAGAACAGGGTGAAAACAAGGTCAGAGAATAGTGGAAAGCAGATGAAAGAGGACGAGATGATTAGAGACAAAGAGAGGAGATGAACTACAGGACAATTCCAGAAATTCAACCTAATTCAAAAGCAGACGAACAAAGAAGGACCGGTGAAGAACTGAGAGAAAACAAAGACAGAGAACAGTGAAAAGCGAATGAAAAAGAAAACTGAAACTGAAACTTTATTCTCCAAGAAATCAACATACAATCATAGTTATATGACAATAATAAATATAGGATTGATATGAAAGGATTATTAGAGAGAAAATAAACAGAAGAATACGAGATAAATAACGAAATTGTAGATAAATTGCAAATACGAAGGCAGATAAACACGAAACAGATAGAGAAGATGGTAAGACAAGAACAAAGAATGGTGAAAAGCAGATGAAAAAGAAAATGATCATAGAGGGGAAATCAACATGACAATACGAGATAAATCGCAAATACGAACGCAGATGAAAAAAGAAGGATCGATGGAGGACCGGAAGAAAAGAACGACAAATAATGGTGATAAACAGACGAAAAAGGATGGGATAATTACAGACAAAGATAGAGAATGATCAGGAGAATACGAGATATATCACAAAATCTTAGTTGAATCCTAGATAAATCACAAATGCGAAGGCAGACAAACAAAGAAGAACCGATGAAGGATAGGGAGAAAATAAGGACAAAGATAGTGAAAAGCTGATGGAAAAGAGACGGATGATCATAGACAAAGAGGGAGAATGAACAGTGGAAAGCGCTCAGAATCAGACAGACGGACAGACAGTGGTGAAAACTGGAAAGCCCTACACGGCCGAAAGTCATCCGCTGTTATAGTCTGTCCAAGCAAAAAAGACATTCTGGCAAGATAGAAAAATGACTCCAGCTTGGTCAAAATTAGTTAAACAATTATGAATTTGGTCTCAAATTGTAGATCAGAATGTATTCTACAATTTGAGACCAAATTCATGATTTTTTAACCAATATTGACCGAGCTGCAGTCATTTTTCCATCTTACCATAATGTCTACTTCGCTTGAACGGACTTTAGGTCAATTGTCAGGCTGTAGCTGCGAGGGAAATTTGGCAGGGGCGCGGGGAAATTCCCTCGTCACAGGTTGGCACCGCTGTCACACCCACCCTGACCCATATTGGATTTCTCTCCATGCCAACTATACTCCCTCTCACCCCCCACACACCCCCGAAAACCTTATCAACAGCCCCTAAAAAGCGTTACGATTGCTCTCAACTTATAACATGCCTGCTGGCCGGTCTGGCTCTCAGAATTTGTTGTCTCTCGTGACGTTTGATTTTCTCTTTTATCATTCTCCTCTCTCACTCTAACCCTCTTTCTTCCTCATGGTTGGGATGCTAATGGAAGGGATATCCTTGAATATCCTTCTCCAAGTATGGACATTTATGTCCAAGCACCCCTATTCCATGTAAATACATCTCAATCATCACCCTCCTTTGGAAGATTGGCTTATCATTAGTAAAGATAGTCAGTCATCGTTACCCGTCTCTGGACGAATTGTAATTGTTGAGTTGTTGCAGTAGAAATGATTGACAAGCTTGACAATGTGCAATACCAGCACGAAACAATTATCGCGTCAAAAATATGAGTAATTTCACAGTAAAGTTTTTATTTTCTTCTAAATGATTCACAGTTGTTCTGCGCCGTCACTTGGTTACGGAAACCAGCTTATGGTTGAGAGACTCAACATGCTAACCACACGTTACCTCTATCCCGGATGATGACTAATCACTTCTGCTGTATAGTATGTATATTGTATGCCTCTGCTCAACCAATACTGAGTGAATATGGAACTGACAAGAAGCTGGTAGGCCTTGTTCACTCATGGGCTGTTGAGCTACTCACAATCATACATCACAATCATATTACAGTCAGCATATTATTATGTAATTTAGTCTTATATCTATGTAATTTTATAAGTTCTCATACTCCATATATCTCCAATTCAATCAGATATTGTAATCAATCTACTTCTAAATTATCATAATCAAGGATTCAAGCCGATGGACAATGTTATAATCTACGTGAGTGAAATAAATCTTATGCTTATCTAATTATCTAATCTCTCTTCCATTTGTTTTGTTATACTTGTATTGTCCTGGTTAAATGGGATTAAGAAGGGACCATAAAATATGGCTTTAACCTTGCCATAAGAAAACTAATACATATTCTCCATCAATCAATCAATCTCTCCTTCTCTCTCTCAAGCTTTTACTTTAACTGCCTCTCCCTCTCCCTCTTTTCCACTCTCTTTCTCAACATTACTCACACTCTCTCTCTTACTCTTTTACTTCCTTCCTCTCACACTATCTCCCATTCGCTTTCTAAATAACACTCTATTTCTCTCTAACGTTCTATCTTTTTCTCTCTCTCCTATAAAATTCTCCCCTCTCTTTTTTAAACCTTCCCTTATATTCGGTTTCATTTTCTTCTATTTTGATCGCCCCCTCAGATCTCCTCAGTTGTATTGTATCAACTAGCATCCCCCGTTCAATATTCACATCCCCTGACTTATGGACCTTCTGACTCTCGCTAGCACCCTGACTTGTGGACCCCCTCCTAGAGTTCCCCCTCAATCTTCTGACTTCCAACCCCCCAGATTCACTCCCCAAATTCTAAAATTTCCCCCCCCCCATTTCTATCCCCTAACAGACACAACCGATGTCAAAATCCTCTGCTTGTTTTCGTTTCAAATATTTATTTTGCCGTTGTTTTAACTCCAAACCAAACTTTGCTTACCAAATTTTCGCCATTGAAGTAAGGTTTGTGAGGTAATTTTCGACCTATTATTATTTACCTATTGTTAACCTACTATTGTTATTGACCTGCTCTTGTTGTAGCCTGTGACATTTCATTGTTGTTATGTTGACCTGTTATTACAGTTGAGAAATTCGCCTACATCATAGAAAGTTTTTTTTTATATATTGACAATCAATAAGAATCCACCTAGTTAATTTACGTCACATGGAACATGACGAAATACATTAATAATAAATCCATGACATATACATGAACTAGGTATGGAAATTCCAAATTTTTATTGGAAAATGTTCAGCTTAATTGAATTCTCAACAAAATTAGATTTTCAAATAATTAGCTGAAGCTAAACTTGAACAGTAGATTGATAGTGTTGGAATAATATGGGAAGGTAAGGAGCAAGAAAGTGTTACACTAATCAACTGACTTACCCACTAATAAATTTGTTGTAGGCCTAAACAATAATAGCGATCAATTTATCAGCTGTTTATGTTCAAAATTGAGGCTAAAAATTTTGAAATATGAGCGCAATAATAATTATAAAAACTCTTAGCTATTCGTATATAGCTGACACCTAAATCAAAGGCGGTTTTGTCTGCTGCTTGTGTGCTTCAACAGCTGATGTTGTTAATCTGAGTTGTCATTCATATTTATTATGACTAGAGAAAAGTTTTGCCATCCAAGTAGACAATAGATGCTTTACATCAAGTAAAAAGACAGCCGAAACCGCCTAACATTCTAGAACTATATTGCTTTACGTCAGCTGTTAGTAGGTTATATCAAGTACAAGAGACAGCCGAAACCGCCCAATTTTTTGGCTTCAGCTATATAGTAATACATCTTCTCAACGCACATTTCACATTATTTATTGGAAAAATTTTCATCATTCAAATAAAGCTAAGCGGAATATTGTATAGTCAGCCCAAGCAAAGAAGGCATCGTGGCAAGATTGAAAAAAGACTCCAGCTTTGACCAGAAAAGCTTGGTCAATATCGGCTCAAAAAATAGAAGTTTGGTTTGAAATTGTAGAAAACATTCTGATCTACAATTTAAGATCAAATTCCTAATCTTTAAAACAATATTAGAGGTGGTGCAGTCATTTTCCCATCTTGCCAGAATGTCTTCTTTGCTTGGACAGACTATGTTCTTCATTAAGAGCGGCGGCGGAATTGAAAATAAATGTCAGCAAAATGAGGACGCGATAGATGATGTCTTCTGGGAAATCAGACTGAAATCTGTTCAGAAGATGAGTCATGTCTGTTTTAATATTCAGATATCCTCCTCTAATACTACTGCTGTAAGGCTGAGGCCGCACTGCCGGTGGGTAGTGCCTGGTGGGTGGAGGGTAGTTGGTAAATCTATAGAACATACACACCATCCACAGTAATACATCGTATGAATGGTATGTGTTCAGCCGCCATCTTAAAATTCCTAAATATGGACAACATAACCTCAAAAAAGAGAATGACGTCATACCATTCATACGATGTATTACTGTGCATGGTGTGTATGTTCTATAGATTTACCAACTACCCACCACCCTCCAGGCTCTACCCACCGGCAGTGCGGCCTCAGCCTAAGGGTTTTCTTCCAAGCTATCATGATTTGTAATGAGTGAGTTTCTATAAAGGCCGCCTTCATAGCCCCGATGGAGGAACACAATTCAAATCACATTAATGTGCTTGTATTGAAGGGGTCGATGGAAAAACGAAATCACATTACATTCAAATATTGAATCATGTCAATCTGGTTTGTTCAGTAGTTGCATAGCTTCTTTTAATAATTAGTTATTTTTACGAAGAAGAAGAAGAAGAAGAAGAAGAAGAAGAAGAAGAAGAAGAAGAAGAAGAAGAAGAAGAAGAGATATATTAAAGAAGTGAATAAGAAGATGAACGTTATTGTAAAAAGAGGACGCTGACCCCACTTGTCAAGACAAAATAAATAATGAAGAAGAAGAAATATGAGGAGTATGAAGAAAGAAAATAAGAAGAGAAATAATAGGATTGAACATTTTGGTTTGAACTTTATACATTCATACATCGATACAACTACTTGAATTGGGAGGGAAAAATACACATAGCATGTGCTATTCCTCTCCCAAAAATTTTATAATAAAGTCAATATTCTCCAAAATTAGGTTATGAAATAATAGCACTTGGTAAACACATAATTTTCAATCTAGGAATAACAGAACAGAAGAAATAAGAGAACAAAATAAGAAAAATAAGAAGAAAGTAAAGGAAGGAAAGAAAAGAAGAAGATAGAAAACGAAGAGGGTGAAGATAGTAGACGAAGTAAAATGAAAAATAAATGAGAAAAATAAGAATGAGAAGAAGAAAGGGAAATAAAATTGCTAGAAAGAAGTAGATAAAAATAGTTCAGAATCAGCAGTACATGAAGCGGCTAGCAATAAAAGTGTCTGAGGACGGTCTAGCGAGCTATTCATTTTGTCCGTTGGAAATCCCCGCTAGCGTTCAACTTACAATTTTCTAAATTTAGAAACGAGACATTCAGAAGATCAACGTACAAGTGCCAGTGACATTTCTCTATTCTTTATTCTCTCTCTTTCACCTATTTCATGCCTTCTTCTTTTTTCACAATCTTTTCTGTTCATCGAACTGAGGGTATCGGAGAAACATACAATTTTGAAAGAAAAATGATAAAAAGAAAGGCATAGAATAGAACGATAGCTGATGAAAATGATACTATACATCAATGAAGTTCAATAGAATTCTAATTAGAATAGTAATAGAACTGAATTGATTAAAGTTAAGATTTTCCAATTGTCCAAAAACTAATGGAGGTCTATAAGTTTGAAGCCACAGATTAAATTGATCAAGTTGATGACGTCAGTTAAATGAATATATAGTTGAATAATGGCATATAATTATCACTCGTACAGTATTGGTCTATGCTTGTAATCATTATGTATAATGATAATTTTATATTTTAGAGATTCAGAGAAATGAATAAAATGATATGTTTTTCAATCTAGAAGTGGTTTTCAAGATAGCGGATAATAGTTGTTATTTTTCAACCAAGCATTGAACCTTTTCTTGTAAAAGAGGGCTCTGATATTCCAATGGAGTTCAATGCGGTAAAAATGAAGAGATAGACTGGTCTTTTAATTGGAATTCGCTATCTTGATATCTTCTTTCTCACTTTATCTTCCATTGTATCCTTATATCCTCATCCTTTTCCAATTCTGATTCCTCCCTTTGTTCCTTTTCTCAGTACTTATTCAATTTTCCACATTCCTCTCCTCATCATCCTTACTTTTATCTTGCTCCTCTCCTTCTCTTTCATCCATTTATTCTTCTCTATTTTCTAATCTTATTCTTTTTCTCACTTATTTCAATTTTCTTATTTGATCTGACCAACTCTTATTGCTAATTTCTATCCCGTCTTTCGAAAGTGACGATAAGCCGTTGGTCCCGACTAGCTGAAAAGGAATAATCATCTGTCATCATCATCATCCTTCTCATTACTCACGCACAAGAGCTCATGTTAGCATCAGGCCGGGCGTATGCTGAGACGCACGTGAAGCAGCCCACGCGAACTGGCCGATTCGCGTGAAAAAGCTCTTTTCTTGTCATTAATAAGAGCTGTGATTGGCTACTTTGCATGTGCTGCGTCACGTGCGTCCTAGCATACGCCCGGACTTACCCGCAGGAAAAAATAAGACTGCACTAAATTGGATAATTTATCTTTTATTGGAGTCATATAATTAAATGAAACATAATTATATGAAAAAATTTTTAGCGAGTTATTGATTGTTCAATTCTTAATAATTGTTGAATGATTCATTTTCAATTTATTGTTCAAAATACCTATCGCACATATGAAAGGAATTTATGAATTCTTTACAGGGAAAAGAATTGGGAATCATCATGAATCTTGTATTTTACTGAAAATATAAAATTAACAAAAAATCGAAAACTAAATCACAAACAACTTCAAAATTCCATCCATTTCCACTGCTCTTCCCAACTCTCCAGCCAAAATCATTTGGTAGTTCTGAATTCAACTAGCAGATGGCAGTAGCAGTAGGGTGACTTGCTTCGACTTCCTCCATTGGACACGCCTCCAAGCTCAGCCTACGCTCCAATTGGCCGACGACGTCGGTTCGAAAAGTATCCTTACTCGACCAGTAGATGGAAGCAGTTGTCGGGTAACGTTTACATTCGACTTGAACACGCCTCTTGTCCCGCCTGCTCTTTTCTGATTGGTTGACAGTGTTTCGTGAGTCCTACCTTAGAAAATGGCTGGTCGCGAGAAAATGGTGGATGCTATATTACCATTCAAGCAACGTAACGCTGGTTCACTGTCATACACTGTCATATTCATTCAAGTTAGTACAATTTAGTACTCATAAAGTCTTATCTGTCTTTTCTCATTCCATGCGATTAATACGAGGATTTGTAATTCAAACTATAGGCCTACATGGTCTAATATCGTCCTAATGCCGGAAAACTAAAAAAAATCAGTAAAAATCAGAAACTCGTATTTCAACGCAATTTAATAAATCCCTCTCTATACGGCGAATTTCTGATACTCAGTAATAATAGTAAATGATAGTAATGACAGTAATGATAACAGAGTCCAAATTTGATATAGGGAGGAAGCTCATTGATATATACGAGACTTTTGCTGTGCTCATGTATTGGTGCTATACTAGAAATTAGCCTTATCAAGCCTAAATTCAATTCCTCGATTATTATCAAACATATTAAGAGCATTTTGAACTCAGGAACTTTTGATTCAGGTATTCTTTTTATTCAGTTAATTGTAGAAATAATATAACTCTGAGTTTCAGAGTCAATGGTTATTTTTCTTCGAATTTCGGCATAGTAAAACCTCACTTTTCAACCCCACGTTGCAAATATTTGTCAATGAGCTTCCTTCCTGTACGATTGCGTATCAATTTTGGACTTTTGTATCATTACTGCGTATCAAAAATCCCTTGTGTTAAGAGGTTTTGAAGGATAAGGTAATTAAATTTCTCACGTACCGGGCATAAAACCTGTATAAAAAACTACGCTTCAGTCCCAAAACTTTTAAAAGAGTTCTTCCTCACAAAACTGAAACTCAGAGAAAGGCTTGATGAAGAAGCTATCTGATAATGAATGCGATATTAGAGAATCAAGACCAACAGATTAGGAAATCAGAAGAGAAGAACAAGAAAGATTCAACAGTCTTCCATCCCCCAAAGTTGCTTTCCAAAACTGCTTCCTCATTTAATAAATGCGAGAATAAAAATGAAGCTCCCTGCCAACCCTTCTACCCGCTAGTAATTATTGAGCTATTTGTTAGGTTGGCAATGGTGAGGGTTGCGATTTTCGAAGGTTGGCAGCCCTGCAGACGATTAGACAAGATTACCGGATCATCAACTCCGGCAGAGAAGAGAGAGAGAGAGAGTGAGAGAGAGCTTCATTCAGGCAGATTTCGGCAATGATGGATTTGGGAACGAGAAGATTTGGCTCATTGCCTCCAACTAATCAAGTCATTTTTGTTGAGATCAATGAATAATTACGATGGCTGATTGGGAGAATTATAATTTCAAATATTTAGTGGCAAGTCAATGAATATTATTTTGCTTGTGGTTATCTGGCTTTGAGAAATGGGAAAGGGTAATAACATAACATTACAGGGAACTTGATTATCTAATAATATACTGATAATATTATCAAATTTATCGAGCTGTTGTTCAACATGGCATTTCTACCTACATAAAACACGGATAAATATACTCGCACTGGCGGCTCGTACCTACAAAACAGGTGAAGTGTCCGTATCTTTTACTGTACAGCACTTCACCTGTTTCGTGGGCACGAGCCGCTAGTGAAATATTGAAGTAGTCAAGTAGAAGTCACTGCTATGGTCCACGCATGCTGAGAATAGAGCTTTCATCATAGACAGTAGAACATGGAGTAGCCTAACCAAATAAGAGTATGTAGGCTACTACATGAAGGATGGATCATCTCTGGTGTACATCGTAATTATTCAATGTAGGTGAACCAATTATGTTTTCGCTTAAAAGTAAAAGAGATACTTTTACGTTATAAAGTGCTCTATAAGATCTGATGTAATAAATCTATTTTCTCTTTTGATTTTTAAAACATTATCTAGGCTTAGCTAAATTATGTTATGATAGATGTGATTATACACAACATTTACAATAGATGGTAACAATGATACAATGTTTTTACAATATTGTACAATTTTAGAATGTTCTCCATTGATCTGTTATTATAGGCCTACATGCTCAATAATTAATGCGTCTCAATTATAATTTTTGAGAATAAGTATCAGATTATTAAAATGAAGAGGTCATTCTATTCTATTATCAGATATTATTATATTGAATACCTGTGGTTTCACTATGATTATACAATGATTTGAATACTTTCTATCCTTCCGTTATCATTTAGAAACAAAAAGCAGTCACTGTACCTTTGAATTCTCCATCACTTTCTTCCTCCTATCCATTCATCGTTTTCTCTCTCTCACTCCTCACCATCCACCCATCCTCCGTCTCTTATCAGCAGCAATCAGAACAACGCGATGATTGATAACAACAAACGCCCAATCAGCTTTTATATTGCAGAGAGTAAGCAATAAAAGCAGAAGCGGATGTGTTATTTAGCTGATATTTGCAAATTCACCCAGCCATCAAAACACATTCTGTCAATAACATACAGAGTGAGAGAGGGTTGAGAGAGAGTGAGAACTGAGTAGAGTGAGAAATAGAGAGTGATAAAGGGGGGTAGTGAGAGAGAAACGTTGATATTCTATTGATAAGAGGGAAAAATATGCATGTACTATATTTCATTGAGAGATGAGAGAGAGATATAGAGATATTCTACTGATAAGAGAAAGAAAGATACATCATGGATATTCTGCTGATAAGAGAGAGAAAAAGGGATAGATATTTTGCTGATGGGAGAGAGAAATATGCATGGATATCCTTTTAACAAGAAAGAGTAGGACAGAGAGTGGAGTTTGATACATAGAAATAATTTTGATAAGAGAAGAATATGTTGTATATGCATGGATATTCCATTGTTCAGAGAAAGATACATAGATATTCTACTGATAAGAGAAAAGAGGATACATAGATATTCTATTGTTTTTTATTTTAAATAATTATCTAAGTACCTTTTAAAATTATTTTTAATGCATGACATGTTTCAACTAATTATAGTAATTTTCAATTGCAAGTTATGGATAATTATTTAAAATAAAAAACAGTGATGAAAGTAGCCAGGAAACAATAGATATTCTATTCTAGAGAATAGGACAGAGAGTGAGTGTCTGTATTCTGTATGATATTGTGTGAGATAGAGAGATGCCTTAGAAATAATTATTATATCTGATACCAAAAAAGCTGGAAATTGGCAAATGACACTTATCAATTCTGAGCTCTATCAGGACAGTTAGCAAGCGGTCTGTGAGAGAAAATCGAGTCGTTATCAGTTTCAGTAAACTGGTTTGCTTTTGCAGACAGTTTTCAGACAGTCCCGACAGAGCTGAGCATTGGTAACAGTCATTTTTTGTCAACCATCTCAATAATTTTCATAAACAGCTCTATATTGATTTTATTGCTGAGAGAGGCAGAAGCCGTCTATTTATCAATGCTTGGTATAGTCTGTCAAAGCAAAGAAGATCCTCTGACAAGATGGGAAAACGACTCCAGCTTGGTCAATATTTGTACAAAAACTATCAATTTTATCTCAAATTGTAGGAAACAATTTGATCTACTACTAAGACCACATTTATAATTCTTTGACAAATATTGACAAAGCTGGAGTCATTTTCCCATCTTGCCAGAGGGTCTTCTTTGCTTGTACAAACCATATAGCTGGCGTCAAAAATTGAGGCGGCTGAAAAAAGCATTTTATCAATTTCCAGCTCTGTCAGGACAGTGTGAAGCTGTCTTCAAGAGCGATTCAGTATAGCTTGGGTCGCTATCGATTTGATGAACTCTTGCAGACAGTTCTCTGACTGTCCTAATGGAGCTGATAAATGATAACAGTCATTCCCCAGCCACCTTAATTTTTGGCTTCAGCTGAATAATTTCATACTGATGGAATTTAACAAGTTATGATGACGATACAGCTCATTAAATTCGCCAATTTAGTCTGTCCAAGCTGAGAAGACGTTCTGGCAAGATTGGAAAATTATTTCTGCCCGGTCAATATTGGTTGAATTGGTCAAAAATTATAAAGTTGCTATCAAATTGTAGAAAACATCCTGGTCTACAATTTGAGACCAAATTTATAATTTTTGAAACAATATTGATTGAGCTGGAGTCATATTCCCATCTTGCCAGAATGTCTTCTTTGCTTGGACAGACTATACATGACAAACAAACAACTCATCAATATTGACTTTTTGTTGCTTTATTTTAGGACAAAACTGGAAGCTTGCAGTCGTACAGCAACCACATAATAGCCTATAAAGACATGGGCCTAATACAAATTAACAATATTACGTGGTTGCCTCAGCAGTCAGATTTTGATGGAATTTCTGAGCTCAAGGTACTCATCGACCATAGAGAATGTTGATGTATGTTATATTCACATAGGTGAGGTTCTATATGAATAACACTCAAAATACAGAGTTTAACCAGACAAAGGTGCCAAACTTTTGAGGCTGATTCCCCATGTACTATAGAATAATAGAACTCCAATACAATTAGAATAATAGAGTTTCCATGATCCTCTATGTTCATACCAAGCAGTGAATAAAACTTTCCATAGGATTTCATGTCTTCTGGAATGGTTTGTTACCGGGATAACAATGCTGGTAAAAGATTGAAATTTTTCATAAAATCTATAATTCTATCATTTTTAGAGGCTTCGTGCAGGCACCAAAGTGATCATTTCCTATGTAAAATCAGCTGGAAAATTCGTTAATACCGGTTAAAAATTTGTAGCTTAATAGGTTATTGAGATAGTGGGCAAAATATGTTGAGAAATGTGATATCATAGCTTCTATTCTATTAAAGGAGGCTATGATGATATTCAATTACTGTTGAAGGAAATTAACTTGAATCAGTTAAAGTTACTCGAAGGGAGGATTATTAACTTCAATTTTCAAGAATTCAAAGGAATGGTGGAGAGTATAATGAATATAATTAAGGAATTCCACCTAGTATTGATTGATTGATTGATTGCCTTTATTAAGGGCGGAGTTAGGACTCTTGGTCCTCTCTACCACACAACCCTAGGGTGAGAGAGAATGAAAGAGAAAAGAATGAGGAATAGATTCGACTAAAAATAAAATTAATTATACAGATTAAAAGGAAATGAATGCCAGACGACTAGAACGGGAATAGAATCAGTTGAACAAATATATACTTAGCAGGGGGAATGACCGCTTCATGGTAGGTACTCTATATATAAATGCTGTCTAGAGTAATCAATGTAAATCACTGGCGGCTTGTACCCATGAAACAGGTGAAGTGCCTGTATCTTTTACTGTACAGCACTTCACCTGTTTCGTGGGCACGAGCCGCCAGTGATGTAAATAGCAGAAGAAGTTTAGTTTAATCCACTATCCAATCTCAGAATCCCTCTCTGATTGATTTCAATTCGGTCCCTTTTTCAATGAAAGAAAAACGAACAGATTCCCTCATTGCAGTGGTTGAATGTCTATCTAATCATCCATTAATTTTCAAATACAAATTAAACAATTTTTTTTTTAAACAAATTTTGTTATTAAAGCCAGTGAACAAGTACAAAATTGAAGGTGGTTGGCGGATGACTGTTCTCAGTTTTCTCAGGACAGTCGGCGAACTGTCTGCGAGAGTACATCCCAAAAAAGTGACCCCATCTGTACTAATCATCTCTCCAAGACGGACGGCTTCAGAGTGTCAAGATAAGACTCAGCATTAATTGAGTAAGTATTTGCCAACTGTTTAAATTTTTCAAGTCTTATACTCTCTCAGCTATCAACATGGAAATAATTCATTGAAAGCAACTGGAATAAATTTAGTAATATACCTTTTTCAATTTTATTCTAGGCCTGAAGCCTCCTGTGCACGGGCTTAGTAGTGGCGGCCAGTCGAATAGCTGTAGCCAATCACAGCTCTTGTTGTTAAACTCAATGACAAGATAAAGGCTGTGATTGGCTACTGGCCGCCACTACTGAGCCCGTCTAACTTAACTTATCAAATGTACTAGTAAATATAGGACTAGCATTCATAGGAAAACCTTAATATATTGTTCTGCTTCTATTTCTTACTGAGAACGAATTGGATACGAAAATCATCCACTGTGGTCTTCACAGGAAGAATTTTGTATAGTAATGTGTTGGGTCAGGCCCAATTTGATATAGCTGACACAAGAAGGCTTCGCCTGCTCCTTGTACGCCCCAACAGCTGATTATGTCGATTAGAGAAGTCATTAAGCTAGGCCTAGGTGATGTTTTTGAAATCAAAAGAGACAATAGATGTTTCACTTCAGCTGTTAGTATAGTTCACATCGCGTACAAGAAATAGACGAGGCTGTCTTACTATTATTATTATTATTTGCAACAGCTATAATAATAGTCGTAGAGCCTTCAGTTCTATTCAGCTTTTACAGTTCGCGACAAAAATTGAGGCGACTCAGTAAGCTGTTCAAAGATACACTTTGTCGTTCGTTGTACGCAAAGAAGACCCTCTAGCAAGATGAGAAAATGACTCCAGCTCGGTCAATATTGTTTCAAAAAATATTGATTTGGTCTCAAACTGTAGATGAGAATGTTTCCTTCGATTGTGACCTAATCAATAATTTTTGAAACATTATTGACCAAGCTGGAGTCATTTTCTCGTCCTGCCAGAGGGTATTCTTTGCTTGGACAGAATGTAGCTGAGGCTGATCCAATGATAATGTAATAAAAGAAGTATTCTGTAATAAATTCGATGATTCTATTAATTCCACAATATTATTGATGAATAGTTCTACTCTAACTGGGCTGATGAACTTTTTGCTGAAAAGAAAACTATTTTGGTATCTATATCTATATAAGCGAAATGGCACTGACTGACTGACTGATTCATTCACTGACTGATCATTCATCACCAGAACAAAAAATCCACTGAACCGAATGCGTTCAAATTTGGCAGGCATGTTCAGTTGGACGTTTGGACGCGCGCTAAGAAAGGATTTTGAAAACTCTTCAAGGATACGCCAAATATTTTAGTTTTTCTATAGTTTTTCGGCGTTTTCCTAATTTTTTTCGAGAACCAATCGGTAGAAAATGTTGATATTTGGTGGGCAGGTTCAAATGAGGTCTAGAAATTTTGTGTTAAAATATTTTTGTAATCCGTTCAAGATTACGCCAGCAATCAGGTTTTCAAAATTGTAGATGTGTTTCGGGTTGCATATCTTCCGCCTTCATACGACCAATCCTTACTGTAAATTGAATGGTTCAGCGAGATTATAGATGAACTATTGAATCAAGTTTCAAACTACGTCCGATAAACTTTCCAAGGTTACGCTTAATATAAGCGTTTTACTATTTTTTGAATTTTCGGAGTTTTTCTTAGATTTTTCTAGAACAAATTGGCAGAAAATGTTGCAATTAGGTAAACAGGTCCAGATTAGGTGTAGAAATGCTGTGCTCAATAAATTTCAAACCCCTACTGAACGGAATTTGCAGGCGAGCGAAGCGAGCCTGTTTGTCTCAGCTGACACTGACAGAGATTTTGCAGGCGAGCGAAGCGAGCCTGTTTGACTCACTTACACTGCCTATACTGTCGGGGTCCAGGGGCGGAGCCCTGTTAGGCGAGAGGCGAGCGAGCCTGCCGGCTAGTGAGAAAATACAGCAATGAATAAATAATGCATTACAAGTCGATAAATTACCTCTATTTTTGTCATGATTCACAGCATCACTGTCTAATATAGCGGAGAACACTGAACTCTTTGTGACAAAAATATTTTGGTGCTAGAAAAGAAACATCAATTCAACTGAAGCAGTGAATGAACCTCTATAAATTCCTCACTCTGATGGTTTAGTTTGTCCAAGCAGAGAAGACATTCTGGCAAGATGGGAGAATGACTCCAGCTCGGTCAATATTGTTTCAAAATTTTTTAATTTAGTCTTAAATTGTAGATCAGAATGTTTTCTAGAAATTGAGTCCAAATTTATCATTTTTGAACCAATATTGACTGAGTTGGAGTAATTTTCCCATCTTGCCAGGATGTCTTCTCTGCATGTTCAGACTATAGACGTGGAGCAAGTTATTTTTGTAGCATTTGTCCAGCTGAAAAACAACTGAATTGACTCAAGGCATGAATGTGAATTTATTTTTCATTCTATTATATCTGAAGGCATAAAGTTAGGCAGTTTCGTCTGTCTCTTGTACGTGATGTAGCCTACTAACAGCTGATGTAAAGCATCTATTGTCTCTGCTTTTGAATAAAGGAAAATAATAATGGCATAGCTAGCTCAATGACAACATCAGCTGATGTGAAAAAAGCACTCTATAGATTCAATAGTGCAATATAGCACTCTTTTGATTCGAAAAAATCATCCAGGCATATCTAAATAACAACTGTAATTGACAACATCAGCTGTTGGATAGCACAAAGAGCAGGCGAAACCATCTAGCTTTCTGGAGTCAACTGATGTAGTCTGGAACTAATATGAACGAGGATTTAGGAAGACAAGATGGAGGGAGACAGATAATAGAATCACTAGCGGTTCGTGCTCACGAAACAGGTGAAGTGCTGTACAGTAAAAGATACGGGCACTTCGCCTGTTTCGTGGGTACGAGCCGCCAGTGAAAATAATGTTGTTTGAAGAAGATTTTCATCAGATTGCATCAATTATTGTTCACGGTCAAAATTGCGTACTGAGTTAACTGGAACTCCTCCAGGAACTGAATGTTGATCAATGATTGATGAAAATTTATCAATTCAACATTTCAAGATTATAAGCGCATTTAATTAAATCATAGACTAACTAACTAACTAAGACTTACTAACTAACTAACTAACTATAGACTAAATAACTAAGAATAGTATATCTACGATTAAAGGTAGCCTTAAGGTACAGTTTGGTTTGTGTGTAACGTAACGACCGTCGGTCGTGGTCTATCAGCTGTGGCCAATCGCAGCTCTCCCTATTGAAGCTAAAGGACAATAGAAAACAAGACAAGAGCTGTGATTGGCTACAGCTGATAGACCACGACCAACGATCGTTACGTTTCGCATAAATCAAACTGTACCTTAAAAACTTGCAATAATTTGAAACTATTCCCTCATTTCCAAGAGATAGCGTTCAACATATTAATATGATTTTCCATTCCCATATTTCTTAAACTTTTTCAACAAAGTCTAAATTCCATGTTTCCTTTTTAAACGAAATATAGCACTGACTTCATCTGTGATTTCCAACATCGAAAATGTTTCAAAAACGTTATCAACTATTCCTCCTTTCATGTTTCACGAAATTTAAGTAATTCTAGTGTCAAGATCGAGAAAATAACTGTCTTCAAAAACGAAACGATGAATCCCCCGCTAGGACTCCGTTCAAGCTCTGTGATTGGAGGAGTGCGCTCACTCCCACTTTCAACACCAGTAAACGAGCTGGCCAATAGGAGTCGAGCATTGAGAGCAGTCCCAGTTTGAAAAGGAGATGGCTGACTTTGAAAAAATGACGGAATCTACTAGCACTACATTGAAGCTCTGTGATTGGACGAGACTTCTTACTCCCACTTTCAACTACAGTAAACGAGCTGGCCAATAGGAGTCGATTATTGAAGACGGTACCAGTTTGAAAAGAAAATGACTGACTTTGAAAACAAAATGACGGATCCTACTAGCAATTCATTGAAGCTCTGTGATTGGACGAGACTTCTTACTCCCACTTTCAACTACAGTAAACGAGCTGGCCAATAGGAGTTGATTATTGAAGACGGTACCAGTTTGAAAAGAAAATGACTGACTTTGAAAACAAAATGACGGATCCTACTAGCACTTCATTGAAGGTCTGTTATTGGACGAGACTTCTTACTCCCACTATCAACTACAGTAAACGAGCTGGCCAATAAGAGTTGAGCATTGAAGACAGTACCAGTTTGAGAAGAAAATGGTTGGCTTTGAAAACAAAATGTCGGATCCTACTAGCACTACGTTGAAGCTTTGTTATTTGACGAGACTTCCCACTCCTGTTTCTAACACCGGAAGAAGATCTGGCCAATAGGAATCGAGCATTGAAGAGGGTAAACACTTACTGTTTAGTAAAGAGTATGCCTCTCCCTTTGCATCTTTCCAATAGCATTCATGATAATGTTCATGCTCTTTCACATATACAATTTTAATAAGCTGTTAATAACATATCTACCGCCATTTCTATGTTTAACCAGATATTGATAATTGTGCAGCACAACCGGAGTCTTGATTCTTGATGGATCAGTGGTTTAACAACATCTTTTCCTTCCATTTATAATTTATTATTGATATTTACCACAATTTCTCCTTCAAGAAAACTACTCAACAGGTAATTTCGTTATGATCACTCTATCAGACTATTGTTTGGTGTGAATTGTTAAATTGCAATCTTGAAATTATACATCTTTCTATGTTTAAATATGACATTATCTTAAATAATTATTAAGGTTGAGCTGTAGGTTCTGATGATTTGCTGATGACTTCCATTCGCACCGCTTCCGTTTGCACCAGTGCTTTCTTGAGCATGATTATATTTGATTTGACCAATGTTGGTGGAAACTGAGCATGAGTCAGATATAACAAAAGTAAAATGCACAATTTCAATAATACGCCTACACAGTTTCTTAAATATTCATCATCCTGGTTCATTTTCTACTGGAGTGAAATCTGTACAAAGTCTGTACACACAAAGAATACATTCTGGTAGGATGAGAAAATGACTCCTGCTCGGTCAATATTGGTTCAATTTATAAAGGGAACATTCTGAACTACAATTTGAGACCAAATTTATAATTTTTGAACCAATATTGATCGAGCTGGATAAATATTTCCGTCTTGTCAGAATGTCTTCTTTGCTTGGACAGGATATACAATACTGATAATTGTATATCCTACAATACTGATAATTAATCCTTAATAATACACTTAGAGTGCATAATGCAACAACACAGTTTCAATCCATACCATCCTGACCCAATTCTTGAGTAAATCTTCAGACAATATGGATCATTTTTCAATAATACACTGTTTCTCAAATCTCTATCCACCTGACCCATTTCTCGTGAAATCTGAAGACAATACTGATTAATTCAAGTAGTTTGTCGAGTCATCGATTCTATAAATCCTTTATTATTCTGACCAATTTTCTAGTTGTTGTTGAGTCTGATGAATAATGCAAGTAGTGCAGTGACGAAAACGTTACACAGATTCTATATTCTGTCTTTCTGTCGAAGCAAAGAAGACATTCTGGCAAGATGGGAAAATTACTGCAGCTCAGTCAATATTGGTTCAAATATTATAAATTTGGTCTCAGATTGTAGAAAACATTTTGATCTACAATTTAAGACTAAATTTTTGATTTTTGAACCGATATTGATCGATCTGGAGTCATTTTCCCATCTTGTCAGAGTGTCTTCTTTGCTTCGACAGCTAGACCAAATCAGCTGATCGATTTTGTTAGTCTTGGGTCGATTGTGAGCAGTGGGTCATCTAGTCTAGACCAATGTTTGTGGGACGGGGAGTAATTGGAACAAAAATAGATATTAATAGACGTCATTTCTGTCATAGTTTTCAAGTCCACTGCCAAGTGCTATCTCTTCTCTCTTTCTAAAGAGTAGGTTAGATAAGGAGGGGAAACGTAAGAGATTGGGTGGGAGTAAGTGTAACCTCTATTTTTTTGAAAAGAGGGTGAATAAGTGGGGGTAGGAGTGATTGGGGGTGGGGAGTAAGTATGAGTCAAGTGCAATTTGAAATCTCAAAGAGAAAGAGAGTGGCATTGAGGGAGAGTGACGACGGCCACGTGTCAAATGAAGATGAAAAAGAAAGATAGAATAATACAAAGAGAGAGATTAGATAATATTATTAATTTACAACATTCATCAACTTAAATCTTAGATTACGATGATTTTCAATATGGATTGAATAAAATTATGTAGTATACTAACTTATTAAATAGGATTCAATAAATGATATTGAATCTAATTATTAAGCAGAGTATAGAAACTTATTAAATAGGATTGATTAGATTGTACAGAATCTAGAATAATAGTATAGGATTCAATAATTCTGTATGAAATAGTATCCATGAAAAACTGACGCAAAAAGTGGGTTTTGTCTGTCTCTTGTACGTGATGTAACCTACTAACAGCTGATGTGAAGCATCTATTGTCTTTTGATTTCAAAAACATCATCCAGGCATAGCTGGACAACACTAATTGACAACTTCAGCTGTTGGAGCGCACAAGGAGCAAAATGAAACCGACTAATTTTCTACGTCAGCTATATTATCAAACAAACCTTGACAGACACTTGATAGAGATTATATAATTAGATAGATTAAAGCAGATACACACGTAGATTATAACATTTTTTGATAGTAGTATTTGCATGATTAAATATTGATGTAGTGGAATTTTTCTCTAATGATGAACATAAATCAGGAAAGTACGAATAGTTTTAGATCATTTAATGGCTTATGGTTACATTATTTTAATTATACTGTATATTCCTCAGGTCATAAAAATTTCCCAATAATATATTACCAACTAAATGATTCATTTCAAGTCACAATTATTATGATTAACTAAGGACAAATTTCCGAGAAAAACATCACAAATGATCAATGCTCTATCATAAACCAAAAATTATTATCCGCAAGAAAACAATAAATAATCTGAAATAGCCAACTGACATTAAGAACAGTAATCTTACATCACAAGAATACAGTAATAAGTCGAAATAACTGGAAGATAAATAACAAACCAACAGACTTCAATGCAAATAATGATAAGTTGACTGCACCAAATAAGTGAATTTCGACATGCAATGACTGGAATAAAACAGCACTGTATATTACTATATTCACTAATACATTAAAATGTATACATGCATTGTTTCGTGCAATTGGTATATGGCTAAGATGCATAGATAGGGTTTATGATATACTTTCATATTTGAGTAACAGTTTTATGTAAATTGGGTTAATTTTTATCAGCATTCACAGGGGAACGTTATGAATAATTACGCTATCACAAAATATTCCAAGCGATGTCATAATTATTTCATTTGGGAATGGGTTTCTTTATGAATTGGGTTAATGTTGTTGTAAGTTTATGGGACTTCTTTGTTGGTTTTGCGTTAGGAATAAAGTCATAAATTATGTCAGATTTCGATAGATTCCAATCTGAAAGAGATCACTAGAGGGACGACATAACTTGGGAATTTACATGAGATTATAGTGAATTCTTCATTCATGTCTATCAATAAATGATCATAATACAGTGAAATCAGTCTTCATTAGAAAAAAATGGAAGGTATTATCAATTACGGCTCAGCCTATTAAAAAATTTAAGATACACCTTGATTATTTTGAATGAATATTTGGGCTAAGTTCATATGATGGGCTTTATTATACTATTTCGATAGTAATTATATTTTCAGTTAAAAAAAAATCCCTAATATTTTATAAAATTATTTTATTCAGTGGATCTCATTCTAATACTTCTTTCTGATTCTATGATTCAGAATCCATTTGGGAATTTTCAATATGCTGGGAAGAGCTCCCTCAGACGAATTACCATCAACTCTATTGTTATAAATTCTGCATCACTGGCGGCTAGTGCCCACGAAATAGGTGAAGTGCTGTACAGTAAGATACGGACACTTTACCTGTTTCGTGGGTACGAGCCGCCAGTTTTATACATCAATGAATAGATCACCGACTTGAATTTCTTTTAAATCCAGATATAATCCTAATAAAAATAGTTTCGTGAAACTGAATATGAATGGTTTTGGTTTTATAAGTAGTTGAGGTTCATAAAATAGTTTTATTCAAGTTTCTTTTTCCTAAATTCATCTTAGTTCAATCATAAACTAACTACTCTTAAGAGTAGTATTGTATTTAGTTCGATATTGTCTGAATCCAATGGTAACCTACAAAATTGTTCAGCATGATAAGTTTATTGAATAGATTGATTGAGATTTCCCCAACAAGCTTGATATTCACCAAGAAACCTCACAGCTTTCAATATCATAAATTTTATCACTTCATCTTATCTCCATAATATCTCCCATATTAACTTCTTTATATCATAGCAGAGACAATTTTGTCATTATAATAAGACTCGCTTACATATCTTCTTATAACTTGATTTGAGTCATATTACAATGAGGGATATCAATCCTTCACCTAGAATGTACCTACATTGAACTATATTTTATGAGGATGATTGACTATGGCCGGTATCACACGATAATAGTTTTATAATCATATGGAAAGAGATGAAAATACAAAATCATATTTTCATCTCTTTCCATATGATCAACTATGATAACAGAAATATTATCGTGTAATACCGGCTTATCAAATAATGATAGAATTTTTATCGAATCCCATCTCATTAAGTACCGTATATTTATAAAGTCGGATAATAATTAAGTTTATGCTTTCTAAAATTATTGATCTTTGAAACTAGAGTCTCTCATCTTATGAAGGTTCTCTTACATTCTCTCTACTTGACTATGGTTCATCTATCTTTGATTAATAATCCATGATAAATGATTTATGATCCTTGATTATGATTTTCTAGAAATGTACAGTTGTTCCACTCAATTTGCCATCAACTGCATTATAATCCTATCAAACTGAATCACTTTGTTGAATGTTTGTTTAGTTTATATGAGAAATTCATTAAATGATTAGTAAGTATGGGGTCTACTGTATTAAAGTAGAAAGTAAAATTCAGAAAAATATGTGATTCACACTCCTGTCAATGTCTTAATAGCCCTCAAACCAGAGGTACGACCGAAAATTGGGTAGAAATGTATAATTAATGGGATATTGTACTTTTATGGGATATAATAGCTTTTAAATGTACTCAATGAATTGAAGTTAGTATTTCTCTACAATGAAATTTTGAAGTTTGGGCTCTGAATTCAAGGTTTCGCCTTGAAACCATGGTACGATTATCGAAGGTATTGAATACAAATAGTAGTATTGTCCATATTGACAACATTTGTATTTTTTATTCTCAAATATTGAGGGGTTCTGTGGAACAGGACATACATCAGACATAGAGAGCTCCGCCTAGGCTACTATGCAATAAGCTCACAAGTCTAGAATGGTTTTCCTATTATTTCCTTTATCACAGGATTTCACACTCTTTTGAAACATCCCTTCAGATAGTTGTCGTAATTTTGTTTAATATGGATCATTCCACAGTTCTTCTAGGTGGCTTAGGTCATTTGTGGGTGAAAAACCATGGACCCTAAAGATAGTTATCGTGATTTGGTTTGATAGGGATCATTCCAAAATTTTCCTTGGTTTTGGCCATCTATGGGTAGAAACCCGAATGGAAAATCATCATATTATAACACCTACAAGATAGGCTACTCCAATTAACTTCATTTCCAAATGTTTGTTTCAAATATGGAATGCCCCAATTCTCAATTACATCCATTTCCAAATTCTATCAACCACTGTATTGTAATTTTTGGATTTTTAGTTGTATGTATTGTATTTTTAGTTTTGGATTGGAATACATTATACATTATTTATCAGTTTATTTCCATCCTTTCCAAATGACAAACCTTCAATGGAGGGGTGTTTTCAATTTTTATATCGCCTATCCTCAACCTAGAATACTTGTTCTACTCCAGTTTACAATGGATTACTCCCAAAGATTTGGGGCTGCTTTTTCCAAAAAATGTTCAACTATTGATGCTGTTCCATCAGTTTAAGGTTGCATTTACTATCGTGTGTTTCTATAGTCAGCTGATGGTTTAAACTGAAATTCCAGTTCAACTTTCATGGAAAAACCAAACCTTGGAATGATTGTTCTACTTCAGTTTACAATGGATTATTCCGTAAGCTTTCTTCCATTCAAGGGAAGGAAAATAATCAGTGGAAGGGATATTAATGGAAATAGAGAACTTTTTATAAAAAATGGTGTTTTTAGGGATTTGAGCCCTTCAATTTCAGTAAAAACGGGTTACTACGTTGAATTCTCATCAGTTTAGCACTAGAAAACCATCAGGGGAGGGGTGTCTACCAGGGTGTATGAATTTTCCATGTGGTGAGACTTTTTCCTTGGTTCTAAATGAAGATCAATAGTTACCTGTATCTAAATCCCAATTATTCCTTGGTTTGCAGCAGTTAAACTTGGCAAAAAACGCGCACAAAATCCAAGCCAGATGAAAATTACACTCGCGTGAAACGGTACTGCGGAAAAGCGATTTTCAAAATGGCCGAATTCATAAACATTGAACACAGACACGGATTAATTTTCACTTACTCGCGGACACTCCCGTTGGGAAAATTGTAAGGTAGGCACTCGGAAAAACAACAACAACGCGTTCGGAAAAAAGACGTCTAATGTGTGCTGTAAGGGTGTGTGTGTAAAATTGTAAAAGGTGTTTGTAATTACACGAACGGTTCGATTGGAAAAGTGGAGCGGCCTGAGTAAACGCGACCAACAGACTTGTGACTCGTACTGCCACACTATTTTGAGATGGACCAGCGGAGGCGTGTGAGTGCGCGTGCGCGAAGGGGTGTTCTGGGTTCGGGGCTAGCGGTAGTCTCGAACCCAGTTCGCCGCACCTGATTCCCACACCCATGGCTGGCCGGCTGGCGGCTGCTTTGAAAATCAATAACAAGTATACACCCCCCCCCCACCATCAACCTCTCCTCACCACCCATCACCCCCTCCCCCCCATCGCCCCTCGGGATCATAGTTCCAGCTGAGGGTATGTTCTAGTACCCCTTCCAACACTACAACTCCTACTTCTACATACTTATATGTACTTCTCCATACTTCTCTACACTTTTTCATACTTCTATATACTTTTCCATACTTTTCAACACTTTTTAATACTTCTACACACTTTGTCTCACTACTCACTCTATGGTTTAAGAGGAAGAGAGTGAGATCTAGTGAGGGAGAGAGAGAGAGAGAGAAAGACCTAACATTCTCACTCTGTGGATAAAGAGGGAGGTAAAGAGGTTGAAGTACTCCTTTCAACCCTCCATCTCTACTGTCTTCATCTCATCGCTCACTCTACGGTTTATGGAAAGAGAAGATAGATAGATAGATAAATGCCTTTATTTTCCACTTAGTACAATACATAAGTGATGTGGGCGAAGTTGAGGCACAAGAGCCCCCTCTTTCACACTTCGAGAAGGTGAGTGAGTTGAGGAGAGAGAGACCAAACATTCTCACTCTGTGGTTGAAGAGAGGTGTAGAGGCTGTGGTACCCAACCCTCTATACTTCTCCATAATTACTCCTCACTACTCATCACTCTATGGTTTAAGAGGAAGAGGGCGAGAGCAAGCTAGGGACAGAGACATGTAAAATTCTCACTCTGTGGTTGAAAAGAGAGCTAGCGATATTGGAGAACCCATTGTAAACCTCCGTCCATACTTTGTCTCACCTCTCTCACTCTATGATGAAAGATTAGATAAGATTTATTTTTTCATTTAGATAGCAACAAAATATTTATGCTTAGTTTCTAGATTACAAGAGTTTAAATCTAATTATCCTATCATTTTCACAAGTTACAGAAGAGAAGAGAGAGAGGTAGCGAGGCTGGAGTACCCGTTTGAGCCGTCCATCCATATTTTGTCTCACTACTCACTCTATGGTTTGAGAAGAAGAAAACAAGAAGGAGAAAAAGAGCGATAGAGAAATAGATAGATGTATAAAACATTTCTCTATTTTTCCATCACTTTTACTACATTACAGCAGTATTGTTGGCGAAGTTGAGGCACAAGAGTCCCAAATTTTAACCAGTAGGTGGGGTTCCCTACCCCCGTAAATAATAATTGTAGTGGTGGAATCACTTCTTTGACACCTTGGTTACACGACTCAAGTGTATGCTAAAATGATATTCATTCAATTAATGGTATGATAATGGTGGAGTAGATTTGTTGACGTGTGACTGGATCTAACCAAATACATAGATGCATCTCCTTGATCAAGACGACTTAACTTGTGAATCAAATTCATAACAACATGCAAGTCAAAAGTTCTCAATACTAAGGTTTCTAGAAGTTCAGAAATTTTGAAACTTTTATTTATCATCAATTGATAACTTATTAATAAATACGTTGATAACTTTCACTTCAATAGCAGTAGCTTTCTCACGATTTTGTTGCTTTTCGAACTCGTTTCGTGTTAGTGAGTTTCATCTTCAGCGTACGCATGTACTATAGAACTGTACTTACTGCTTAGAAGCTAGATACTGATTAATCCTTGAAAAATCAAAAGTTTCACAATCATTGATATCAGAGTATAATGAATTTTGAGTTGGAAATTGGTCATTAATGTGAAATCAATGAAGTAAACTCTGTATGGACAATAGCATCCAGGGCTTTTTTCACTTGAAGTTAGAAATACTTGAAATTACTCTTCTAAGATTTTGTACTTTTTTGCCCTTCTCAATTTTTCAATGAAAATCGACCATCAATTTCCACAATATTACTTATTACATAAGTAATATCATACTTATTTGCTCATTACTTTGATTATTCAATGGAATAGGATTTTTTTTAAATAGTGAGTTATTACGTATTTATGCTACAAATGACACTGACATTGAGAGATAAAATACTATGGTAATTCTTGTGCTATTCTATCTTTCAAATTTATAACATGATATAGTCCAAAATGTAGGTTAGACTATGTTCAGTTATGTTTCTTCACTTCTCAATTTTTAGTACAAACCCTTTGAAACATAGAATTTTAAATTAAGATGGATTAAGCACCAAATTAAATAACGGAATTACACTCAATAAGCACTCAAAACTGTAAAATATTGGCTTCTTTTGAAAAATTTTGACCCAAAATTAAAAACAAACTCAAAATTTCATTATATTGTTATTCGAAAGATTCCAGATTCTAGTTAGGTGGATAACGAATGACTCTGGTCGATGCTCAGCTCTGTCAAGACAATCGAAGAGTGGTTGTGTTAACGCATCTAATCGAGAGTGCCCCAAGATAAACCGTCACAATTTCCAATAGGCCTTAGACCGTCCAATCAATAGAGTCTATAAATTTCCAACATACAGGACATTTCAACCTGAAGGATACTTTCGAAGAACATTACTTGAAGCAGAATGAGTGCGTTAACTGAGCTCTTATAGTCTTTCCAAGCAAAGAAGACATTCTGGCAAGATTGTGAATGACACCAGCTCGGTTAATATTTTTCAAAAATCATAAATTTGGTCTCAAATTGTAGAGCAGAATGATATCTACAATTTGAGATAGAATTTATGATTTTTTAACCAATATTGACTAAGCTGGAGTAATTTTCCCATCTTGTCAGAATGTCTTCTTTGCTTGGACAGACTATACTCTGGAGTCGTGCCCTATCTGATACAATGAAACTGAACGATCTCTAAACTTAGTGGACTCCATTATTACTCTCAGATAGCCTCCATTAAATTCATTAACCTCCTGCAATCAATACTTTTGATCAGATATGTACACAGTTAAGCTACAAAAAATGTAGCGGATCACACTGGCGGCTCGTACCCACGAATCAGGTGAAGTGCCCGTATCTTTTACTGTACAGCACTTCACCTGTTTCGTGGGCGCGAGCCGCCAGTGGCGGATCAGACGTGATGTAACCTAAGAACAGATTATCAAGAAAGTATTTCAAGTCCATTTATAAGATATATTCCATTGTTTTTATATTCATATTCATAATTTTCCTATTCATAAGACTATTTGAAAGTCATTCATCCAGTACATTACCCCCAATCAAGTTTTATCATTAATTTGAAATTCATTAGCTACGGTATCAATGTATTCCATCGATTTCTCATACTTTTGTAACATTTCTCATGCGATTTGCGATCTCTCATGTTATTGAGTCATGAATGAATGAATATTATTGCACTGGCGGCTAGTACCCACAAAACAGGTGAAGTGCTGTACAGTAAAAGATACGGTCACTTCACCTGTTTCGTGGGTACGAGCTTCCAGTGTATTATTCAAGTACGCATTAATTTTGCATTATTGTGCTAGCTGTTTGAATCGCCATTTTGTATGAACCACTAATCGGGGAGGGGCTTGTCTAGGCCAATGGCAGACGTTCACTGTGATTGGTTCGAGCAACTACCAATAGCAGAGCTTGAACGTTAGTATGAATACTGCTGCTCTGTACTTCAAGCTTTAGTTCACCAGAGATTGATAATGGTGTAGCAACCAGAACCGGTATCTCTTATGAAAAGTTAAATTACAAAAATTCCCCATTATATGAAAGTCCTAGATTATTGTGAATACAGGCTTTAGTTTACCGACGATCAGTTACTAACTTTCGAATAATTATCTTCAATTTAACACAAATTTATACAGCAATTAGAAACGAAACAGCAGGCAACAATTGCCCAAACTTCTTTCTGGATTCAATCACATAGATGGATGGTCAAAATATTTGGGTTATGTTCAAATTTTCGGTTTCTGCCATAAAGTCCACATAATTCATCTAAATTTCGTAAATTAACGTTTTGTACTGTATTGTCTCTGTTTTTACCTTTCATTGTAATCTCTTTACAAATCATTGATAATCCGAAAGTGTAATCAATTTTGGAATTCCAACCAATAGTGAATTTTATTGATTGAAGCCAATTTTATTCAATCATAAACGGGATATCATATTTTCAAGACAATATATTTTTTTATAAATGTTATTAAAACTTGTCTCAATAGACAAACCATTCATTTTCAGTTAATAATTTTAGTCAACAAACTTAGAAGCTTCCGTTCATCCATCGATTACTCAAGCAGTTCTTATGTTACTAGTATAGTTGGGCCAAGAACAGAAGGGCCTCTTGCAAGATGGCGGAGTGAAGTGAGAGTGTAACTACGCATGCGCAGAACTTATATTTTCAGGGTGAAATGACTTCAGCCAACCTACCGTTTTTACACTAATCATAATCATTGATTCCACGAATTAAATTTTTTTTTTTGTTAAATTATTGGCATATGATAGCACAAATCATAACATAATTATGAACTAGGACAGAAAAAATCGTCTGAGCCTGTACTATTTCTTCCTAAATTTGGTTATGTTGGAACAATTTTCATTTCAACTACTGGCAGCAGTGAATGGCAGCCATGTTGCCAGAGGCTCTTCTCTTCTTGGCTGAACTATATCAATATTATTTATGGATTTTTTTCACTTCACTAGCACTACAGTAACTTGAAGGGCTTTGTTCTCTTCAATACGATAATATGAATAAGTGATGGCATAATATTGGTAATTCAAAAATATGGTAATGAAATCTATACTTTCTTGTTAAAAATAAGTGAAACCATGAGAAAATAAGACAAAACTAGTTATGTTTTCTCTGTCCCTCTCTCTTTATTATTATCTCTTTCTTTGCTGTATTGAAAGGGTGAACAGGACAAAGTCTAATGAGAATGAAGTGAACAGAAAAGCTCAAAGTCAATAATCTACAGTGGGGTGGAGGGAGGCGGAGAGGGGGTTGGGGTGGCAAAGTCAGCTTACCAAATCCTTATTTACAGGCGACAGATATAGCCTAAATCTGAATCATGAGAGCGCTCTTGTGTATAGATCACTTACTGCAGATTGAATTTTGCTACTGCTGATCTCTCTTCTTCTTCTTCTTTTCTCCTTGTTCTTCTTATTCTTTTTTCTTCTTCTTCTTCTACTTCTTCTTCTTCTTTCTTCTTCTTCTTTTCTTTCTTCTTCTTCTTCTTCTTCTTCTTCTTCTTCTTCTTCTTCTTCTTCTTCTTCTTCTTCTTCTTCTTCTTCTTCTTCTTCTTCTTCTTCTTCTTCTTCTTCTTCTTCTTCTTCTTCTTCTTCTTCTTCTTCTTCTTCTTCTTCTTTCTTCTTCTTCTTCTTCTTCTTCGCTTCTTCTTCTTCTTCTTCGCTTCTTCTTCTTCTTCTTCTTCTTCTTCTTCTTCTTCTTCTTCTTCTTCTTCTTCTTCTTCTTCTTCTTCTTCTTCTTCTTCTTCTTCTTCTTCTTCTTCTTCTTCTTCTTCTTCTTCTTCTTCTTCTTCTTCTTCTTCTTCTTCTTCTCGCTTCTTCTTCTTCTTCTTCTTCTTCTTCTTCTTCTTCTTCTTCTTCTTCTTCTTCTTCTTCTTCTTCTTCTTCTTCTTCTTCTTCTTCTTCTTCTTCTTCTTCTTCTTCTTCTTCTTCTTCTTCTTCTTCTTCTTCTTCTTCTTCTTCTTCTTCTTCTTCTTCTTCTTCTTCTTCTTCTTCTTCTTCTTCTTCTTCTTTGTATCCTAACATATACGAACCGCTCACGAACCTAACACGAAGAGAACACGAACCAAACACAAACACAAACTTCAAGTAGGAGGGCTAATGCATGTTTTCTTAACCAATTCAGTAGGAATGTTGTTTAAAATACCAAAAATATTCATCATTCTATTGATAATGGGAATGCTATGCTCATAATAATTAGATTCTAATGCATTAGAAAACATGCATTAGCCCCTAACTTAAGTTTGTGTTCGTCTTTTGTGTTCGGTTCGTTTCGTGTTCGGTTCGTGTTCAATTCGTGTTCGGTTCGTAATCGGTTCGTGTTCAGTATGTGTTTGGCTTGTGTTCGGTTCGTGTTCAATTTGGGTTTCTGTTCGTGTTCAGTTTGTGTTCAGTTAGTGTTCGAAGAAAAGATTTGGAAGAAAACTTAACTAAGTTGTCTTGAGACAAGACTATTGAAGTTTAGTAATTCTCTATTTATACCTATACTATATTATTATAGCTGGTTCCAACAATAGTTATTAAAGCAATTGACAAACAACTGTTATCAATTATTATTCTCAGCTATGTTTGGACAGTCGACGAGCTGTCTGCAAGAGAACATCATAATGAGGGCGACCCCTTCTTTACTCAGATCCGCTCTTGAAAACAGCTTCAGACTGTCCTGACAGAGCTGAGTATTAATAACCATCATCCACCAACCACCTCAATTTTTTCGCCATCTATAAAGACACCACTTCACTCATCAATGTAAATAATAATAAGAAAATGATTTGTCAATCTTGGACATTATTCTTATTATTATAGTCATTATTATCTGCTAGTCCCAAAGAGCATTCGAAACATACCGCATGCAATCATTGTAATTTTCTCCATCAATCAACAAGAAAGCACAATTTAATGCAATGAATCAATTAATTATTCAATAATACCAATCAGCAATAATTTATTAAGTGCTCATGAGTCCACAGCGAAACAAAATTCTGCGAATTTTATAATTATTGACAAAGAACTTGTTCATATTGTTTGGAGACAAAATTATTGTTTATTTTTTGCAAGCTCTCTACCAATACGATGGAATTCAAAGCATGACAATTTTGCCCCTATACTCTATTTGATGTAACTTTCGAATTGGAATATATTGTATTTCCTATCCAATATGTGTTATGCGAAGTCGGGAGTTATATCAATCAAAGTATAATTATGAGTAAAGGATGTGTTTCATCATTTTCTGAGCGACAGAAATTCAATTCAAATCCCTCTATACACGCACTGTTTGATTTTTGTGTGCTGTACCGCATGCCTTCTAATGCTTAAGTTACCAATGTTTGGGTATATGTGTCTCGCGGTGCAGCATGCTGCAGTGACTGGGTATAAAGCATGGTTTGCAGCAAGCAGAATCGACTAATTGTGGACAAAGGAATCAAAACTGGAGTTGAATGGTTCGGAATTCATCAGTACAAATTTCAATTTCCTTTTTCAATTTCGGGTAATGATTCTAGTTATTGAGCATACCAGTCCTGTAACAAACATTATATCAGTAATATTATGATTATGGTGATAGTAAACTACATGTATATTCTCTTTAAAAATAATAACTCTCATTCGACAATAGGAGATGGGAGTTTAGAGATAATCAGGATAACAAAAGATCAGATTAAAGTTTGAACGACCAGATACATTTCACCCAGTACCTACATCACCAATCCAGTTTTATCATTATTTTGAAATTTATTAGGTACAGTATCATCTTATTCAATCGATATCTCATACTTTTGTAACATTTCTCATGCGATTTGCGTTTTCCTCATGTTATTGATTAATAAATAAATGAATAATATTGAACTAGCTGTTCATTATTGTGCTATCTGTTTGAATCGCCATTTTGTATGAACCGCTAATTGGGGAGGGGCTTGTCTAGGCCAATGGCAGACGTTCGCTGTGGTTAGTTCGAGCAACTGCCAATAGCAGAGCTTGAACGTTAGTATGAATACTGCTGCTCTGATGTACTTCGAGCTTCAGTTCACCAGAGATTGATAATTGTGTAGCAAACAGAACCGGTATCTCGATATTTAATAAATCTGTGGTTCGACAATATCTTATCTTCCCATTAAATTAAGATAAGAATGAGTTGGATGATATCTGTAATATTTGAACAGTAATAATATTATACTCTAATACGAAATAATTTGTTTCCAACATTGTCAATCATGATATATCAAATGAAATTTACACAATTAGGCTACAATAATGGCTTAATCGTTTTTATCGTGCCTTAAAATTTTTAAGTTCATTTAATATTTTATAAGAAATTATGTGGAAAATCTGGTGAATAAAAAATTTGGTGCATTCTATTGCTCTATTCAAAATTTGTATAATACGGTTTTTCTCCTCAACTATAAATTCTTGTGAAAGTTAAGCCAAAAAGATGATCTAGTTTCGAACTTATTATTTATAAAAATTTGGTATAAAGACGTTTTGGACGTTAGTCTGTGTTTTTAGCCAATAAGTTTAATATTTTCTGTGAATGAATAAATAAATAATTATTATCTAGAAATAATAACATTCATTGCAGGATATTCACCATTTTGAACAAGACAAGATAAATAGAAACAATTTGGGAAAATATTATTACAAAGTTATAGTCAGAATAATAATATACTACAGTAAATGTAACTTGAGTGATGTCAGACTAGGTACAATAATTTGAAAGTAGCATCCCAAAAGTTAAGTAATCCCAAAGTAATCCCAAAGTAGCATCCCAGTAGAAATAGTAGAAATTTCATCAATCTTACAATTTCACATCAACAATATTATTTATGAAACTCACAAAAATGATTTTCCATTGAATTTAACTGTGTTACGAACGAGTTTTATGAAAAAATTAGGAAGTCAACAGCATAATGACTAGAGATCAGCTGAAACGTTACGCTTTCACAGACCGCTCTCTGACTGTCCCAACAGAGCTGATCATAAGCATCAACCAAGTATAATTACCAAGGTTTATACTACTTCTTAATCTACGGCATAAGTATAGTCTGTCCAAACAAAGAAGACTCTCTGGCAAGATGTGAAAATGACTCAAGCTCGGTCAATATTGGTTCAAAAATTATCAATTTGATCTCAAATTGTAGGAAACAATGTGTTCTACATTTAAGACTACATTTATAATTCTTGAACAAATATTGACCAAGCTGGAGTCGTTTTCCATCTTGCCAGAGGCTCTTCTTTGCTTGGACAGACTATAACTGGCACCAATTTAGCATATGTCAGCTATATTTATACACTATAATAACCATTAATTTGGAAGGTCTAATCACTCAGTTTGGGAAATTCAATCAGCTCCAACACCCTCTGTCGGTGATCAATGGAAGCTCTGTTAATTAGTGGGCCTCGACCAGAGTAAATAGCCCTAAGTTGTGAACTTGTATATAGTTGACTAATAATGCAGTCACCTGAGATTTTGTCCGTCAGTTATCCGATAAGCTTGATCGTCTTTGATAAAACTTGATTCTACGGGGTCCAGTGTTAGTAGGCCTAACTTGTAACTACAGTTATCTTGTAACTTGGTCTACATGAAGATCCATTACTTTGTCCTGGCTCTGATTAAACTTTATTTCAAGCGTTCGTTTTGAAGTTTATTATTTTTGAAGATTTATCTATTTATGTTACAACTGACATTGAGAGAATTAATACTAAGGAAATTCTTGTGCTATTCTATCTTTCAAATTTATAATATGAAGCAGTCCAAAATGTAGGTTCTGTAGGGAAGAAGAAGAAGAATAAGAAGAAGAAGAAGCGAGAAGAAGAAGAAGATTGTGATGATGATGATGATGATGATGATGATGGTGATGATGATGGTGATGATGATGATGATCTCTGTCTCTCAAAAGTTCTAGATAATTTTAAAAAGAAATGCTTATTGAGTGATAGAACTATGAATTTTCAAGTTCTTAGGCCAAGGTGTGGAGAAAAAAGTTTCATGCTGCTTCAGGCTATTCTGAATAACTATATTATTGACCGAACGTAAGTGAGGTCTAAGATTCAAGTCGACGATTTTGCAATTGTTTGTATGTATTTTCGTATGTTTGTTTGTATGTATGTATGTATGCATATTCCGCATTTACGACTGAACGCGGCAATACATTCTAATGAAATTTGACAGGGATGTTCCTCTTGAAAACGCGCGTCGATGTATATACAGGGTGTTTCAGGAGGAATGTGCTATACTTCGCAGACTGATTCCTTACACCAAGTAGACAAAAAAGTTCCATGGGACCAACCCCCAAAAACGCTTTGTTACCGAGATAACAATGGCGGAAAATTGAGATTTTTCAAAATAATTTAATTTTTCTAATTTTTTAGAGCTCATAGTGAAGTTCTAAAATGATCAATTCCTATATAAAATTAGCTGAGGAGTTCAATGAAACCAGTTTCAAGTTTGTAACTTCAACGGTTATTGAGATAATTGGAAAAATATGCTAGAAAACGCCATTTTTTCAACAATAAGTGTTATAACTGGGTAAGGAATCATAAAATTGAATTTTTTATTAATGGAAGTTGAAGAGAGTCGGATTCTAAAGAAAAAGTTGAATGGCGGCGATTGTGTAAATCTTACCCAAATCTCAGAAATCGCGATCAAAAATCGCAAAATTGATAAAACATAGTACAAGTGATAAATTTGTGTTTAGTAGCGATTTTGTGATTTTTTATCGCGATTTCTGAGATTTGGGTAAGATTTACACAATTGCCGCCATCTAACTTTTCCTCTAGAATCCAACTCTCTCCAACTTCCATTAATAAAAAATCCAATTTTATGATTCCTTACCCAGTTATAACCCTTATTGTTGAAAAAATGGCGTTTTCTAGCATATTTTTCCAATTATCTCAATAACCGTTAAAGTTACAAACTTGGAACTGGTTTCATTGAATTCCTCAGCTAATTTTACATAGGAATTGATCATTTTAGAACTTCACTATGAGCTCTAAAAAATTAGAAAAATTAATATGTTTTGAAAAATCTCAATTTTCCGCCATTGTTATCTCGGTAACAAAGCGTTTTTGGGGGTTGGTCCCATGAAACTTCTTCGTCTACTTAGTGTAAGAAATCAGCCTGAGAAGTATTGCACATTCCTCCAGAAACACTCTGTATAAGGTTTTTTGACAATTTTCATATTAAGGACGAAAAAGGAAAAAAGGATTGAAATATTATATGATATAGGTATACTCCATAAATGATTCGATAGTAGGCCTATATTTATGTTGATATTACCAAAACATATGATATTATGACATTCATAATAGAAAAATTTTCAAAAATTTCTACTCCAGATGATATACTTTCATCGAAGTCAGCTGAGATATTTCAGATGAATATTAAGGTAAGTTTTTCTTTATGCAAAACGGTCCACAGGTCGACCGCAGGCTAACAACAAGAGCTGTGATTGGCTACAGTTGTTCGAATGCAGTCGACCGTCGGACCGTTTCGCATGAAGTAAATAGTACATTACGCCACAAGCCCGGAAAGGAAAAGTTTACAGTATGAGGATAGTTTCCCGGGCGAGGCTTGCCGAGCCTGGGAATAATTCCGAATACTGTAAAAAACTTCCTGGGCGAGTGAGTGTATAATTTTTTTCGGTACACTTCAAATAAATTTTATTAATCTAATCTCAAAAATGAACAAAACCAATAGGATCAATGAAATCTAAGAACAGCTAGACCGGATAACTTACTATACTAGCTTCGGCTGAGCTGAATCTGAAGTAGGCTGAACTGCCAAGTATTGAAAGTTTGCATCACAAATTTATTAATTTAATCAATTGGATATTACTTGAAAACTATCAGAATACTCGATTTTCTTAGTCCAGAAACGTTTAAGCTCATGATAGTTTTTGTACGATCATCCTAAATTGTACAATAGCAATACAAAGTTTTTTGTTTTTGACAAATTCCTGGCAGTTTCACAGAAAGAGATGGTCCATTGTAGTTGTATTTTCTCTCGCTAGATGGCATAAGCTGTCCAGTGTCCACACTTGGAAAGAGATGGTCCTTGCATGGAAAGGGCTTCTTTCCGCTCAAGGACAACAGCTGATTGATTATGTATGTAAATGACGACTTCCTAGTCTACATAGGGACTGGTAAGCAGCTTATTTCCTTGAAGTGTAGCGAAAACATTATTACAATAATTATAGAGACTGATGCCCGGTTTTCCAAGCACCCTCAAATTTTTATGAATCGTGACGAACTGATGCCGACATAGAGCGTAACTGTGGCCACTGCATTGCTGACCAGACTTCCTCGCGCCGACTTTCGGAATTGACGCACAATCTGAACGTACCGTGAATACGGACAGGGCTTTTACGATGCAGGGAACATGGGTGACTTCTGACTTCGTGAGGTCTACCGTTCACAGAACTACTAGTAATATAGTATTAGATAAGTGGAAAATTGACAGAGTCAATAACAATGAAAATTATTAAGATTATTTAAATAATTAATTCAATGCTTATCTTTTATTATGCTTATAAATTTCAAGGTAACTTGAATGTTAAACTATTCTTGGTTTTTCAAGAAGTACTGAATTATTTCTCAAAACAATTAAATACTCAGTGTCTCAGTAGATGATTTTTATAATAAGTAAATAATAAAATTATTTTGAAAGTAGGCTTTCAATTTAAACTTTCAATAGGCGTATGACAGTTCATTAATGATTTTTCTCAAAAAATTAAACCATCAAACGAAAGTTCAAGTCTTTCTGAACAAATTGATGTATAATAACACTCATTTATATCCATTTTACTATCTTTAATCATATTTTGAAAAAATCGTTGCATCGCTCCGCGTAGCGTATCATTCGCAACTTGAAAGCCTGAGAAAGGCCGACCGAAATAGCATTGGGAAGATGGGAGATCTACGCAGAGAACTGCTCACATGATACACTCACAGATCCAGCGTATCATTCACTCAAGTGCCGACTTCAAATCCCTTCGATTTAACATGCGTTTAAATGGGCCATCAATCTGAATATGCGGGGGAAGGCCGGGCGAAAAAGCATGGGAAAGATAGGAGCCTCAGGCTCTGTTACACACAGAACTGCTCACTTGATACGGAAGACACTTCCGTTGCGTCCTAAGCTTACGTATTCATCGTACAGTGAGGTACAGTAGTTTTTGTTTAATTTGGAGGATGAATAATGACTATCGTTCATGCTTAGCTCTGTCAGGACAATCTGTGAGCTGTCCACAAGACTCCAGATAGATTGTCGATTCGCTGACGTTATTCACGCTCAGCTCTGTCATGACAGTTTGTGAGCGGTCTGCAAAAGCAATCCGGTTCAGCCGAGGCGGCTCTCGACTCAATAAGCCATCGCAGACCGCTTGCAGATCGTCCTGATAGAGCTTAGTATCACTTCCAGTACGGTAATTTCCAAACCGCCGGATTTGTTAACATCTGCTTTGAAAATGCAACGTATGCAGAAATTCTTCACAACATTATTCAGCGAGTGAATCCTGGCTCTAGGGCTGCTGATTGCATTCTGTTGTAAAGTTCGCGTGAACTAAGAAGACACGCCGATTCAATACACTTTACATTGTGATGGCGGCTCTTCTCAGTTAACGCACACGCATATAGTCTGTCCAAGCAAAGAAGACATTCTGGCAAGATTGGAAAATGATTCCAGCTCGGTCAATATTTGTTCAAATGTTATAAATTCGATCTCAAATTGAAGATCAGAATTTGTTCTACAATTTATGACTAAACGTATTATTCGTGAACCAATATTGACCGAGCTGGAGTCATTTTCCCATCTTGCTAGAGTGTCTTCTTTGCTTGGACAGACCATATGGCAACAATGTATTGATTCCTGGTTTGTTGCATTGAAATATGCGTGAAGCTTCATCAGACACCATCAATACTGGCTATTGATGAATGTCTATTATTGATTATCAGCTCTGTCAGGGCAGTCGGCGAGCGGTCCGTGAGAGCAAATCGAGTCGAGAGCAGTGTAAGCTGAATCGCTCACTCTCACAGACCGCTTTCTGACTGTCCTGAGAGAGCTGAGCATTTATTACAGACAACCGTCATTCGCCAGCTTCGTTGTCCTCCACTGCTATAGTCTGTTCAAGCAAAGAAGACATTCTGGCAAGATGGGAAAAAGACTCCAGCTCGGTCAATATTCGTTGTAAAATTGTGAAATTTGTAATAAAGTTGTAGGAAACATTCTGTTCTACAATTTGAGACCGAATTCATGATTTTTGAACCAATGTCGAGCTGGAGTCATTTTCCCATCTTGCCAGAATGTCTTCTTTTCTTGGACAGACGGATGCTTTTGCAGCATTGGATGCGACTGAATTCAGTAGTGAAACATCTATTGAAGGTAGTAACATTCTGGGGCATGTTTTGTGGAATTTACTGATACAGTACATAAAGATACGGTTCATACCATGGAGAAGGCCTGAGCTAATAATATCATACACAAAGCATAGGCCTACTACTCAGTACTCAGTACTCACACTCAACGACAACATGATGTAGGTACAAGTAATTTTTGTTTCATGTTGGAAATTACAAAATTTATTGTTGTTTGATGCATTCTGTATTGAAACGTCTGTTGCAGTTAGAGGTACATGTTTGGACATTTTAAATGAAATTTCAGAGGTAACTTGATGTATATTACCAATGATGTATACTTCCTTTAATAGAAGCTATTAAAAAAAAATATGATATTACTCTAGAAAAACGATGTGATAAAGATATACATGCATACATTGTATAGCTGACTAAAAAGTTGGACGATTTCGTCTATCTCTTGTACATGATGTAGCCTACTAACAGCTGACAACTCTAATTGACAACATCAGCTGTTGAAGCGCACAAGGAGCAGACGAACCGACTAACTTTCTCCCGTCATCTATACAACTCCTCAAGTAGACTTCATGAAAGACGTTACATCTCGTTAGACTATATGTGACCATTTTTATCAAAATGTTAGGTGAAGAATGCTGATTTTTTATTGTCAAACAATGGAATTTTTTTATGGATACGATTATTTCAGGAAGCTACAAACAGATGAAATATAATGTTCAAGATTAATATTCATCTTGGCTTCAATAAGAATTTAAAGAAATAAATGCTTCTAATTGGATAATTAAAAAGCAATCACATGTTAACCCTTGAGCGAAATTTAAAACTATTGAATATGAATAAAGTATAATAAATATGTAAAATATTATAGGCTATTCTTGAATTTCTCTGAAACAATATTTCCTTCGCTGGAGCAGAATGAAAAATATGCAGAAGTTCATCAAAAAATTCCACTCAGTAAGAAACTTTTCACAACTCGAAACAGAAAACGGTATGGAAATAATTAAGACATACTTGCTAGTCGTTGTTTTCCGGACGGTAGACAACTTCTGCAAGTTGTAGAAAAGTTGGTCGCTAGCTTTTCCACTTCAAAACTTTCTTTGCCAACTTTGAAGCTTTCCAGTTTTCACCAGTACATAACTCACCAAATAATCTGCATTGAGATCTGTTGTGCTCCTAGTGTATATTATCTAGTGACTATAATTCTAATTATAGCTATTATAGTAGAGTTCTCATGTGTTTATTATACCTATATACCTATTATTCATACTTATTTACTTACTTATTTATTAATCTATTGGCAAAAATATATTGACAAGAAAGAAATAACACCCTTGTTATTTTCAACACAATTTTCATTTAAATATAGTCCAAAATTTCAGGTTGTAAGTCCAAATTTCTTTTTCAGCCGAAAGTTTCTCACTCAAAGAAATAATCCGAAAGTAATAATTATTGGAAATTCTTCGTTATATATTCATGTTTGACTTCAGACTCAGTGTCTATTGAGATGTTTCAATACATAAACATATTTCACTTTTCAACTACTATTACTCACATAAATAGTCAAATTTTTTAATACAATATATAGATCTCAGTACCGTTTTTAAATGATTTTTATTCTATCATGACATGTTTCGAGAATCTAGATTTCTGAAAATGACTCTAAAGAGTTGAAGCATGTCTTATGATAAAATAAAAATCATTCAAAAAGGGTACCAACTGAGATTTATGTATTGAATAGAAATCATTGATAAGTAGCATAGCTTCCTTTAATAGAAGCTATGTAAGAAGCCCTAAGAAAAAGGAAATATTTAACATACAAGTTCATAAAATGTTAAACATGAATTTAGACCTAATTATCCAAGAACTTTCCACACGTGAATAATGGTTTTTTTTATAATTTTACTTAAATTGAAAATTTTGACTGCAATAGTTGAAAAGTGGGATATTAGCTGGCAGTTTGTCATAGAAAGTGGAATAGATGAGTAGATGGAAATACTCATACTTATATATACTTAATATAAACACTAATCATCTTAGCATAGCCTATATTCAATCAAAAATCTGTGACAGTTGACTAAATTTTTGTGTTTCAACTTTCTAATATCATATTTTCCGATCATTTAAAACTTTGATGTGCAGGTGTAGTTTTCAAACTATCAAATAAAGGCAGCCATTTTATACAATTCTGAATATCTTGTCTTGTGAGCCTCTTTGTTAGTTTAGGCTTGTTAGTTAGTAGAATTTGAAAAATGTGAACTAGCCTAATTTGGTAATTTATAGAGTGTGATACTAAGTGTAAGAGAAGAATGAGAAGATGGAAGTCGCTCAAACCTCTCCAGACACGCCTTCATGTCTCATTGACCAATAACATTGCAAAGAATTTGAAGGCGGGGCAAAGGAAGAGAGCTAGGAGGAGGAGCTTGTTTCTGATTGGCTCTCTCCATTCTTGAACTTCCTCCTTCTCCCATTGGCTGTTGATTTAGACAGTCATTATGTGCCTATTTCTTCCACTTGAAAAACATGATTTCATGAATATTAATACACCGATCTGCAGCCTAAGCTCTAATCAGAAAAGTTTGGTTGGTATCAAGTATGATACAGTATCTTAATACATTGTATCAATGCGTGATGTGTATCAATATAGTTAGTCCAAGCAAAGAAGATATTCTGGAAAGATGGAAAAATGACTCCAGCTCATTCAATATTTTTCAACAGTTATAAATTTGCTCTCAAATTGTGAATAAGAATTTTTTATATAATTTATTTGAGACAAATCTATGAGTTTTGAACTGATATTGACTGAGCTGGAATCATTTTCCCATCTTTCCAGAATATATTCTTTCCATGAATTGACTATTATACAAAGACAATAAAGATCATAACTGCAAAGACAATAAAGGTTCATTGTACTAATCTTTTTTTAATTAATTATTGAATGGAAACCATCTACAATTTATCTTTATCCTTTTCTATGTTATTACAATAGTTTACAAGGTAAGCCCAAAAAGTATATTCCCTACTCAGGTTGTCCAACATTCACAACAGATAATAGCGCATAAAACTGCTATTTTTTTGTGAAAGAACATCATCAACTATCACCCGCCAAGTTGTCCAAAATCCAGGGCAGATAGTAGCGCACCCTGGTGTAGACGGCAGGAGTTGTGTATTCGACGTTTTTCAGCGCTACATCGCCGTAGGACACGATGCCGATTTGATAGGTGCGCGCGGGAAAGTCTCCCACCTGTCTGACCAGCATTAGTGGTCCTCCGGAGTCACCGTAGTAGACAAACTTTTCAGGCTCACCGCCAGCGCATATCTGCAACCAATTGTATACCGTAATAAAGTTCGACAATTTGAGTTGAAAAGTTTATCACCTGAGGTTCAAATTTCCAGGAAAGAGCTCACCCAATGTCTGCCTTTTGGATTGTCCGTCCAGTCTGCAGAGCAGTAGATTACAAGACACTTTATTATACATTTGTTGAATTTCAAATTCAATTTCCATGTCATTTTACAGGCCAACACCAAACACGTTGCATGTTCTTATTGCCTGAGTTAAGAGGAGTGTACAATCTCACCTTTAGTTACTAGAAGCACAGAGGAGCTACATCCAGAGTGCTAATGGGAGCTGCAAAAGTTTAATGATTAAAATAGTGTTTTGCAATTGAATGCTGGACAATGAATCATTTTGTATGAGAAATTTACCTGTAAGTTTCTAGAGAAAACTTTATTCATTTGCTCAGCCTGATCAAGGTTAATTGTCTCTATCATCAAAAATATTTTTACAAATTCAAATTAGGCGCTGTAAGTTGACCACAGAATGGCGGATGCTGCGTCTACCCCCTTTTTATAGAGCTCTGACAAAAGCACCTTAATTTCTGCAAAAACCTAATCTGTGTAATTATTATACCCAACTACGACTGTTTACGTACGTGAGAGTCAAGAATGGTGGGCAACGCCTGTATCTCTGGTGAGAAGTTATCCTCCTTGATTTTCTGTATAGCTTCCACACACTTTTCTTTGTCCATGATGGGAACCGTCTGGACCTGGAGGTCGACCGAGCAAGAGTACTCAGCTCTGTCAACTGGGTCTTCAATATTGTATGGATCGGCTGTAAATGGAAAAATGTATTGAATAGGCCCAGGACTAGGGCGCAAAATTTTAAGAAGCACACACAAGCATGGATAAGATATCTGATCGGACAAGCAATTGGAAAAATTTTGTGCAGCTAGCAGCAAATATTTATATATTTTCAAAAGAAAAAATACTAACAAAACTTCAAATATTCAACAATAACAATGTAGCAACCGACATTCACAGTGTTATGAATATGATTTATAGTTATCACAAGTGTACACTGACGTGACTCAACGGCTATTGAGTATGAACTTACTGAAAGCATAGATTTTGGAAAAATAACAAGAACTTTTGTAGAATCCAAGCAAAGAAGAAAATTTCTATAATTTTACAAACTACTTATGAAGTTTCAATTCCATTTCAAATAATTTAAAGCTGAATTAAGTAAGTTATTTATTATTAATGAAGAATACAAGTTGTGTTATATTGTAGATGTGAATTAATATTAAACAATTTCTACAAATTGGTTTGTGGTATTCAAAGTTAGTTGCGACGGTGAGGTTAGGTTAGGTTTTTGATTGACTTATAACAGCACAGAGTAAGTTGGCGCCTTTTTCTGCCCTACCGGTAATTCGTGATAAATACATTACAGTACTGTTGTCGATTCATGAATGCAATATCCGTGCATGCGATGTAAGTGAAAACAGGCAGTTAATAACGTCCAAATAAGTGGTGAAAAATTGAAATTATTCACTTACCAAAAAGAGAAGCACCCCACCCAGCCACATCAGCCCATTGTCCAGCGTAATCCTCTTCTAGAAGTTCATCATGCTCCAAACAGATCGGCACATGCTTCCCATCTGTTTCAAAAATAAATTAATAAATTCAATATACAGAGTGTTTCAGGAGAAATGTGCAATATTTCTCACGCTGATTCCTTACACAAAGTAGACAAAAAAGTTTCATGGGACCAACCCCCAAAAACGCTTTGTTACCAAGATAACAATGGCGGAAAATTGAAATTTTGAAAAATATATAAATTTTTCCAATTTTTTAGAGGCTTTAGTGAGGTTCTAAAATAATCAATTCCTATGTGAAATCAACTGAGGAATTTAATAAAACCAGTTCTAAGTTTGTAACTCTAACGGTTATTGAGATAATTGGAAAAATATGCTAGAAAACGCCATTTTCCAACAATAAGGGTTATAACTGAATAAGGAATCATAAAATTGTATTTTTTATTAATGGAAGTTGAAAAGAGCCGGATTCCAAAGAAAAAGTTAAATGGCAGCGATTGTGTAAATCTTACCCAAATCTCAGAGATGGAAATCAAAAATCACAAAATTGACAAAACAGCACAAGTGATGAATTTGTTTTTAGTAGCGATTTTGTGATTTTTGATCGCTATTTCTGAGATTTGGGTGAATTTACCCAATCGCTGCTGTAAAACTTTTTCTTTATAATCCGACTCTCCACAACTTCCATTGATAAAAAATACAATTCTATGATTCTATGATCCAGTTATAACCCTTATTGTTGAAAAATGGCGTTTTCTAGCATATTTTTCCCATTATCTTGATAACTGTTGAAGTTACATCCTTCAAACTGGTTTCATTTCTCAGCTAATTTCACGTGGGAATTGATTATTTTAGAACCTGAATGAAGCCTATAAAAAATTAGCAAAATTAATATTGTTTAAAAAATCTCAGTTTTCCACCATTGTTATCTCAATAACAAAGCGTTTTTGGGGGTTTGTCCCATGAAACTTTTTTGTCTACTTGGTGTAAGGATTCAGCCTGAGAAGTATTGCACATTCCTCCTGAAACACCCTGTTTACATATAAGTCATAGGGCCTACATCCTACTACAAGATGAGGTTGTTACATACTGCCTGGTATTGGGCAAAATAGAAAAAAACGGGTGGAGAAGTCTGGATGGAATGTGACGTGACAGTTTTTTGAGTTTAGAACTTCTAGTACCGTGCGCATGCGCTAACATTTCAAATGAAAAGTATCATAATTATGTTGTAGATGTGAACTATATTTTTTCTGGCTCCCCCACTACTTTTCTGTATTCTAGATTTTCAAGTTCACAAATGAAACTTATTGTCAAGTTGGATGTATTATCGAGTTGGATGTATTCGAGTTGGATGTATTGTCGAGTTGGATGTATTGTCTAGTTGGATGTATTGTCGAGTTGGATGTACTGTCGATTTAGATACTCACCGGCCAAGTGTATGACGGGATCAGTTCTGACGAGGGCAATGTCGTAGCCACCCGATGCGTGCTCGTAGTGCGGATGCTCGGTTACCACCACGGCACGATATAAGAACACTTCGAATTCTGCCGAAGGATCAGCGGGACAATCCGGTGACTGAATACTTGTTCTGCAAAACAGACAATCATTCGTCAATAATACCCAAGGAAATACTGTAATGTAAATGGCTCAACAGCCCATGAAGGGCTTAGAAAACCCCCTGGCAAGAAGGGAAAATGACTCCAGCTCAATCAATATTAGTTTAATAATCATAAATCAGGTTTCAAATTGTAGATCAGAAAGTTACCTACAATTTAAGATCAACTTTGTATTTTTTAATTGATATTGACCGAGCTGAAGTCATTCTATAATCTCGCTGAACCATTAACTTTACAGTAAGGATTAGCCGTATCAAGGTGGAAGATATACAACCCGCAATAGATCTACAAATTGGAAAATATTTATTACTGGCGTTGTAATCTCGAATGGATTTCAAAAATATTTCATCACTACATTTCTAGACCTTATCTGAACCTGCCCACCAAGTACCTATAAACATTTTCTATCGATTGATTCTCAAATAAAAATAAGAAAATGCTGAAAAACTGTAGAAAAACTCAAATATATGACATATCCTTATGAAGTTGAAAAAATCCTCTCTTAGTACGGGTCTAACGGTTCAACTGAACATACCTGCCAAATTTGAACGCATTTGGTTCGGTAGTTTTTTTAGTTCTGCTGATGAGTGAGTGAGTGAATGAGTGATTAATTAATTAATGAATAAGTGCAATTTCGCTTTTATAGATATAGATTGAGCTTTCAAGTGGAGAGATTTGGATTTCCATGTGTAATCTATTACTTGTTGGGTTAATTATGCTGTATTTCTGTGGAAATTGAGTTGTTTCTTTAAATTTAAATGCTTTTTATGAAGATCGAATGTAGATATTATTATAGGTATACAGAGTGTTCCGAAAAAACTGATTCTAATATTGACCATTTTTCGAGATTACTATTTTCAAGCAATCATACTAATACTTGGGCATGTCAAATTTCAAAGGGATGCATGCATTTATTATCGAGTTATGGTGAAAAATCATAAAAACACAAAATGGCGGATAACAGGAAAACTAAGGAGAATTCGGCATTTTGCAAAACATTTTCTGTTTGTTATAGCTTGAGGAACACTGTGGTGGTACCCGAATCAAATTAAAATTCAAATTCTTTATTTCCACATTGCTCATAAATACATGAAAAAATGTATACATATACTCATGGTTTGATAAAAAAATTTCATCACATTTAATAATAATGCATCCTTATAATATTACACCATAAGTATACAAGATATAGAGTGCAATTCCCCCAAGAAGACTGTGCATCTGTGTATGGGGAGAGCTCCAAAGTGACAGTACGATACTACGGTATATATCTATAAGTTTTCTATGTACAATAGTTTAAAAAATAAGTTTTACAAAAAAATAAATTAATTTGAATACAAAAAAAACTACATTTAGAGTAGAGAGCAGAGTGTACAGTTCTAAGAGCAGGAGAAGAGAACCTGGGACCAGCAACGATGCAAATTTTAAAATTGAATGCAAATTATATATTTTTTATTAGTTCATATTAAAAATTGATAAGCTACGTATAAGGCGAATTGATGAGCTCCTCTGCTCCAATCCAGCCTATACCTAAGAGCCACTCCATCAACCTCCTTTTATACACCACGTCACTGCAGCTCTCGGCCTCCCTGATATCTTCTGGTAAATTCCTATAGATTATTTGAGCTAGATAGTAAGGTGATTCAAGTTCTATCCCGTGTACTAATCTGGGTGTTGTATAACCATGATGACTTCTGTTCTTTTCAGAATCAGAATCAGTTCTTTGCGGAACACTCTGTATATAGGTACTATATATTATGTATGTAAATTATACAATAATGTAGGTATGAATATACATAGATCAATACTTACTCGACGTATTCTCCTTGGTCGTGGAAACAGTGGGCAGCAGTGAGAATATAATTTCTATTCAAAATAGTGCCACTACAGTTCTTTAGTATAGTATTTAGAGTAGTGCCATCGTGATCTGTGTACAAACAAATAAGTCTGATCATTGACTAACTAGGTCTAGTATGCAAACTTTAAAACTAAGGGCTGTTTGAAATAATTGAAAAATGAATAAAAATCAAACACCCTTTAAAAAACTTGATAAAATTATTGAAACACAATAATAATTTTCAATAATTTTACAAAGTTTTTTAAAGGGTGTTTGATTTTCATTTATTTTTCAATATGTTACTACTTATAAAGAAACCAGTTATCAGTAACTAGGATCAAAAAGAGACAAAATAATAAGACACAATTATAAATTAATCATTTACAAAATAACATTAACACTGACAAAATTTTATTGTATTTGGCTCTGGTCATCGACATAATTATCCTTCTTCTTTTGTCAGAAACTGAAATTTTCACCCACCTAAATTTAGAAATTTAAGAAGTATTAGACAATTGCTTGTTTCTTATTTCTTCTCCATAAAAATGTATTATTTTGTAAGTTACTGGAATAAATGGATGAATGAATGAACAATATCCTATATGTAATAAATACCGTGGCTAGGTACGGTAGGTACTAATAATTAGTAGAGTGAAGATTAGTAAAAGATCTTTAATTTTTGAAGATGCTATTCAATATCAGAAATCATAAGAAAAGTGTGACAAAATATAGCACATTACTTGTGAAAAGTCAGTGGTTTTCTCTCTTGATCGCGATTTCTAAAACTTGTGTAAGTCTTAAACGTTTTCATGAGAATTTGATTATTCACAACTCCTATTAGTAACAAATTAAATTTTATCATTTCTCACATTCTGATTATAACCGTTTATTGTTGATAAATTGTGATTCTAATAATATTTTATATCTTTCTAATATTATCTCAATAAATGTCAAGTGATCACTCCCAACTTCTGGTTTCATCGTATTTCTTATATAGTCTGCCCAAGCAAAGAAGACCCTCTGGCAAGATGAGAAAATGACTCTAACTCGGTCAGTATTTCTTCAAGAATTATAAATGTGGTCTGAATAGTAAAATCAAATTGTTTTCTACAATTTGAGGTTAAATTGACAATTTTTAAACCAATATTGACCGAGCTGGGGTCATTTTCCCATCTTGCCAGAGGCTCTTTTTCGCTTGGACAGACTATAAAAAACACACAGCGCGGCTATTCTGTTGCGATGACAAACCGTAGAAACGATGCTACGCAGCTCCGACAAAATGAATCCGATTAATACGACACATACGCATTGCCAATGCTATGACGTGTCTAAGCTACGTCGTTTATTGGTTATGGCTGAGGTGTTTAGTCTCAAGTCATCGTGAATAGAGTATAGTACTTGTAACTTTACTTATTTATGTCAAAAATATTCTCCCTCAAGCTCAAAATTCGCCCTTCGCCTACTTTTCATTCTATTATTTGAGGTTAGTAATAATGAATTGTTGTGACTTACAATGGAATGTGTTTCGTATTTGAACCATCCAAGGGAATTCTCCGGGCAAGGCGGGCCTCCCTTCAACAATTCTTTTAGCGGCGCTAATTCCACAACCTTCCGGATTCAAGTACTTCCAATTTGGGTGATCAGCTGTATCAATGAAACTAATCAACTCAATATTCAACCTCATGAAGCAGAAAATTATTATATTGTCTTCTTTTGTCTACAATCATCAATCAATTATCTATTATATCATCAATTTTGGTGATAATAGAATTCACTTCAACAACAGAATTCAAAATTTCGTTGTTTACCGGACGCGTTTCAGTCATATCTTCGGCGGACATCTTCTCTGATACTCCTTCTACGCTGAAGATGTGGCTCAGTGCCGCGAAACGCGTCCAGATAGCAAGGAAATCGTAAGTACTGTTGTCAAAGTGAAAGTTATTTTCATGATCTATTACAAGAAAGTTGTAGTATTAGAAAGTTGAAAATTACTGAAGTTAGCGTGTAACATATCCTTCCTTTAATAGAGGAATATGTAGAGCCTGCGTAAAAAGACTTCCTTTAATACTATAGTCCATTTACGATCACTTGAGACGAAATAAACAAGCCTTTTGTGTGCGTGTGTGTGCGTGTAATGGAAGGTCTTCTCCTATGCAAAAGAGTCTGATTCAGTTGAACAGCTGACTCTTGTCTGGAGCTGTGATTTGCTAAAGTCCGACTTGTCTTTTCTCAAGACTGTTGTCTTGAGCTGTGATTGGCTACAGCTGTTGGTCTGTGGCCGAAAGTTTCGAATAGAAGAAGACCTTCCATTACACGCACACACACTCAAAATGTTTGTTTATTCCGTCTCAAGTGATCGTGAATGGAGTATTGACTTGTAGACTTCCTTTAATAGAGCTATGGATTGAGCCCTCTCCACCTTTGAAATAGCAGCGGTGTCATATGGTGTTGTAAGAAATGAGAACTTCTTATAAAATAAAAGACATTCTGGCAAAAATACTCCACCTCAGTTATTATTCGTTCAAAAATTACTATCAATTTAGCCTCGAATAATTGTAGATTAGAATGTTTTCCTACAATTTTGGACTAAATTTATAAGTTTTGTACTAATATTGACCGAGATGGAGTCATTTTCTCATCTAGCCACAACACTTTTTATTCAGCCACACTAGCTAAATGCATAGAGAAAATAATGGACACAATTCTTGTTGAGAACATCCTTCTTTAATCTCAAAGCAGTAAGCCGTGATTTGAAAATTGACATAAACTGAACGAAATAATATACGTATTATTATTACGGCACGCTATACTTTAATTATTATAATTAGGCTATCATCACGGTGATTGTTTAGAGGTAACTTACAGTATTTATGGATTATAACTCCTTCAAACCTTTTTTTAGAAATTTCTAATAAGTTATTATCTGATAGTAAGAGTACTTTCCTACAAAAAATGTCACTTGCAAAATTTATATTCAATGAGTAATTTAGGAGAAATAAACTAAAAACTGAAAAATGTTGTCAAAACGCTTCAAAAATAGCCTAATATTGATGTCTCTATTCTCACTACAACAGCAGAGCTGTCGGCCGAGATTACAAAGAGAACGCTCGCGGCATCTATTGAGTGAAGTTGGAACTAATCTTTACATTGCTTCAGTTTTTTGTAGATTGTGAACTTATTATTCATTACATTGGACAATGTTTTGATGATAATATGTAGAGAATGAATTGAGCTACAATTTTCTAACAATAAATTTCCAAAAATCACAAGTTATTGAGTCATAATTTCAAAAAGCACACAGCTGGTCTTTCCACGATGCTTATTTTGAGTTTCATTTTTCAATGTTACTTCCTCAATTTGACTTGAGAGAAATTAATAGATACTTGATATTATAGAAAAATGTATTTAGTGCAGAAATTTTTCCGTAATAATTTGATTGAATGACAATTTCAGAACTTATAAGCGAAAAAGTAGGAACAAACACACAACAGAAGCGTCGGCAAAAGTTTCAAAAGGGAACGTTCCCGCTACCTATTGAGAGGAACAGGAACTATAGCTTAATCAAGCAAATACATTCTGGCAAGATGGGAAATTGACTTCAGCTCGGTCAATATTGGTTAAAAAATTTTAAATTTGGCTTCAAATAGTAAAGAATAAAGTTTTATACAATTCAAGACTAAATTGATAATTTTCGTACCAATATTGACAGAGCTGGAGTCATTTTTCCATCTTAACAGAATGTCTCCTTCGCTTGGACAGACTATAATTTTGACATTGCTTCCGTTTTTTTAATATTGTGGATCTTATAAGTTATTATCAATTTTCAATTTTGAATTTTAAATTTTAAATTTTAAATTTTAAATTTTAAATTTTAAATTTTAAATTTTAAATTTTAAATTTTAAATTTTAAATTTTAAATTTTAAATTTTAAATTTTAAATTTTAAATTTTAAATTTTAAATTTTAAATTTTAAATTTTAAATTTTAAATTTTAAATTTTAAATTTTAAATTTTAAATTTTAAATTTTAAATTTTAAATTTTAAATTTTAAATTTTAAATTTTAAATTTTAAATTTTAAATTTTAAATTTTAAATTTTAAATTTTAAATTTTAAATTTTAAATTTTAAATTTTAAATTTTAAATTTTAAATTTTAAATTTTAAATTTTAAATTTTAAATTTTAAATTTTAAATTTTAAATTTTAAATTTTAAATTTTAAATTTTAAATTTTAAATTTTAAATTTTAAATTTTAAATTTTAAATTTTAAATTTTAAAATTTTAAATTTTCAATTTTAATTTTAAATTTTCAATTTTCAATTTTAAAGTTTCAATTTTCAATTTTCAATTTTCAATTTTCAATTTTCAATTTTCAATTTTCAATTTTCAATTTTCAATTTTCAATTTTCAATTTTCAATTTTCAATTTTCAATTTTCAATTTTCAATTTTCAATTTTCAATTTTCAATTTTCAATTTTCAATTTTCAATTTTCAATTTTCAATTTTCAATTTTCAATTTCCAATTTTCAATTTTCAATTTTCAATTTTCAATTTTAAATTTTAATTAAAATTATAATTTGAAATTTAATATTTAGAATTTAAAATTTAAAATTAAAAAAAAATTAAAAATTGAAAATTAAAAATTGAAAATTGAATATTAAAAATTAAAAATTGAAAATTGAAAATTGGAAATTGAAAATTGAAAATTGGAAATTGAAAATTGAAAATTAAAAATTGAAAGTTAAAAGTTAAAAGTTAAAAGTTAAAAGTTAAAAATTAAAAATTGAAAATTAAAAGTTAAAAATTAAAAATTGAAGATATTGAATTAAGTTTTGAACTACCTATGTCCAATATACTTCTCAAAGGTTACACTTCATATTAGCGTTTTACTATTTTTCAGAATTTTCCGAGTTTTTCTTAGATTTTTTCAGAACAAATTGGCAGAAAATGTTGAAATTAAGTAAACAGATCCAAATCAGGTCTAGAAATGCTGTGTCCAATAAATTTCTAATCCCTTCTGAACGGAATTTGCAGGCGAGCAGAGCGAGCCTGTTTGTCTCAGCTGACACTGACAGAGGTTTAGCAGGCGAGCGAAGCGAAAATCACTCTATGCGTACTGATACACAAATAACTATATTGTACTGTTGAAGGAGGCAAAATGGGGTTTTTACCTGATGTCTTTATTAATAAAATTATTTATTTATTTGCATGCATTCAATATTTCTCAACATGCTAACAAACAATGGAAGCTTGTTGTGGAAATACACAAAAATTTTGCCCAAATTTCATCCAATAGGCTTATTTTTTCGCGATTTTTCAAGTTTATATTGATTTTCCTCAATAATTTGCTACTGAATAATTATTTTAAACAATCAGAGCACATTTGAGACCAAAAAAGGTACGTCAAATGCTGTATTTTCAAAGTTGAACCACTCATAGAGAAAATGACTCCAGCTCGGTCAATATTGTTTGAAAATTATTGATTTTGTCTCAATCGTAGGAAACATTCTGACCTTCAATTTCAGCCCAATCAATATTTTTTTAACCAATATTGACCAAGCTGGAGTCATTTTCTCATCTTGCCTATCAAAATAAACACTCACTTGAGAAAACATTCACTTAAAGGTTGTTGCTCCTATTTTATATTCTCATTTCATAACATTACATGGTAATAGAATGAGCCACTTTCACCATCAGCTAGGTTTAGCTAGGCTTAAAATACCGGGATCAAATTTTCGAGTCTACGCTTCAAAAACTTTTGGAAAAAAGAAAGCTCGCTCCGCTCAATTTGCGGCTGCCTCCGCATGCGCTTCCCTAGTTGTAGATTAGAATGTTTTCCTACAATTTTGGACTGAGTTTATAAGTTTTGTACTAATATTGACCGAGATGGAGTCATTTTCTCATCTAGCCACAACACTTTTTATTCAGCTACACTAGCTAAATGCATAGAGAAAATAATGGACACAAATTCTTGTTGAGAACATCCTTCTTCAATCTCAAAGCAGTAAGACGTGATTTGAAAATTGACATAAACTAAACGAAATAATATACGTATTATTATTATTATTATTACTATTATTACGGTAGGCTATACTTAAATTATTATAATTAGGCTATCATCACGGTGATTGTTTAGAGGTAGCCTAACTTACAGTACGGTATTTATGGATTATAACTCCTTCAAACCTTTTCTTCAGAAATTTCTAATACGTTATCTGATAGGAAAAGTACTTTTCTACAAAAAATGTCTCCTGCAAAATTTATATTCAATAAGTAATTTAGGAGAAATAAACTGAAAAATTTTGTCAAAACGCTTCAAAAATAGCCTAATAATTGATGTCTTTATTCTCACTACAAAAGCTGTCGGCCGAGATTACAAAAGAGAACGCTCGCGGCATCTATTGAGTGAAATTGGAACTAATCTTTACATCGCTTCAGTTTTTTGCAGATTGTGAACTTATTATTCATTCTATTGGACAATGTTTTGATGATAATATGTAGAGAATGAATTGAGCTACAATTTCCTAACAATAAATTTCCAAAAATCACAAGTTATTGAGTCATAATTTCAAAAAGCACACAGCTGGTCTTTCCACGATGCTTATTTTGAGTTTCATTTTTCAATGTTACTTCCTCAATTTGTATATGAGAGAAATTAATAGGTACTTGATATTATAGAAAAATTTATTTTGTACAGAAATGTTTCCATAATGATTTGATTGAATGAGAATTTCAGAAGTTATAAGCGAAAAAGTAGGAACAAACACACAACAGAAGCGTCGGCAAAAGTTTCAAAAGGGAACGCTCCCGCTACCTATTGAGAGGAACAGGAACTATAGCTTAATCAAGCAAATACATTCTGGCAAGATGGGAAATTGACTTCAGCTCGGTCAATATTGGTTAAAAAATTTTAAATTTGGCTTCAAATAGTGAAGAATAAAGTTTCATACAATTCAAGACTAAATTAATAATTTTCGTACCAATATTGACAGAGCTGGAGTCATTTTTCCATCTTAACAGAATGTCTCCTTTGCTTGGACTGTCTATAATATTGACATTGCTTCAGTTTTTTTTTAATATTGTGATCTTATAAATAAGTTATTATCTGTTATATGCTATCGGATGATGTGAGGAAACAAAATAACTAACTTATTTTTAGATAGTTTAGACTTCAATATTAACTTATTCAAATCCACAACATTTCTCAAATCGCAAGTATTTAATTGAGCCATCATGAAGAAAAAATCACAATAAATGTCTTCACAAACTGTGATTTTGAGTATTTTTCCACTCAATACTCTCTGAATTTCTAATCAAACGCAATAATATTATGAAAACTCATGCCCAGTTTTTCCAAGCATCGTCGAATTTCCGCTAATAATAACTTTAGCTAATAATAATAATAATAACGTTAGCTGATAAGTTAACTAACGATTCGTCATTTTTTGTTTATTGCATGAACACACATAAAGTGATTTGATTGAAAAGTTTAAATTGTATTACCTATTTATTTGATCATTCTTTAGAACTCATTATATTAATTATTCTTATTATTATCAAAGGACTACTTACTTATTTGACCCAAGGCCAAATCAAATCCTTGAAAAAGTAACAAGAGACCACATGCTTGGAAAATCATATCTTATTCTGAAAATAATTAATTGTTATCATGAATGATCATTTATAAATATTTGATTTGAAAATATTTTTACAGTAGGAAAGTATATTCTACAGTTAAGTTACTTAGGCCTATATGAATATTGCAAGTGACTTATTATAGTTGACTAATATTCTATTATCCTTCAATCTACGGTGACTATTATAAGATAGTCTTATATAGTCACTGTACTTCAATCAAATTCCAAAGTAGGGTAAGTCAGTGAATAACAATTGAGTAGATTTTATAAAAAATTTAGTCATTCAATACATTTTTATTGCTCACAGATTGCTGCAATTATATTTTTTGAACACTGTAATATTATAGATATCGAAAATTATTGACAAATACTTATAAAAAACACAACATTTTGAGCTGAGAACAAGCCAAAGAATAATAAGTAGAAGTCATTTATGCATGATAATAGATTAATCTATGTATAAACCTAAACAGAAGAATACAACTCACATAAGAATGAATAGTAGTAGCCGACCAGCTCACAACTGCATCAGTACTAACACAAACGAAGTTCGATTATATCCAATAAGAATTAAATTTTTTGAATTTTCAATCGAAGTTCCTCCTTATATGCAAGGAAAATAAAAGAACAATCAGAATTTTATGCTGATTGAAAATTCAAATTTTGATTTTCTCATAAAACTGATGTGATAATCTACTGCACATGGATAAATGTTGATAAATTTCTGACTATATTATGAAAATATCCAATTATCATCAACCTAACAGAAGAATAAGAATGGGTTTATCTACTGCAAAACAATGAGTGATGATATTGTCAATTATAAAATTCATTCATCGGCTACAACTACCATGACAGAAAAGTTTGATGTGAATTCTCAATCAAAGTTTTACAACTTGAATGGAAATGACATTGAATTTGTTGATTTTTTAATTCCTCAATTCAATCTTTGGCAAATGATTCCAAGTTCCATCAGAGGTTTAAAAAATTACCATATAGAAATTAAGATTTGACCAACAATTGAAAAATATAGAGGGAATACGCTGTTCATAAATATTCAGATTGTAATATTTAATAAAATATCTTGTTGTATCTCCTCTTTGCTCTAGTGAAATTCTAAACATATTAAATATGTGATTCACAACTTTCCTGAGAATAAGAGTAACTGAGTAATCTCGATTTTACTGCTATATGAATATGATATCTAGTTGATTCCACAGTATTAATAAGTCCTATAATTCAAATATAAATATCTCACGTTAATAATATTCTGGTCAACATGTTTTAATGTGTAGAATTTTTAAAACATTTGAATTACAACATTTTATAGTATTCTATGTTACGCTATATAATTATTATAGTGTATTGAATTCCTCAATTCCCAATAAGCTCTTAAACAACTGTATCTATGATTTCTATTGATTTTGCTTGATGTAAACAGTATTTACTAATAAAAACTTCATGATTAATGAAGAACCCTGTATTCAACGTTGGATTATTCAAAATTATATACATTTCAAGAAAAAGTACGGTAGTCCAAGTAATGTTCTCTGCAAAATACAGAGAATATTTGAAATACGCAAATATTTATTGTAAACTGATTAGGCTATTCAAAATTCAAGTAGACTCACATCGAGTGTTTCCAAAAATGTTATCTATTTCCTTTAAATTCAATTTCACATTGAAGTAGACTCCTAATTCAAGCTTAATTTCAAATTCATGTACCAGAAGACTCCTTCGAATTCAATTTTACATTCAAGTTGACTCATATCAAGTTACACCAAAAATTTCTTCTTTCTTCAATTTCAAATTGAAGTCAGATTGACTTAGACTGTAGAGTAGACTCCAAGCTCAATTTCAAATTCAAGTAGACTCCTTCAAGTTTAATTTCAAATTCAAGTGGGCTCCTCCAAGTTATTTTTTCAATTGAAAATGACTCACATTGAGTTAAACCAAAAATTTTTATCCCCCTCAAGTTTGATCAGCAACCGTCTGCATTATTCCCTTTTCTCTAAGCCTATCAAATTTGCTGACACATATATTTCCATACAGATAGTACCGCCACAGCCTCTTGACAGCTTCCTCACCGCATGAGTCAATTCCGATACGCGTTGATGCAACAATGGGGTCATTGACCTCTTGCGATGTCTCGATGTACAGTCCGCGCCAGACGCAAATGTCCTTTTCGTTGGCCTCCCGGTCGATTGCCAGGGCTACAGTCAGCTTCCCGGGTCCATTGCATAGGTCGCGCGACTGTATCTGCTTTTCTTTTCGCGGTCCTGGAGGTTTATGTTTGCGGCCTTGGAAGTTCTGAAACGAAAAAAAATCGAATAATACATTATTCAATAATACATTTTGTTTATTTTTTCCCATTTTTTCTGAGAGTGAAGCCCACATGAGCTCTTGCGAGGGTAATGAGAGGAATAATAATAATAACTAATACTAAGATAAGATGCAGTCATGTGCAATATATAGGCCTATGCACTACTAATAGTAACTACTTCCTACGAATTACTGTATTGAAAATGAATATCTAATATCACAGTAGGCTACTCTAAGAGTATTTGTTTTGGCACAATACTTTTAGGAGGTTGTGGAGTTGAAGAAAAATCTATAATATAATTATAGTATAGTTCAAGAATAGATAATAATTTAGAACAGATAATCCTATTTATTTCAGTGGATTATTTCAGTAGAATAATCCTATTTATTTGAACTTGAGAATAGGTCTAATAACACCCAAAGATGTAACTTACTGAAACAACCACTCAAAGGGTAGTCCTACCCTACCCCTGAACTTTATGATTCAAAACATCACAATGATAAAAAAATGAACGTTATTGAAAATAATATATACAAGAGTATTTGATAAGGCTCTCAAAATACCCCTAAAAAGATAATTGAGATGTTGTTAACAATAATTAATCAGCTATGGTGCAGCTACTGAAAAAACTGTGAACTTTATATACCTGTGAACTATTATAACTGTGAACTTTTGTAGTTCAAAACATTACAATGTTCAAATATATTGTTAGTATTGGTATTGTATTATTTGGCTCTTGAAATACATACAGAAAAATATTTGTGATGTTAACAATAATTAATCAACTGATGCAGTCATATTGCAATCACTATAAACTGTATAATAGTTAATTATATTAATATTCTTAAGTAGATGAATCCTTATGAAAGCTTGATTTTATGCATGTTTCCTATTTATTGTAAGACAATGAGAATCATTGAACATTCTTGTTATTCGTGTAGGTAGATTCATAATGAATATTTATTTTTATTTATTTCAAAATATTTATCTTACCAGTCTATTTTCTTGCATTTTATCAACGCCCTCTAAAGGCTCCAGCGCTCTTATCAGTACTGCGGCTCCATCTCCTAAAATTATCAGAAAAAGAAATTGATAGAATTCAAAATAATCAATATCTTCTAACAAAATACATAACTATTTTTAAGCAAATAAATTGATGATATTATTATAGGTAGCTTCAGTAAATTCATGAAAAGTCATAAAAATCTATCCTAATAAACTATAAATTGAATCAATCCATATGATGTGAATCATAACAGTGACACAAATTTTCATAGAAACTGAGAATTGTTTTCCAACATTTTGGAATTTCATGAAAACATTCAATTTTATTTTATTTCTATATCAGCTTTCTTAGAGGCAATAACCATTATTCCACCATAATAACTTATGTAACTTACTCTGTTCATGAGAATATTGTTCAATCACAATAGGACTTATTGCTAAAATCATATTTCAATAATCGATATGTAGTGATATTTAATCATAATGCAGACTCAAAGGTGTACCGTATTTAACTCTAAGTTTTCATAAATACATTATTTTTTCTCGTGACTATCCTACATCATGAAAAAATAGTTTCTGCTAGTTTTATCACAAAATCCAACAATATAGTTCAAATTATCAATAGATTCCAAAATGCTTATTTTAAAATGATAATTAATAGATTAATGCATATTTTTAAATGTTCAAATTTGAAAATCTTCCATGTGGATAATGGAGTCTAAAACATTTTCAAAACTTACAAGAATAAAAATATTCATAGAATTTGCAATAGAACCTAATATTACCTTGTCAGTTACGGTAATGTTTATATTGAAGCAATAGAATATATTATTTGAACTCTACCATGCATAAACCCTAAAAAATTCAATTCGATGAAAAACAAATATTCATTATGAGTACAAAAGGATATATCCATTGAGTATAGATATAAGCAGGCCAGTTCAACTCTATACTCAATGATATATCGCAAATATTCACATTAAATTGAAGTAGTTGACTACATAATCATAAATTTGTGTTTCCATTATTATAATTGATAAATATCACTAAATCTCACCAGACACAGTATTACAAGTATAACATTCATTAAATATGAGAAAAACTCCATGAAATTTTAGAAAAAAACTCCATTTACCTTGACAACTAATATTGAAGCAATGATACATTCCATAGGTGAGATACACATAACATGTACCAGGTTTCATGAACATCGGTTTATTTCTAGGAGTCTTTTTTCCATTACAGGAGTGTGAAGCCTTATCCTCTCCTCCAGGATAACATTCGGTCTCGACAATTCGTCCTTTTAAAATCGAATTTCCTAAATTCCTCACCAAAACTTTGCCCAAAAGTTTTTTAGCCAACACTTCACAATTAACGTTGAAAAAATCATATTTTAAACGCTCTGAACCGACTTCATAAAAAGAAATACTTTGCTGCTCTTGTGTTTCTTGTATTGTATCCAAATTTGATTCCTTTGCCGTTTCTTGTATTGTGTTAATACTCTTTGTACTTGATGTTTCTAGAATTGTATCCATAACTGTTGAGTCTTTCACTGTTTCTTTTAAAGAGTATATATTTTGCCGTTTAACTTTCTTGGCGTTAGTTTCGGCTTCTTTGGTATTTGATAAACGTTTTTTGAGCTGACGAATTGATGGGGTGGTTGTATTGTTTTGGAAATACATACTCCTGGAACAAAAGAATTGAATGAATTTATAAAAAGTGAATTATTATTCAAGAAATACAGAATTCTGATTAAAAAAATGTATAATGAATAAATGTTGAATACAGTTTTCCATTATAAATCACAGTTTCTCCTTTTAAGCAGATCCGATCTATACTCTCAATAGTAGGATAGTGTAGGGGGAGATTGATGAGTTAACTGATATCAAATTTTGATGGTAAAATAATTTATGTAAATATGTGAATATACAATTCATTTAGTGGCTTACAAGACAATTTAATTTGTGAATACAATAACATTTCATTAAATAAGGAAATTTAAATTTATATTGATTATTATATTATTTAGGGTACTCACTAATCTTTAGGTACCCATTCATAAGAATAGTCATTTATTGTACCAAGGGTGCATGCACAACCGACCCAACACAACAAAACTCAACAAGACAAGACAAAAAGCTCGTTCCAAATGAGTAAGATGTCTTTAGTATTGGAATAAATGATACGGTACTAGAATTTAATATTGATTTAATCACAACAGACTGATTACAACTCATTACATTACTAAGACTCATTACATTTTGTATGATAAATATGTGCTGAAAGTTACAGAGTAATGATTGTGCTGTGTTTGGTGAATACTACTTTTTTACTTGAGTGTACTGGATACTTTTAATTCTTTATAAAAGCATAATTATTTGTATTATATTGGCCATAAACTAGAAAATTGAAAGATTATCCTCTTGATAGTTCGTCATTAAAATACAGACATGAAAGTAACATACTTAGACAGCCTTGAACTTTATTTAAAGCACTTGAGCTGTAGTTAATGAAAACAACAATAAATAATTACAGTAAGTTAAGTCTTTTTCTGTAGGTTTTGTCTTTTTTTATTAGTAAGTTGACAGAATGGACACGTTAAGCCGTCGGTCCCAGCTGCCTAAAAAGCAGTCATAAGGTCATGTCAGGAGGCCCTGAAACTGATCATTTGCGACAAGGTCGCACTTAGCCAGCAAGGTCACACGATATTATTATCATTATCAGTAAGTTGACCTCCATGAACAATTGAAAATGAAATGATCTATGACAAAATTATCAATTAGACTAGTTTAATGATCCGAGGGTCATAAAAATTAATATGTAGTTTATGTAGCGTATTAGATTAATAATAAATAGTGGTATGTAATAATAGATTAATGATAAATAGTTCCGATTTCAAGTGGTTAAAGATCTCTAATCTTCCTACAGATAGGCCTAAAAAGACTAATTAATTATCAATTGCTTAATTATGTCAGCATACTTGATAGCCTTCTATAGGAAATAATTATTTTATAGGGAAATAGGAAAGAAAAAAACAATCATCTTAAGTCTATTCCAGAGCTTTGAAAGAAAGTAGGCTAATAAGTATTGCATATTATCGGTTATTATGTTATATTTCTATTAGGCCTTCTTCTAAAGTAGAATAATGACTTGCGAATTGCATTATTCAGTTAGGTTAGGTACCTACTGAATGTGCAATGATAGGCTACATTCCCTTATATTAAAGAAAAATACAGCTTGTATGAAAAGAGTTCCAACTTATGTAACCTATTTTTCTTTGACTAAAAATAAATCTTTATATTGAAGATCACTTGGGTGAAAAGTTGTCTGACACCACTGTTATCTATTTTTAATTGTAAGGGTTCAAGGTCCAAGTATCAAATTACAAAATATTCATAAATAAATTAGAAAGTAGACTTGGAGTCTTGGACTACCCCATAGTAGAGCATTGCGAGCTTGATTTTTAATGATAACTTTTACATAAACTTACTTTTTTGAATCCATTCTACGTTCTTTTACTGTAGCTTAGAATCGATTATCATAACTATAGGCTACAGTATATAAGTTGTAATATTGATTATAAATATTATTATGATATATATAAGCGTATGGTATAGCAGTGTTCAAGGCAACAAAACAAAGTATTATTATGGTAAATAAATAATAATGGCCTACCGGCTACCTATTTAGCCTCTAGATTGTTTCAACTGGTAACTACTAGTTCTGTACAAATACTCTATTTGATTTTAAAGAACTTCTTAAAAATAGTTTACATAATAAACAATAATAGTTAATTAACATTATTTAACAATACATTTTTGAGGTTATATTTTTCCGCTTCATTCTGACCCACCGCCTCCTGAAGCCGAGCCACCCCTATTTGAAAGGCCTTGTTAAAATGATACGCAACGATCAAAAGATACGGAAATAAAGATACGCGGTAGTAAAAGCGGCGAATGGTCATAAAGGAGTTCTCAAAAACATTTAGTCCTTCTATTTCCAGTTTATTCCTTGCTATTTAGCATTAAGTTATCCCTGTAGTCGGAGGCGCATGTAAACCTGACAGTCGTGTCAGCTCATCAGTCAGCGTAGCCACAGAGAAGGAAATTTCCTTCCTCTGTGGGGTAGCATTCTCTGTACCGCTATAGTCTGTCCAAGCAAAGAAGACCCTCTGGCAAGGTGGGAAAATGACTCAAGCTCAATATTGGTTCGAACATTATAAATTTAGTTTCAATTTGCACAGCAGAATGTTTTTTACAATTTGATACAAAATTCATGATCTTTGAACCAATATTGATCGAGCTGGAGTCATTTTCCCATCTTGCCAGAATGTCTTCTTTGTTTGTACAGACTTTACTTCAACCTATTTGCTAAGTCAGCTACTACAACGTTCACTAACTGTTCCTTTGATCTCGTCATCAAGGCTTGTCTTACTATAAAAACTTTCTCTGATTTCATCGGGACTGTACTCTTGTAGTATAATTTCCTTATCAACTGTTTTCTTAATAACATCCATCCATAACCATCTATCATTATTCCTATAATCATGTACAAGTACAAGGTTTACAAGGATTACAATCTATAGATATAATTATATGACTGTATAGTTATACAGTTTCTTTCAGTGTATATATACAAGGTTTTGATCCAGTCAATAGCTCACATATGGCTTGGGCTTTTTTTCTTCTGTAACCAAGAGGCATGATCATAACATTGAGGCTTTCTTGTATTGTTTGTTTCTTATGAATAATATTGAAAACTTTCTGTTTATAGATGAATGGACAGACTGCTTTTGGATTCAAGGTTTTGTTTTCGAGAATAAATTATTGTTCAATGAAATATTCCACAGCCTAGTCTAAGATCAATTTAATCAATTTCACAATCAATCTTTTGTATTCATTGATGATTTAATCCATCTTCACAAATTTTATCTGCATTAAATGATGCCAAAAAGTAAGACGGTTTCGTCTGTTTTTTGTGCTCTCCAACAGCAGCTGATTGACACTGTATTCAAATATATTATTGTACATGTTGTCTTCTTGAATGGAGATTTTAAAATTTCAGCTAATATTGTCAATCAGAGTTGTAATAATTCAGCTACACCTGAATGATGTTTTTGGAATCAAAAGAGACAATAGATGCTTTTCATCAGCTGTTAGTAGGTTACATCAGCTAGGAAACCACCCTCTGCTACACCATTGTTATCACTCTAAAATGAAATTTTCTTCAAGTGATATTGATTCAACTAATAAGGCTATAAATTATCGTTTCCTGTTGTTGTAAAATTGAGTTTTCAAAGTTATTCCACGATTATCTCATCAACCATTCAAGATACAAACTTTTAACTGGTTTTATTGAATTTTTCAGCTAATTTTAGATAGGAATCGATTATTAAAGTAACCCCTATGTAGATAGCAAGACAGATATAGATTTTTTAATGAAATAATTACAGCGTTCCGAGTTGTGTATCATCCTCAACTTAAAAGCTTCTGAAAGGCCGGCGAAATAGCATTGTGAAGATAGGGACGTTGCGGAAAGAACTACTCCCATAGTACACTTCAAGTTTAAGCGTGTCATTTACACTGCAGCCGCTTCAAAATCTTCTCGATTTAACATGCATTCAAATGGAGCCAGCAATCTCAACAGGCTCAGATAGACCAGGCGAAATAACATTGGAAAGATAGGAGATTCTACAGCGTTGCGCGAAGAGCTGCTCACTTGATACAGAAAATTTTATTTTGTTGCTTTCTCAACCTACTAATCTTCAAAATTCTTAAATTAGAAATCGTTCTACTTAATTTAGATATATAACAAACGCTAAAGAAACTGGCTGTGAGGGACTGTTATGCAATCAATTCTCAGCTCTGTCAGGACAGTCGACGAGCTGTCTTTGAGTGCACATCAAAATGAGAGTGAATTTTCACTACACAATCAATTTCAAACTTTCTTAACTTAACCATAACTTCATCATTTAGAAACGATTATTGTTTGTTGTTTTCACCATTACATTTTTACCCACTGTTTTTAAGATGTTACTCAATGTCTGGCATAAGTCGTTTTGTTTCAATTGAGGACTATTATAAGTTGGGTGGTTTGACTGCTTCTTGTGCGCTCCAACAGCTGATGCTGTCAATTATTAGAGTTGACATTCAGCTATGCCTAGATTTTTGTTGGTGATTCTCATGGAAATTTTTTCTCTACTTGGTGTAAGGAATCTGCCTGAGAAGTATTGCTCATTCCTCCTGAAACACTGAATATTTCCAATTTAATGAATATTTCCACTGAATAAATCCAATTGAAAACTAAAGAATAAAATTATAAGAGTAATCAGGTTTTAGACTCTGGATTGTCTAAAAACACGAGTTTACATTTTTCCACAACTTTCTGGGGTGTACCCCAATATTTCATACCCCAAAACCCCCCGGAAGGTTCCCCACATAATCCTCTTTGCCCACCCCCCCCCCCGAAGTCATATCCTGGATCCGCCAACCGCAATACTATTGGTCGCTCAGCCAGAAGTAGCCACGCCTCCAGCCTATCACAAGATGGCCTGATTGGCACTAGGTTTTGGACTTCTGTTTTCCACATTCACTATAAGGGTTTTCACACTCAATGTCAGTTTGGATTGTGACAGTCAAAACTTAATAGAACCTTAGACTTCTTGGCGTGACAGTCTGAACATTCAGTCCAAACTGAATGGACGGAAATCAAGTAGAATAGAATAGAATAGCTGCCTTTATTTGATATCCTGAGAGGGCGAAGTTATGGCGCAGCCGGCCCTCTCTTACCCTTTAAAGTAGTGGGGAGGGGGGTCTTTAAAAGGCTCCTTTCTCATGAAAGGGATTTGAATCATTGATAAACGGCTTCATCAGTGTAGCAAGAAGTAGCATTGTGAGTATGCTTTGATTTGAGGAATTGATGGGTTAATTTGTATCAAATCAAATAATTTATTATAAGAAAATCAACATTAGAATCGATGAAATGTAACTTATTTCTAATTTTTTGCTGGTCAATCAGGGACGTATATTGTCCAAAATCCATGGCAGATAGTAGCGCACCCTAGTGTAAACGGTGGGATATTCTAAAGGCGTTCGGGTGACTATTAAACCATAGGACACCACCCCTATTTGGTAGAAGCGAGCAGGGCTGTCGGGCTCGATTTGCTTGACCGACATTAGAGGACCTCCTGAGTCGCCCATGTACACGAATTCCTCCACAATGCCCCCTGCACAAATCTGAAACCGAACTAGTCATTACTCTATGGTCTGTGAAAAATTGCAGCTTATTCCCTTTGAGAGGTATCTTAAAAAAGCTAAGCTCATATCCCACAGATAATTATTCCAATTGCATCTAAGACATCCCAAAAGTGCAAGGGATATCAATTCTAAAGTTTAAGTACGTGAGCTCCTAGGTATTAATCCCCTAAGAGTAAGAGGTATCCTAATTCCTATATGCCAAGGAGGAAGAATAGTCTGTCCAAGCAAAGAAGACCCTCGGTCAATATTGGTTCAAAAATTATCAATTTCATCTCAAATTGTAGGAAGCAATTCGATCTACTAATAAGATCACATTTATAATTATTGAACAAATATTGACCAAGCTGGAGTCATTTTTCCATCTTGCCAGAGGGTCTTCTTTGCTTGGACAGACTATACACAATTCCTTTTCTGAAAACGAAATATTTTTACAATGAAAAAAATGAGGAAATGATAATAATTTACTGTGAAATATGATTCATTATTATGATTATAGTTGAAAATCAGTTATTATTGAATGTAGGCCTATATTTATGAGTATAATAATCAAAATACTGTAAGTGATAATTTACTGTAAAATATGAGTCATTATTGTTATTATAGTCAAATATAAGTTATAATTGAATGTATAAGTAGCTTGTTCTCGTCTTGGGAAAAGACTTGAATATTCCATTAAATTGTTATTAAATTCACTGGCGGCTCGTGCCCACAAAACAGGTGAAGTGCTGTACTGTAAAAGATATGGACTCTTCACGTGTTTTTAGGTACGAGCCGCCAGTGATTTAATCTTTTTATTCATTCACAATTAAAAACTTGTTTATCAATATTGTTCATCGAATAATAATTATGTTTATTGATTCACGGTTGATTAATATATTCAATCGATTGCTACATGCCATTTGCAGTCGTTATCTCTTATCATCATCCTATCATCATCATCCTCTTATTACCCACGCACAGGCCTGGGAGCCCATGTGGGCATCACCCCAAATAAAAAGTGAACGACTGACATGACGACAATACTCTTTATTCAACTCACTTATTAATTCAATTGCTTTTAGTATACTATAACACTGGCGGCTTGTACCCACGAAACAGATGAAGTGTCCGTATCTTTTACTGTACAGCACTTCACCTGTTTCGTGGGCACGAGCCGCCAGTGTACTATAAATGATGTAGTATATTAGTAGGCCTACATTAGTATAGTCAGTCCAAGCAAAGAAGATCCTCTAGTAATATGGGAAAATGACTCCAGCTCACTCAATATTAATTCACAAATCATTAATTTGATCTTAAATATTGTAGGAAACAATTTGAGATCAAATTGATAATTATTGATATTGAACCAATAAACTACTAAATTGAGCGGTGTAGTGAGACCACTTTGAAAGTGTTCTCGCAATGCGATTGGTCGCCCCACTAAGCTCCTCCCCAACTAGCCACGCCTCCAGCCAATCGCAAGCAAGCAGCGCAATAATTCGAGTGTTAGTGGCAGCCTCATGATTATCATAAGCAACCAGGAACTATATTAGTTCCATGACATGTTTTTGAATAAATGATAATTTGTGATAATATTATCTTTATTATATTAGGTAGATGAGAATTGAATTTTATGACATTGATTTTTTGAGATGAGTATAGATTTTTTGAATTATATGAGATAGATGAGAGGCAGAATAAAGCGACTCACCTGTGATTCAATTATATGATAATGCTTGAATTCATAGCCTATATAAAGCATTGCATTTTGACATGTTGATTCATCCGTGACTGGGACTGTCAGTGTTTGTAAGACAGTTGGATAAATTTGTTTCTTTCTATCTTCATCAGCTGCAAATCAATGGAAATAAAGATTAATCGAACTGAATTAATACTGAGAAACAATCAAAGTAGAGATGATTGGAATAACATCTTATATCAAGGTTTCAATGAAAATATCAAAGTTGCCTTTTTTAGTACATTACACTACAAGCACAGAAAGTAGGTGTTTACGGTATGAGGATAGTTTCCCGGGTGAGGCTTGCCGAGCCCGGGAATATGTTATCCGAATACCATAAACACCTTTCTGTGAGAGTTGAGTACAATACTTTTCGCCACACTGCGAGAATAAGAATAATAAATATTGTATAAGAATGTTTGCGGTGATCGCTGATTCGAATAATATTGTGATGGCTCCAGAAAGCAGTGCATTGTCGCCCGATCTAGTGGCCGGAAAGTTAACTACCAGTCTCTTTCTGTGCACTAGCTCCGAAAGAGCCCCCTTTTGGAGCTAGTAGCAAAGCCGCCTGTAAATGGCGTCTTTCGAATCTCTTTAGTGCACAGAAAACAGCTGCTTTCTGTGCAGTGTGGCGAAAATATATTTTAAATAAAAATATCACTTTGATCTTCATTATTTGAAAGTTTTGATGAATAAAGTAGCCGTAAAAAAACAAGTATTGAAATCAAGCTTATAATAGGCCTATAAGCTATATCGAGGTGAATAGAAAAAAACCCGTTTATTGGTATTTCCTCGCAATCCTCTGAAAATTGGTGAAAAATTGATGAAACCCGCTGAAGAAATGTTGAAAGGTCCTATAGAATAACTTACATAACTTTCATCATACTCATCTACTTCTCTTCAGGCCTATGAATTGAAAATTGATTTTATACTAATCACTGAGTTTCAACTTCAGGTAAGAGGCCTTTATTTATGAATTTGTAATTAAAATTTGTCAATGAGTGCAATATTATGTTCAATGTATTTTTATAGCATTCTTTTATTACTGAAATTTATAAATGAGTGACAATAATAATGATCAAAGTATTTTTATAGAATTTTTCACACTTTCATCCTTACTAGTATTTTAGTTTGTCCAAGCAGAGAATACATTCTGGCAAGATGGGAAAATGATTCCAGTTCAGTAAATATTGGTTTGAAGATTATAAATTTGTCTTCAAATTCCAGGGAACATTCTGATCAACAATGTGAGACCAAAGTTAAAATTTTTGAACCAATATTGACCTAGCTGGAATCATTTTCTCATGTTGCCAGAATGTCTTCTTCACTTGAACAGACTAGCCTATATTTTCGTAGACTATTGAAAGTTCATGTGTTTGTAAATTCAAAATTCAGTTCGGTGTATTCTATTAGCAGAATAGATTAAAATAATTATTGAAAAATAAACGGTAGTTTAAAAAAGAGATAACCATAATACTTCAATAGAATATTCTATTTGTGGTGAAACAAATTCATACAATTTCGTGAAACAATTCGTCTATAAGCCTTCACGACATTTTTATCGCTCTGCAAGAAACATGTTGGAAAAAATTTATTTGTTTTCCTCACCAAAACTGTATGTTCCCCAACCTGCCACATGAGCATTTTCGCCGGTGTAATCATATGTTAAAAGCGATCCATACTCCAAACATATTGGAGCTACAAATTCTGTTCAAAAATAGAAATTGAATAAATAATAGGCTAATAAATACTATAAAACAATACAAAACTGGGTGTGAATGAGGGAAGATGTATGGGAAATGACAAGACAAGAATCAAAAACTACTTGATTTTATCCATAAGTTATACTCGATTCAAATTGAATTTTTTCAACCATGAACGCTCATGCGTTTGTAAATTCCAGATTCAGTTCAGGCATGAATGAGAAGAAATAAATGTTTGGAAAATGACGACACGAGAATCAAACACTACTATCTTGAATTCATGCATACTCGATTCAAGTTCAAGAAAAAAAGTTCAATCATAAAAGTTCATCCGTTTATAAATTCCAAATTCAGTTCAGGTGTATTAGCAAAATAGATTTGAATGAGAATAAACAGTTTTTCAAAAATAACAGAAAATCATAATAATAGAAGTTCCATCCTTCATAGTAGATGAAGTCGTCGGTCCCGCCCGACTGCCTATAAAGTAAACGTCATCTTTCATCATTATTTATCTCATATATCCCATATTAATAACTTCATTGGGCTTCACCTTCAAAAAAATTCAGTGTATATGGAACTCGAACTGATATGATATTATCACAAACTCAAACTAAAAACTGAATAACTCAAACTCAAACTGATATATCAGGAGCGCAACTAGCCGCAGTTGTTTGAAATGAGTGCGAATGAGAGAGAGATGAGTGTGGCCCACTAGTCAGCCGATTCACTCGCCATTTTTGTTGTCAAAAGCTATACTTATAAAGTATTCATACCTACCATTGGAACAGATACTTGAAGTGTGCGTAGTTAAGTTTGAGAGTGGACAATACTGTCCAAACTTCGCCACGTTATTAAAATAAAGAAGTCATTCTATTCTATTTCCAATTTCTCATTTCAAAAATAACATTATTATACAGTCTGTCCAAGCAAAGAAGACATTCTGGCAAGATGGAAAAATGACTGCAGCTATGTTAATATTGGTTCAAACATTATAAACTGTAGAGAACATTCTGACCTAAAATTTAAGACCATATTTTACATTTTTTGAACCAATATTGACCGAGCTAGAGTCATTTTCCCATCTTGCCAGAATGTCTTCTTTGCTTGGACAGACTATAGTAGTCCTAAAACACATTGAAACCTCTGTTTTTGTACGATAAGTGGAAAAGTTTTTGAAAATCGTACTCACCATTGAAACTGATAACACCTTTAACTCGGACCAGAGTGATGTCAGAGCCAGCAAACACCATGAAGTAATTGGGATGATTGATCACCTCTTCTGTATCATAAATAATTCTACCAGGCGCACAAACATCGCCCTCACAATCTGGATCTCTACTCTTATCATAATCACCAATGATCACTTTATATCTAGAAAAAAAAAGATTTTCGAGAAAGTTTTCCATTTCTGGACAGAACGACATTGCATGGAGTTCTTCATGAAGTGATACTCACTTGAGCTCTAGGCTTGTGCGTGGGTAATGAGAGATAAAAACTGCTTTTCAGACTAAACAACTCCACCCAAGAAGGTATATTCAAATTGATTCAATTATATTGACACTTTATACCATGAATACCATGAAACGTGTTCAATTATTATATTATCTCATAGAGTTGCTTTTAATATTCAATTGTATTTCCAATGAAACTATTTCCAAATTATTGAAAGGACGATTCTTTATTATTTCTTTACAATTGCGACTTGATTTCCAAGTATTTTAAGCAAAGAATGAATGAGTGATGATGATGAAGGTTTAAGATGTAGGTTATTATGTCTATCCACAATGTCCACTTTCACTTAATAATTTCTCACTTCCAAAAATATTTTATCACAAATAATTTTGAATTTCGATAAAAGTCCACTTTTAAGTTCCGAAAATGAATAAGATTCAATGATTGTGTTGCTTCTGAAAGAATTTCGAGATTTTTTTTTTAATCCAATAGTTTTCTCAGTTTGATATTGATATAAACTTGTTCAAAGCAACGTACTTCTCTGATCGAAACATAACATTGAAAACAGGGGGATTGCAGAAACGTTCAAGAAATTACTAATTTATACATTACGTTGTCTATCTAAATTATAAGATATAAGTTGTCAAACAATGGATTTATTATAGGCTTTATAGGTTAATATTAAATTTATTGACCGAACTTGAGGTCTAGATTCAAGACGACGATTTTGAATTTCTCTTTATGTTTGTTTGTTGCGCATTTACAACAAAACGCCGCAATAGATTCTGATGAAATTTGACAGGAATGTTCCTCTTGAAGTTACGCGTCGATGTATATGTAAGGTTTCTTTGAGTATTGCATTTTAAGGATAATATGAAAGGAAAAGGAATTACCTCCTTACTAAAATATTACTATTTACATTTATACTTCTGAACATAGGAGAATTCACACTATAGAATTATTCATGCTGAACCAGCTGTCGAGAACATGCAAAGACGCATGCGATAGATGAAACTCAACATAACTAAGTATTCCCTTCATGAATAATGCCCAATCCATGTAATGGGTGACTTCGTGAGGTCTACTGTTCACAGTACTACTAGTTGTATTTATATTTCAATTGTATTTTTTTAATAAAATAAATAAATAAAATAGATATTGATTCACAAATAATTATAAATTTCATCTTAAATCGTATAAATTTTTTTGTAAGTTATAACATTTGAAATCGAATTTATCATTTTTGAACCAATATTGATCAAGCAAGTGTCATTTTCTCATCTTGCCAGAATGTCTCATTTGCTCGACCAGGCCATAAAGTTTATACTGAGACTTGTGGTCAGTGAATATGTAACTGGCAACCAGCTGGTAGGCCCAGACCCTTCAAAGGGCTGTTGAGTCATTGACAAACAAACAAAACTTGTGGGTAGTGAAACTTCAATAATTTTATAATCAATGGATTTATAAAGATTGTATTATCAGATTGATTAATGTCTCTATAAATAAATCTATCGGAAATTGAGTTGCAAATGAACAAACTTACTCCATTTGATGGACTTCAGAGTCGACGAAACAATGCGTTGCACTCAGAATATAGCGACTATTCAGGATGGAGCCTCCACAGATGTAATACGTATCGGAACCATTCGCATCTATCAAGAATAGATAAATTAACGCATAATAGAATAATAAGGTTGGATGAATATGGTGAACAATAAACTATAGTCGGTCCAAGCAAAGAAGAACCTCTGGCAAGATAGGAAAATGACTCCAGCTTGGTCAATATTTGTTAAAGAATTATGAATGTGGTCTTAATAATAGCAGATCAAATTGTTTCCAACAATTTGAGATCAAATTGATAATTTTTAAATCGATATTGACCGAGCTTGAGTCATTCTCCCATCTTGCCAGAGGGTCTTCTTTGCTTGGGCAAACTATAGAAATACATTGGTCCATGAATGAAATACTTAGTATTTATAAAAATGGGTCATCATTAAAGAATGATGCTGTTTCGAACATTGTTTGAACAGGATGTAATAATGACTCATATGGTTGATTTCTTTTCATTGATCTAAGTTGTTGTCTCAAACAATTTTCTATACATCTATTAAAAACTAGCCGGCAGGCTCGCTTCGCTCGCCTACTCCGCCTAGCCAGAGGGCTCCGCCCCCTCTACCCCCGATAGTATCAGCAGTGTCAGTGAGTAGAACAGCCTCGCTACAGTAAGGATTGGTCGTATCAAGGCGGAAGATATACCACCCGCAATACATCTACAATTTTGAAAAAACCTGATTACTGGCGTAATCGTGAACGAAATTCAAAAATATCTTGTCACAACATTTCTAGACCTTATCTAAACCTACCTACCAAATATCAACATTTTCTACAGATTGGTTCTCGAAAAAATTGCGAAAACGCCGAAAAACTATAGAAAAACTTAAATATTTGGCGTATCCTTCAAAAGTTCCTAAAATCCGTTCTTAGCGTGTGTCTAAACGTCCAACTGAACATGCCTGTCAAATTTGAACGCATTCGGTTCAGTTGATTTTTAGTTCTGGTGATGAATGAATGAATCAGTCAGTCAGTCAGTGCCATTTCGCTTCTATAGATATAGATAAAAGCGAAATGGCACCCATTCATTCATTCATTCACTCATCAGCAGAACTAAAAATCTACCAAACCGAATGCGTTAAATTTTGGCAGACAAGTTAATTTTGACCTCTAGATGCGTTCTAAAAACATATTTTTGAAACTTTTCAAGAATACTCCCAAAATATTTCAGTTTTTATACAGTTTTTAGGCGTTTTCATGAATTTTTCGAGTTCAATCGGTAAAAAAGGTTGAAATTAGGTGGGTATATAGGTTTAGATAAGGTATAAAAATATTGTGTTGAATTCTTTTTTTAATCCGTTCAAGATTACGCAAGTAATTTTGTTTTCAAAGTTGTAGATGCATTGCGGGTTGCATTAATTATCAGTGTTGCCAATCTACATTATTACTATTTTCACAAAGTAATATTAGAGCAAATTCGTCTTTCACGAGGAATAAAATTCCATCTCTCTTGAAATGATTTTTCAACATCTTTTTAGAGGAAAACTGTGATTCATTATCGAGATAAAAACTCTGAAGAACGTATTCCAAGAGAGGCACAAAACAATTATAATTCTCATAACATTAGACCACATCAACACCACGTCTTGGTGAACAGAAATTTTAGTAGAAAGCATAGCAGGATAAGATTAAAATGAATATAATTTTAAATAATATTCAGTGTAGAAAAAGACTTGAGGAAGCTCACAATATTTCACTGGCGGCTCGTGCCCACGAAACAGGTGAAGTGCTGTACAGTGAAAGATACGAGTACTTCACCTGTATCATGGGCACGAGCCGCCAGTGCAATAACTTACATATTTTGTGATTTGAGACAATAACCATCCAAGGAAATTCGCCCAGATTGGCATTTCTTCCTTTGTGAATTCTTTGTACTGGAGAATTTAGTCCACAGCTTGTATCATTCAACAAATTCCAGTTTGGGTGATGAACTGAATTCAGTAGGAAAACAGATAGAAACATTGTTATTTTTCTAGTAGAAACTCGAGAAATTCAGATATTGAAATTAATTTCAAGCCTGCTGTCAATAACATTGGTTGGTTATTTGTATCAAGCTCAATGTTTTGAGATCTGTCCCCATAAGAAAATTACATGTTGATAATGATCTTTGATGTCCAACTTTTATGCTATTATAGAGATGAATCTAAAAACATGAGACTCGATACTTGACATAATTCATCAATGTGAGAGCCACCCAACACAAGTGTAGATTGATGTTGTGGAAGATATTCCTGCTAAATCTCAACATACTGTTATAAATAAGTAGATAAATGCATGAAACCTTCTACAGTAATGACCAAACTGTGGTTATTCATTCGCTGTAGTCAGCCTGGCTATGATTGGCTGATAAATTGTTCTCACAAAACGATTGGTAGCCCCACTAAGCTCCTCCTCCAACTGGCCACGCCTCCAGCCAATCACAAGCGATGAGCAATGCAACTGAAATGGCGTCATGCCATTGTCCATAGTTTGTTGAAAAAAAGTTCTGGTAACATTCTTATCTCACAATAATTAAAGGAAGTAGAATTGAAATTCAAGGATAATACCGCATACAACATTTTATTGATGGATGGCTGATGATAATATTAAGAAGTTGGTGATAAAAAGTTGGATGAATGGAGTTGGCGAAGAAGAAGAAGGAGGAGAAGAAGAAGAAGAAGAAGAAGAAGAAGAAGAAGAAGAAGAAGAAGAAGAAGAAGAAGAAGAAGAAGAAGAAGAAGAAGAAGAAGAAGAAGAAGAAGAAGAAGAAGAAGAATAAGAATAAGAATAAGAATAAGAATAAGAATAAGAATAAGAATAAGAATAAGAATAAGAATAAGAATAAGAATAAGAATAAGAATAAGAATAAGAATAAGAATAAGAATAAGAATAAGAATAAGAATAAGAATAAGAATAAGAATAAGAATAAGAATAAGAATAAGAATAAGAATAAGAATAAGAATAAGAATAAGAATAAGAATAAGAATAAGAATAAGAATAAGAATAAGAATAAGAATAAGAATAAGAATAAGAATAAGAATAAGAATAAGAATAAGAATAAGAATAAGAATAAGAATAAGAATAAGAATAAGAATAAGAATAAGAATAAGAATAAGAATAAGAATAAGAATAAGAATAAGAATAAGAATAAGAATAAGAATAAGAATAAGAATAAGAATAAGAATAAGAATAAGAATAAGAATAAGAATAAGAATAAGAATAAGAATAAGAATAAGAATAAGAATAAGAATAAGAATAAGAATAAGAATAAGAATAAGAATAAGAATAAGAATAAGAATAAGAATAAGAATAAGAATAAGAATAAGAATAAGAATAAGAATAAGAATAAGAATAAGAATAAGAATAAGAATAAGAATAAGAATAAGAATAAGAATAAGAATAAGAATAAGAATAAGAATAAGAATAAGAATAAGAATAAGAATAAGAATTAAGAATAAGAATAAGAATAAGAATAAGAATAAGAATAAGAATAAGAATAAGAATAAGAATAAGAATAAGAATAAGAATAAGAATAAGAATAAGAATAAGAATAAGAATAAGAATAAATAAGAATAAGAATAAGAATAAGAATAAGAATAAGAATAAGAATAAGAATAAGAATAAGAATAAGAATAAGAATAAGAATAAGAATAAGAATAAGAATAAGAATAAGAATAAGAATAAGAAGAAGAGGAAGAGGAAGAGGAAGAGGAAGAATAAGAATAAGAATAAGAATAAGAAGAAGAGGAAGAGGAAGAATAAGAATAAGAAGAAGAGGAAGAGGAAGAATAAGAATAAGAATAAGAATAAGAAGAAGAGGAAGAGGAAGAAAAAGAAGAAGAAGAAGAAGAAAAAGAAGAAGAAGAAGAAGAAGAAGAAGACGGAAGAAGAAGAAGAAGAAGAAGAAGAAGAAGAAGAAGAAGAAGACGGAAGAAGAAGAAGAAGAAGAAGAAGAAGAAGAAGAAGAAGAAGAAGAAGAAGAAGAAGAAGAAGAAGAAGAAGAAGAAGAAGAAGAAGAAGAAGAAGAAGAAGAAGAAGAAGAAGAAGAAGAAGAAGAAGAAGAAGAAGAAGAAGAAGACGGAAGAAGAAGAAGAAGAAGAAGAAGAAGAAGAAGAAGAAGAAGAAGAAGAAGAAGAAGAAGAAGAAGAAGAAGAAGAAGAAGAAGAAGAAGAAGAAGAAGAAGAAGAAGAAGAAGAAGAAGAAGAAGAAGATTAAGAGCACTTACAACTCAACGCCAGTCGTCCAAGTGAAATAATTATAAGAATACATTTTTGAATAATCATTCTCCTGTAAAATATAAAATCCAATACAGAGATAATAATTATACAATTCAATAATGTTGTACTATCCCAATTTTATAATTCGATAACCGAAATTCGTAGATAAATCAAAATCTCGTGTATTCCACAATCAATGTACAGTACATGAAATAATATTTTATCAACTAATAATACAATCTTATAGATAATTAAAGTACTAGACTAAATTTTTGTTTCTAATAATTGCAATATTATAAATAATACAGTACTAGATTAAACTTTTATTTACAATTCTGTAATAGAATGAGCCTACATGGGCACTATGGCCTGTGCGCAGTCTCGAGATTATTATTACAATAATTGAATAAAATTCATGAGATTCATTTGTTGAACATTCATAGTAATTTTTTCAAGATAAATAGTAGGTTTATTAGTAAAAAGTATTTCGGTTGATACAAGTGAAGTGACTCTCAAATCATCCATTGAAAATGGACTATTAATTGTAACAGTACTTACTTGATTAACAAAGACTACTAAGAATACACTAATCTACTACTAAGTACTTAGTAATAGTACTTGGTCGAAGATATTACTCAATTATCACAGTTCAGTATTTATAATGCTCACATTTTTGTTTTATTAATGGTTGCAGCAAGATCATGCCTATCTATTACCTCTTTCAATAATAGTACATTACGCCACAAGCCTGGGAAGGAAAAGTTTATGGTATGAGGATAGTTTCCCGGGCGAGGCTTGCCGAGCCTGGGAATAATTCCAAATACCGTAAAAAACTTCCTGGGCGAGTTGTGTATAATTTTTTTCGCTACACTTCAAATAAATATTGTCAATCTAATTTTATAAATGAACAAAACAAATAGGATTGATGAAATCTAAGAACAGCTGAAACCAGATAACTTACTATACTAGCTTTGGCTGAGCTGAATCTGGAGTAAGCTGAACTGCTAAGTATTGAAAGTTTGCATCACAATTTTTTTGATTTAATCAAATGGATATTACTTAATAAGTATCAGAATACTCGATTTTCTTAGTCCAGAAATGTTTAAGCTCATGATAGTTTTTGAACGATCATCCTAAATTGTACAATTAAATAGCAATACAAAGTTTCTTGTTTTTGACAAATTTCTGGCAGTTTCAAAGAAAGTGATGGTCCATTGTAGTTGCATTTTCTCTCGCTAGATGGCGTCAGCTGTCCACGCTTGGAAAGAGATGGTCCTTGTATGGAAAGGACTTCTTTCAGCTCGAGGACAACAACTGATCGATTATGTATGTAAATGACGACTTCCTAGTCTACATAGGGACTGGTGAGCAGCTTATTTCCGTGAAGTGTAGCGAAAATAAAATTATTGTACCATGCACAGTACACACAATCAGGCTCTATTCCTGATAATAGCATTGATAAAACATAATCATTTATACGGTTGGGTATATTCGAAGTATCCTACTTGTAGATAAATACTTACAATATCCGATAAAAAGTTCATATATAACTTTGTATCCAGTGTTGTTGAGACTACCAAGTCAAAATTTAGTTTTAGACTGAAAGAATAAAAAACAGTACATTTCAATCAAAGTTATGATGACATGTAGATGATACGTTTTTGAAGAGCGTGAACAATAAGATTTTTATTACGATTGTTGCGCTTAAAAACTTTTAACGACTTGAATGAGACTTACACGTTGTTTGTGAGTTGAATCAGAGGTTTTAGGAAAATGAGGAATTCACTTCAAATCAATAGCCTATAACAGTAGTTTGAGAAGAGGGAGAATGTTGCCTAATACAGGGTAAACAGCAAGCATCTTGAAGATATAGTATCCACTATACCTACATCAAGCTTCAAGTTTTCAACTTCCAAAGAAGCCTATTATTGTAAGTACTTATTTACAAATAGGCTACTAAGAATATATTAAGCTGTATTAATAATAATAATAATAATAATAATAATAATAATAATAATAATAATAATAATAATAATAATAATAATAATAATAATAATAATAATAATAATAATAATAATAATAATAATAATAATTAATAGCTGTATTAATAATTCTGTGGTATTGATCTCATTATCATACGGTAAATAATAATAATAATAATAATAATAATAATAATAATAATAATAATAATAATAATAATAATAAAAATAATAATTAATAGCCTGATTAAGCCTGATTAAGCCTGATTAAGTATATGTACAGGGTACAATGATTCTATTTATTGAAAGAGGTGATAGGTAGGCAAAAGCATAAGTTTGGCTGCTAATATTAGAACAAAATTGTGAGCATTAATAATAATGAACTGTAATAAAGATTGATTTTCAATGGATAACTTGAGATTTATAGTCTGTCCAAGCAAACATGACGTTCTGACAAGATGGGAACATGACTTCAGTTCGGTCAATATTGGTACAAAAAATATCATAAATTTGTTCTTAAATTGTGGGATACGTTCTAATCAACAATTTCAGACCAAATTTATAGGAAGGTGATCAATAACAAGTTATCAATGACATTGATTAAAAAATTGATGGTCGCTTCCAATTATAGTTAATTATAAATTTTGGATCAGAATGTTTCCTGTCCTCAACGGCCTAATATTGACCAAGCTGGAGTCATTTCCCCATCTAGCTAGAATGTCTTCTTCTCTTGAATAGACTATGAATCGGAAGACGTTCCACTAATAAACTTATATTGGAATAATAATGATTATGAATGTTAAACAAATGAATCTCATTAACTGTATTTAATCATTATTATCTTGGACCACTGGCGGCTCGTGCCCACGAATTAGGTGAAGTGCTGTACAGTGAAAGATACGGGCACTTCACCTGTTTCGTGGGCACGAGCCGCCAGTGTCTTGGACTGTCGGTTATCGAAATTATAAAATTGGGATAGAAATAGTACCATATTATTTGATTGTATATTATCCAAATTCTAAATTACGGTTTCATAGTTTTTTTTGCCTTCAGGAGTTGAAATTTGTGTATAATTTAAGTTTTAAGTGTGGACATAACCACTATTTTGAATATTTTAACCAAAATTGGGAAGAAGAGGTGTTTTGGGCTTTGCCTGTGTTTCAATCCTAATGTATTTCAATCTTGTTAATGGATAAATAAATGAATAAAATCTCTGTTATCATCTACAGGAGGAGAATGACTTTTCAAAAATATATTCTTTTAGTTCTTCCACTTGGACGACTGGCGTTGAGTTTGAGTTGTGAGTGCTACATTATTTATCTTACTTTTCATTAATATTTTCGTTTCCGCCCCCTACTTATTCATCTCCTTTTCTTTCTTTTTATCATCAACTCCTGCTTTTTAAATATTCATAGAGGAGTAGTAGTAGCCTATAGTTGAAGCCGGAAAGTTAGGCGGCTTCGTCTGCTCCTTGTGCGCTCCAGCAGCTGATGTTGTCAATTATAGTTGTAATTCAGCTATGCCCAGATGATTTTCTCTTCAATTGAGAAGAAAGAATGAATAATGCTTTACATCAGCTGTTAGTCGGTTATATCACGTACAAGAGACAGACGAAATCGCTTAAAATTTCAGTGCATCAGCTATAAGGTGTACCTCCTATCTAACAAACAGATGTACAAAAAATTCACACTTGGAGCTAATTATTCGAATTAATAAATAAAAATTAATATCTGTAACCTTTTAAAAACTTTAAAAATGTTATTAAATCACAGACATGTTTCGAGGCATAAGCTCATTCTCAAACTCATAATTATTTTATTTACTGTCAATTTATGTTATACTTTGGAATTCAGTGCATATTTGAATTTGCTATGGGAGAAATACTACTTGAAGATGAACAGACTAAGCATCCAGTTACAATAAAGAATTAAAAAAAAACAATATTCCAATTCAATATAACAGATACTACAGAGCTACGAAGATTGATTTATTTCTTTCCACAATAATGTCATCGGCGATTCATTGATCAATGCTATGAGCGGTACTGTTCTTAAAGTTTCAATTTTACTTCCTTCAATTGCGGAATGAGAATATATCCATCGCCTTATTTCAACAAACTGTAGGCGACCCGCATGTCGCCATTTCAGTTGCATCGCTCGCTTGTGATTGGCTGGAGGCGTGGCCAGTTGGAGGTGGAGCTTATAGTGGGGGTGACCAATCGTTTCGCGAGAACACTTTATCAGCCAATCAGAGCCGGGCAGAATATATATCACAGTGTGGTCATTAGAGTGAAATGCTTCATAACAGTATGAAGAGATTTGGAAGAAAAATTTGGAATATTTCCTGATTTGCCAAACTTTTTCAAGTTTAAAGACATGGAGAATCAACTTGATAGAATAATTAGACATTATTACCTCATTTTCAGAATTAAGTAGTTTGGATATTGTTCAAAACTATAGAAACTAACACTAGCAAAACGGAATAACGAATCCTAGGTTGGAAATGCATCACTTCAACCATAGAATTATAAAACTCAAATAGAACTTCAACATAACAGAAGTTTCATGTATTTTTCAATATAAATATCACAGGAATTGGAAAGAGTAGGCTATGGCGGTTTTTCACAACCATTTATCAATGAATATCTCTGGATTTTCAAATTCTAAAAGCAATCCAAGTATCATCGACAATCAATTACTTGAAAAAATCAATTGCAAATTGTTAATTTCACTTTAATTAATAATCTTCAACACTGGAGCGGTTTCGAGACCTTACTCAATTCTAAAACGGACAAGTAGGTAGGTAGCACTGGCGGCTCGTACCCACGAAACAGGTGAAGTGCTGTACAGTAAAATATACGGGCATTTCACCTGTCTCGTGGGTACTAGCCGCCAGTGGTAGGCCTAGGTAGTGTTGAAAATTATTGTTGAAAGTAAAATAGACATTATTTTCGACTGTGTTTTAGTTCATGATGATTTTCCCCAACATCAATCTAGATTCGACAAATGAATTCAATAAGGTATTTGATTTTCTGCTGAAAATTACATTGTTCCTATCTGTTTTTCTACTTAAATCAGATGATCACCCTAACTGGCATTTGTTGAATGATGAAAAGTGTGGATTGAACTCTCCGGTACAAAGAATTCACGGGGGAAGAAATGCCAACCTGGGTGAATTTCCTTGGATGGTTCTTGTCTTAAATCACAAAATATGTAAGTAGGCTAATTCTAGTCTACGTGTGATATAGACTAGTATTCAGTATAATTATAATTATAATACTCTGTTTATCTGCAGTGCCGCATTTAGCAGTTCAGCGCCCCTAGGCTTACAGACCTGAAAGCGCCCTCTCCCCCTACACCTCAACTCTTCCTCTTCACCACGGACTATGACGACACCCCCCTCCACAATACACATACATCATTTTTCTTATAACTGTTTCGGATTAAATAAATATATATAAGCTAACAACTTAGTAGAACATACTAATTATTCTTGATGATATCGTACTGTCAAAAGTTATTAGGATGGAGTGTAGAATAGCTTAAAAGTTGTGGGTTTTATAGTAACTTTTTTATTTGAACCCTAAAATTATACAACTCACGTTTCTGATGGACTTCATTCATAAAGTATGAAAATAAGAAATAATTACATAACGTTGGAATTTGTAATGTGAATCTGAATAAAAAGTTATAAAATCATATTTTAGAGTTTCAGTTTACACTACTAAGAATCATTTCATACACTGTGAATGTCGGTTGCTACATTGTTATTGTTGGATATTTAAATTTCAGTTAGAATCTTTTCTTTTGAAGATGTTGAAAAATAGATGTAAGGAGACTGCTAGCTGCTCGTTCTCATGAAACAGGTGAAGTGCCCGTATCTTTCACTGTAAAGCACTTCACCAGTTTTATGGACACGAGCCTCTCATATTATTATATTATTATAATTACCCAGCAGTTGGTATACTGAAATATCTAATAATTCTCCCATATAAGTAATTCTGTTTTGTTTAACAATGTTCGAAACAGCACCATTCTTTCCCGATGGGTGTATCATGACAGGTTGTATTATAAGACACGAAATCTATTCATATACAAATGAATTTCTAGTTAATCGATTTTAAAATTAATCCATAGCTTTTTTTAATTATGCTTCAATATTCATTGTTGATAGATGAAGATGGTTCCGATACATATTACAGCTGTGGAGGCTCCATCCTGAATAGTCGATATATTCTGAGTGCAACGCATTGTTTCGTCGACCCTGAAGTCTATCAAATGGAGTAAGTTGGTTCAATACTTGGAACTGAATTCCCTATATAATCCATTGATTACAAAATATCGAAGTTTCACTATGCCCATGAATCTCAGTATAAACTTTATAGTCTGGTCGGGCGAAGAAGACATTCTGACAAGATGAGAAAATGACTCCAGCTCCGTCAATATTGGTTCAAAAATCATTGATTGGGTCGCAATCGTAGGAAACATTGTGATCTACAATTTGAGATCAAATCAATATTTTTTGAACCAATATTGACGGAGCTGGAGTCATTCTTTCATCTTGCCAGAGGGTCTTCGTTGCTTGAACAGACTATATGCATGCTTGAATCAAATTTAATGCAGTACAATATTATTGTATAGTCTAGTTCTAGAAGTGATATTTTAGTATAAATCGATATAACAATGAATTAAAAGAATTAATATTGCCAACAACCAATTAATTTAATATACAGTTGTTATAGCCTATAATAAATCTGACTACAATGTAGTCATAGTCAAAATATATGTCATATCTTTCTATTCAATAATGCAAAGTCCTTCCTGACCCTTCACAAAATATAGTAAACATATAATTGACAAAAGTTTCATCTATTCAATTGAAACTTGATAGCGACTGTTGACTATTTAATTGTACAATTGCGACTTGATAGCAAGTATTTCAAGAAAAGGAGATGATGATGATTACATGATGAATGAAAGATGATGATAGTTTACATGACAATATTCATGCCGGGTTTTTCCAAGCACACACAAAGTTGAGGGACCCTCAAATTTCGATAAACAGCTGACATTTTCTATACTTAGTATAGAAAATGTAAACTTTTGAATGTAAATTTGGATGTCCCTCAAATTTGAGTGTGCTTGGGCATTAAAGTTTCATTGCATTTAAAGTACAAAGTGTCAATACATTGAATCAATAATAAGTCAATATGAATACTCGTTCTTCGGTGGAGATGTAAAGACGGAAAAGCAGTTCTCACCTCTCATTACCCACGCACAAGCCTAGAGCTCAAGTGAGCATCACCTCATGAAAACTCAATTGTCGTACAATGAACAAATTTTCTCGGAAAAATATTTTTTTTCTAGATATAAACTGATGATTGGCGATTATGACCATAGTAGAAATCCAGATTGTGAGGGTGATGTATGTGCCCCCGGTATGATCATTTATGATGCAGAAGAAGTGATCAATCATCCCAACTATTTCCATGGCTTAGCTGGCTCTGACATCACTCTGGTCCGAGTTAAAGGAGTTATCAGTTTCAATGGTGAGTACGAATTTCAAAAACTTTTCCACCAATACAAAACAGAGTCAATGTATCTTCAATGTGTTTTAAGGCTATTAGTAATAGTTGAAATGTAAAATTAGAAATTTAAGCACCTTTCAAGTGTTTGTTTCAATGGTAATTATAGTTTTTGACGACGAAAATAGCGAGCTAATCAGCTGACTAGTGACTAGACGTACTCTTTCTTGTTCTGTATTGTTTCTCTATCTCAGAGAATATCTCTTTCTCACTCGCACTCATTTCAAACCAATGCGGCTATAGTCTGTCCAGGAAAGAAGACCCTCTGGCAAGATGGGGAAATCACTACAGCTCGGTCAATATTGGTTCAAAAATTGAAAATTTGGTCTCAAATTGTAGATCAGAATGTTTCCTACGATTGAGACCAAATCAATAATTTTCGAACCAATATTGACCGAGCTGGAGTCATTTTCTCATTTTTCCAGAGGGTCTTCTTTGCTTGGACAGACTAATTGGTTTTGTATTGTTTTGTATGTATCATTAATTTTTCTTCATAATTTGTATTTCTGAACAGAATTTGTAGCTCCAATATGTTTGGAGTATGGATCGCTTTTAACACATGATTACACCGGCGAAAATGCTCTTGTGGCAGGTTGGGGAGCATACAATTTTGGTGAGGGAAACAAAAATATTTTTCATATTTTCCGGTAAAATTTTCCTGTTGACCAATATCAAAAATGTCATTAAGAGCCGGTTTCTCCAAAAAAGTTAATCTGAGTTTTGGATTAAACCATCAGCTGGCTCAATTGAAACACAAGTTAATAAAAGTGACCATACACTGACAACTGATAGTTTAAACTAAAATTCCAGTTAAACGTATTTGGAGAAACCGGCCCTTAGGCTTATAGATGGACTATGTTTTCAAGGCATTGTATTTATTCGTTCTATTGTGACAAAATTATATTATTATAGTTGTCTATTGTTTTTGAATCGCTTTTTAATTTCAATATTTTTTTATAAAAACTTCTAATTTTATTTGAAATAATTCACAAACACATAAACGTTCAATTGCCTACAAATTAACTAGTTTATGTGTGAAATATTTGTAAGAACACATTCGAAATAATTGTCACTCAAATTGTTATTACAAATTGATAAATCACCTAGTTAGTGACTAGTATAAAATTAATTTTCAAACTATACTCTTCAAGCAACAAAATGTTTTGTGATAAAGTATTTTTGGAAGTGAGGAATTATAATATTAAGTGAAAGTAGACATCGTGGATAGACATATAACCTACATCTTAAACCTTCATCATCATCATTCATTCATCCTTTGCTTAAAATACTTGGAAACCAAGTCGCAATTGTAAAGAAAGAAAGAAGCAAAGTGGATAAGCTACGAGTTATGCCATCTGTATTCTGTATTAACTTTTCAACATTTTTTAAGCGGGCTATTTCATCAATTTCTACCGATTAGGATTGCGAGGAAATAGAATCAATGAACGAGATTTTTCAATCAGCTCAATATAGCTTTTAGGCCTATTACAGGCTTAATTTTAAAGTTCATATAATTTTATTCATCTTTGATTCACTCATGCTCGGTCCCATGAAACAGGCGAAGTGCCCGTATCTTTTACTGTACAACACTTCACCTGTTCCGTGGGTAGGAGCCGTCAGTGCTTTGATTTTTCCTCAGCATTGATTCATTCAGATTAATCTATATTTCCATTGAATTCCAGAGGATGAAGATAGGAAGGAGAATATTGAGCCAAGTGTCTTACAAACACTAACTGTCCCAGTTGTTGATGAAACAACTTGCCAAAATGCAATGTTTGAATTAGCCAATGCATACGTGGATTATCATATAATTGAATCACAGGTAAATCATCTTATTCTTCTCAGCCATAATTATGCATTTACAAAATATAATTCTCATCTACCTCATAAATAATAGTGATAATTCGCACCCCCAGAACAAGAGTATCGTAACTCAAAAAAACCGTATTGTGAGAGAATGAGTTTGAAGTTAATATTGACTTATTATAATATTATTATTACAAATCATCATTATCCATTCAAGAGCATGTCATGGAATCCATAAAAGTATTCATACTTCCTGATTGCTTATAATAATCATGAGGCTAACACAAACACTTGAGTTGCATTGCTTGCTTGCGATTGGCTGGAGGTGTGGCTAGTTGGAGGAGGAGCTTAGTGGACGACCAATCGTATTGCAAGAATACTTTGGAGGTTGATGAATGAGTTATTAATCATAAATTAATAGATAGATCTATTAAAGAATATTTATAGAAGTCTTCATTTTCGTACACTCAATAATAACTTACATTCAACTATAATACCTAACAATAATGACTCATACATAGTCTGTCCCAGTAAAGAAGACCCTCTGGCAAGATGGGAAAATGACTCCAGCTTGGTCAATATTTGTTCAAGGATTATAAATGTGGTCTTGATAGTAGATCAAATAGTTTGCTACAATTTGAGATCGAATTGATAATTTTTGAACCTATATTGACCGAGCTTGAGTCATTCTCCCATCTTGCCAGATGGTCTTCTTTGCTTGAACAGATTATCTCACAGTTTATTATCACTTTTTTATTCTGGAAATAATGATTTTTTCATAAGAATAATAATGATTGCAGTTAATGTACTACAATATCTAATGATTCTTCCATCCTAAATATTTTTTATCAAATGAATCACTTTATTTTTCCATACCTGCTAGAAATTGTGTACTTTCTTCTTGGCATTTAAAAATTGGGATGCCTTTCACTCTGATTACACTATAACTCTACAACTGCATTAGTAGATTGAAACTTAGAAGATTATGTGGGCTATTCAATACTTGGAATTAGAGAATTGACATTCCTTACACACTGGGATGTCGTAGAGGATTGATCGATTGATTAATTTTTATATGATGTACTAGCTCTGAAGAGACCCATAGCACAATACAATAATGAAAATCAGAGCTTGTTATACAATAAAAATAACAAAATACAATGTAAGAGAAATTATTTGTATAGCCTGCCCAAGCAAAGATAACCCTCTGGCAAGAAGAGAAATGACTCCAGCTCGGTCAATATTGGTTCAAAACAATATGGAACTAATCTGTGTTTTTCGGATCAACCCTTCAAAATTCAAAAATTTCCAATTATTATCACTTTTGGATCATTGCTTTGAGTGAGAAACTTTCGGCTGAAAAATAAATTTGGACTCGACCTAAAATTTTGGACTATATTTGAAAGGAAATTGTGTTGTGAATACCAAGGGCTATGCCTGCTCTTTCTCACCATTGTGTTTTTCACAATAGATAAATAAATGGATATTGATTTGGTATCAAATTGAAGATCATAATGTTTCCTACGATTGAGACAAAATCAATAATTTTTGAACCAATATTGATCGAGCTGGAGTCATTTTCTCATCTTGCCAGAGGGTATTCTTTGCTCGGAAAGGCTTTACATTATTTTGAAAAATTTCAAAGAATATTGAAAGAGTTGAAAGAATTATTTATTCATTTATTTTACAGACACTAATAACTTATTGGTCAAAAACACAGACTAATGTCCAGAACGTCTTCATACCAAATTTCGATGAATAATAAAGTTCGAGACTAGGTTATTATCGGTGGAAAATAGTCATAGCTTCTTCAACATACTTCTCAGCGCGTTGAGGGATGCTGTGAGTTGCAATTTATCATAGAGTAATGAAAAATTCGCTGTTACAGATTTGTGCAGGGGGCATTGCGGAAGAATTTGTGTACCAGGGTGACTCAGGAGGTCCTCTAATGTCGGTCAAGCAAATCGAGCCCGACAGCCCTGCTCGCTTCTACCAAATAGGGGTGGTTTCCTATGGTTATTTCGCCACCCGATCGCCTTTAGCAGCTCCCACTGTTTACACCAGGGTGCGCTACTATCTGCCATGGATTTTGGACACTATACGTCCCTGACCAGCAAGAAAATTAAAATAAGTTATATTAATTAATTTAAAACTTGTTTTGAATGTTTTTTTATTATAAATTATATTTTATTCAAATCGAATTATTCCTTTTTTCATTCCTAGGATCAAGACATACTAACAATCCTACTTCTTGCTACACAGAGCAGTGTGTATGTGTTCATAGCCTTCTTCAAAATGAACTTCAACATGAAGGAATCTATGATATGTCTCATCTACCTTTGAAGCAAGATAATGGGTTTTATAGACAAGAATCAACTTGATCTCCGTCCATCTTCATTTTTCCCATCCACTGTCAGTTTGGACCACTGGCGGCTCGTACCTACGAAACAGGTGAAGTGCCCGTATCTTTCACTGTACAGCACTACACTACAGCACTAAATCCACTACATCAGTTTTTGATTGTCACAATCCAAACTGACAGCGGATGTCTACCCTTAGTGGATGTGGATATGCCAGTAAATTCATTTTTCTGAACGCTCCTATTGAATTAATAACCGTAAATATCATTCATACCATAGGCTTTATGTCGTTATCATTCTAATACGAAAAATAATTGAAATTAGAATCTGATTTCTCAAGCGCTTTGGAAACTTATCACTATTTTATGTCATCATATTCCTATTGTTGTACTTTCAGCTTTTTGCTAGAATGAGATCTTGAATGATCTTAGTCAATATTCAATAATTACTGTGGGGTTTAGAATTAGGTATTGTATTATCTTTTCTAGTTTTTACAGAGAAAAATGGTTATTCGAAAATATATCCTACTAGCTCTATCGACAGGATTTGCGTCATGTTGTAAGTGTTGCTCATCTACTTTTTACTATTCCATTTATTATTTTTCCTCTCCTTTCCTGTTCTTCTTCTTCTTCTTCTTCTTCTTCTTCTTCTTCTTCTTCTTCTTCTTCTTCTTCTTCTTCTTCTTCTTCTTCTTCTTCTTCTTCTTCTTCTTCTTCTTCTTCTTCTTCTTCTTCTTCTTCTTCTTCTTCTTCTTCTTCTTCTTCTTCTTCTTCTTCTTCTTCTTCTTCTTCTTCTTCTTCTTCTTCTTCTTCTTCTTCTTCTTCTTCTTCTTCTTCTTCTTCTTCTTCTTCTTCTTCTTCTTCTTCTTCTTCTTCTTCTTCTTCTTCTTCTTCTTCTTCTTCTTCTTCTTCTTCTTCTTCTTCTTCTTCTTCTTCTTCTTCTTCTTCTTCTTCTTCTTCTTCTTCTTCTTCTTCTTCTTCTTCTTCTTCTTCTTCTTCTTCTTCTTCTTCTTCTTCTTCTTATTTTTCTTCTTCTTCTTCTTCTTCTTCTTCTTCTTCTTCTTCTTCTTCTTCTTATTTTTCTTCTTCTTCTTCTTCTTCTTCTTCTTCTTCTCTTTTTTGTCCGTTCATATCCAGCTTTCCGACTCACCGTCTCCTCCTCCTTTTCACTTTTTCTTCACAAGTTTCTCATTTCTATTTTGTATTGAAATCGGAGTTCCAAGTCCAATCCAAGATAGAATGATGATAATGATATTATACAGTATAATATTCTTCTGTCTTTTAATGGTGAGGAGATCCTTACAGGTAGGAGAATGTAAACTTGAGGGTCCCTCAAGTTTTATTGTGCTTGGAAAACACGAGCATAAGATTTATTTTTCTTCAGAATTCATTTTCTATTCTATAGAATTTCAATTCCATTTTCGGACGATGAATTATTTCCAACAAAAACCATCAGCCAGTACGTCACTATTTCAGTTGAGTAACTGGCTTGTGATTGGCTGGAGGCGTGGCTAGTTGGAGGAGGAGCTTAGTGGGCGACCAATCGTATTGCGAGAACAGTTTAGAGCCAATTGACTGCTACTTAGCCATCAATTTGTTGTAGCTTATGCATTATAGTAAGAAGGCTAACGCGTTGTTGCTCAATCTATATCTATAAAAGCGAAATGGCACTGACTGACTGACTGATTCATTCATTCATTCATCACTAGAACTAAAAATCCACTGAACCGAATGCGTTCAAATTTGGCAGGCCTGTTCAGTTGGACGTTTAGACGCGCGCTAAGAACGGATTTTAGGAACTTTTCAAGGATACGCCAAATATTTTAGTTTTCAATAGTTTTTCGGTGTTTTCTCAATTTTTTCGAGAACCAATCGGTAGAAAATGTTGATATTTGGTAGGTAGGTTCAGATAAGGTCTAGAAATGTTGTTTTAAGATATTTTTCAATTTCGTTCAAGATTACGCCAGTAATCAGGTTTTTCAAAATTGTAGATGTATTGCGGGTTGCATATCTTCCGCCTTGATACGACCAATCCTTACTGTAAATTCAATGGTTCAGCGATTATAGATAAACTAATTTGGAAGATATTGAATCAAGTTTCAAACAATATCCGATATAATTCCCAAGGTTACGCTCAATACGAGCGTTTTACTATTTTTCGGAATTCTCAGAGTTTTTCTTGGATTTTTCGAGAATAAATTGGTAGAAAATGTCGAAATTTGGTGAACAGGTCCAGATTAGGTCTAGAAACGTTGTGTTCAATAAGTTTTGAATCCCTTCTGAACGGAATTTGCAGACGAGCGAAGCGAGCCTGTTTGTCTCAGCTTACACTGACAGAGGTTAAGCAGGCGAGCGAAGCGAGCCAGGTTTGACTCACTGACACTGCTTATATTGTCGGGGGTCCGGGGGCGGAGCCCACTAGGCGGAGAAGGCGAGCGGGCGATACCTGCCTTGACTAGTAACTTATAGGTGAATCAGATTACATTATAATAAATGTGACCACTTATTTACTAGAATAAAGTTTTACAGATTCTTTCCGTGAATGCGAGCATAGATAGTTAGATTCATGTACACTAATGATAGTACACTAGTACACTAACACTAGGGTACACTAGTACACTAATGATATAACACTACTAAAAATTTAAAGGTTCATTTTATTTTTTCCTCTGAAATCAGTTGAACACCCGAACATGCATTTGATAAACGGCGAAAAATGCGGACTAAACTCTCCAGGACAAAGAATTCATGGAGGGAGAAACGCGATACTTGGTGAATTTCCGTGGATGGCAGTTGTTAGAACTCACCTTATTTGTAAGTTTCTGTTGACTTGTTTGTAAGTTGTGAATGTGATGTTGTGGTAATCATCCATATATGATATCTGATATTGATATTGTAATCGAGAAAAAAGAAGAAGAAGAAGAAGAAGAAGAAGAAGAGAAAAGAAGAAGAAAAAAGAGAGAAAATAATAAATTTAATGAGAAAGTGGAAAATAGATGAGCAACACTCACAAAATTTATTTGAAATTATATTATCATTTAACCAAGTCGCACTTTGTAATAATGCCATGACTGAAAACGGAACTCTTAGGCTGAGGCCGCACTGCCGGTGGGTAGAGCGTGGAGGGTGGAGGGTAGTTGGTAAATCTATAGAACATACACACCATCCACAGTAATACATCGTATGAATGGTATGACGTCATACTGTTTTTTGAGGTTATGTTGTCCATATTTAAGAATTTCAAGATGGCGGCTGAACACATACCATTCATACGATGTATTACTGTGGATGGTGTGTATGTTCTATAGATTTACCAACTACCCTCCACCCTCCACGCTCTACCCACCGGCAGTGCGGCCTCGGCCTTAAAGTGTAAACTGTAGAAATGGACAAGTGATTTCATAACTATTCATTATTTATATTATTCTATTCCAAACGTTTCCACCGTCAGGGAACGCAATTCTCCGCCCCGAAAATAACATAAGTTGGGGTTAGATTTGAAGTTGATCATTCTGTATTTTCTAATAAGACGTACTATAATTCCGTTTCCAGTCATGGCATTATTACAATGAGCGACTTGGTTAAATGAAAATATAATTTCAAATAAATTTCTCTACTATTAGGTAAATGGAAAGGCGAGATGTTGTCAACCACTGATTTATTTAAAAAAATCGAGATACCGGTTTCGGTTTCTACACCATTATCAATCTCTGGTGAACTAAAACTTGAAGTGGATAACTACCAAAATATCACCTTCACAAATTACTCATAAATATTCTTCACATTGTTCAAATCTATAATAAAGTGGTATTTGAGACGAAGGCTGATGAATTTAGGTTATTGTTGGATTGAATTGTATTTCATTTTCTTCTTCTCGATGTTCATTATCCCAATAATCCTTAATATAGTATGCTAACAATGATACCTACTTAATATATTTATAATATATTTCTTAATATAATTTCGATTATTCTGTGTTGTATTTGAAATTATTTGTGTTCAAGATAGAAGAATCATTAGATATTACAGTTTAGAGCTGCTGGTCCATTCGAATTTTCAATGTTGCTGTATTTCTGTATATAAATAGTAGAACTAGAACGACTCCGGCAAATATTGAACGAATCAATATAATTGTTACTGTTTGGAAAGCAGTAACAAATTCTTTTAATGAAACTGTTCAAAAAAACGGTCCCGGGAATCGGACCAGGTTTTCGTGTTCAGTTGATTCCTTCCAATAAGACGGGCAAGAATGAGATTCGATTTATTACAAATTCATTGTTATTTCTATTTTGATAGATGCGAATAACACAGAAAGCGCCTTCGACTGTGGAGGAAGTATCCTGAATAAAAATTACATTGTTGGTGCTGCGCATTGCATGGTTGATGATGAAAGCATGGAACAAAAGTGAGCAATTGATATCCAATACGATATCCTTCAATTCTATCAGTAGAATTGATAGAATAATTATCAGGTACTAGACGGAAGGCTCGCTTCGATCGCCTTCTCCGCCTAGCCAGGGGACTACGCCCCCTGGACCCCCGACAGTATCAGCAGTTTCAGTGAGTCAAACAGGCTCGCTTCGGTCGCCTGCACAACCTCTGTCAGTGTAAGCTGAGAAAAACAGGCTCGCCTGCAAATTCCGTTCAGAAGGGATTCAAAATTCATTGAACACAGCATTTCTAGACCTAATCTGGACCTGTTCACCAAATTTCGACATTTTCTACTAATTTATTCTCGAAAAATCCAAGAAAAACTCTGAAAATTCCGAAAAATAGTGAAACGCTAATATTGAGCGTAACCTTGGGAGCTATATCGGACATAGTTTGAAACTTGATTCAATATCTTCCAAATTGGTTTATCTATGATCTCACTGAACCATTGAATTTACAGTAAGGATTTGTCGTATCAAGGCGAAAGATATGAGAAGTATTGCACATTCCTCCTGAAACACTCTGTATATCAAAACGAAACCGTTCAACTTCTCCACCTCAGCTTTACAATACGTCAAGAATATAACCTTGTTTTAACCAGGGATCAACCAATAATAACGAGAAAATAATCAATTCGTTCCCAGATATGAAGTGATAGTTGGCGAATTTGACAAGACAACATATCCAGATTGTGATGCTGATGTATGTGCTCCGAACCACATTTATTTTGAAACAGAAGAAGTGATCAATCATCCCAACTATTTCACGCATGTGGCCGGCTCTGATATCACTCTGATTCGAGTTAGAGGTGATATACAATTTAATGGTGAGTGCCCTGATTTCAAACTCTGAAAATTTGAAAGATTTTGTACTACACTGGCGGCTTGTGCCCACGAAACAGGTGAAGTGCTCGTATATTTTACCGTACAACACTTCACGTGCTTCGTGGGCACGAGCCGACAGTGTTTTGTAGTCACAGTTTCCTCATGCATTGTACATGCGGTCTCCATTTTCAAACCAGGTTTGGCGAGTTGAAAATGGAAAAATGACGTATTTCTTCTATTTTTTGAACACTAATTATCAAGCACTTATAAATCTGAACTCTACAGCATATTATCGTATTTGGGTGCACATCCACTGTTAGTTGGGACTCACAGCTCGGATTGTGACAGTCAAAAATCTACACAGTTCTAAATGACAGTTCGGAATGAGACAGTATAGAACTGTAAGTGAATGGAGAAACCGGCAGTCCAAAATAGCAGGGCCGATTATTGTAAGATCCAACTGTCTTCCAAAACTGACAGGAAAGAGGAACTCTATTTTGCAGTAGATCCATTAAGTTATTTGATGACCAGTACTTGAGGCAATTAAAACTACAGAATCATCCTTTGAAAGTTATCTTCGACATTGGATAAAATATGCTCTGAGTTTTAACAAACAATAGTGTTTGGAATTTCATAATTTTTGCAGTCTATATATTTAGATTCATTCTCAGTCTCAGTCTCAGACTCAGTCTATATTATACTGTATTAGATACAAGACTCATTACTGGTTGATCCCTTCTTGCTCAGCTGGTGATTAAACAATGACCATGTACTTCTCTGAAGTATGTCCAAGCAGAGAAGACATTCTGGCAAGATGAGAAAATGACTCCAGCTCGGTCAATATTGATTTAAAAATTATGAATTTGTGTCTCAATTTCTAGAAAGCCTTTTGATCTACAATTTTAGACTAAATATATAATTTTTGAATTCATATCGACCGAGCTGGAGTCATTTTCCCATCTTGCCAGAATTTCTTCTCTGCTTTGGACAAAGTATATTAAACTGGCGCTTATTTTTGCCTAGGAACATAGAAAATAATTTCTTATCTATTTTTCCTCATTGAAACGTTAATTTGTCTCTCAAAAAAGCACCGGACACTGGCGGCTCGTACCTACGAAACAGGTGAAGTGCTGTTCAGTAAAATATACGGGCACTTCACATGTTTCGTGGGCAAGAGGCGCCAGTAGTACCGGTATTTTTTGTTTCATTTCTATCTATTCCCTACAGAATTTGTAGCACCGATATGTTTGGAGCATGGGTCACTGCTAACACATGATTATACCGGTGAAAGTGCTCAAGTAGCAGGTTGGGGAGGATACGCATTTGGTGAGGAAAACTTTAAGATTTTCTGAAATTTTTGTAAAACATTTTCATTGATTATTCCGTGAATTCTACTTGAATATCAATGGATAACTTTATTTTTAAAAGCATATGAAACGCTGTACAATAAACAACAGGGTAATTCTCCTATATTATGCAGATAAAAAACGAGACTAACCTGTCTAAGCAAAGAAGATCCTATGGCAAGATGAGAAAATGGCTCCAGCTCGGTCAATATCAGTTCAAAAATTATTGATCCGGTTTCAATGGTAGGAAACATTCTGATCTACAATTTGAGACCGAATCGATAAGTTTTTAACCAATATTGATCGAGCTAAAGTAATTTTCTCATTTTGCCAGAGGGTCTTCTCTGCTTGGACAGACTATACAAAATTCTCTTGAATAACGAAGTAATAACCATTAGTATAGACTATTGTACACTTATGAAAATTATTTCCATTGTAAAATTAAATATCTAAAATTCAATATCTCTATCAAATTCTTTGTAGTAAAACTATTGCTGTGATTATCTTGAGAGGCGGAGTTTGAACTTATGAATGTCCATTCTTGGATAGGGATGTTAAAGAACAATCCTTCCCGCTTCAAGGCTGAGGCCGCACTGCCGGTGGGTAGAGCCTGGCGGGTGGAGGGTAGTTGGTAAATCTATAGAACATACACACCATCCACAGTAATACATCGTATGAATGGTATGACGTCATTCTGTTTTTTGAGGTTATGTTGTCCATATTTTTAGAATTTCAAGATGGCGACTGATTCATACGATGTATTACAGTGGATGGTGTGTATGTTCTATAGATTTACCAACTACCCTCCACCCTCCAGGCTCTACCCACCGGCAGTGCGTCCTCAGCCCAAAGGATTAAAAGGTAGTGAAACCAATGAACAAGCTTCATTTATTCAGATTTACTAAGGTTTTATCATGAGCTTGATTGCCTCGATTCACATACAATCCACTTCAATAAAAATTGATGGTTTTCAACATTATTTATTGACATTTTCTCTGATTTTCAGAGGATGGAAAAAGAACAAAAATGATTATGTCAGATGTCCTACAAACACTAACACTCCCAATCCTGGATGACTCAGGCTGTCAGGATGCTTTGCTCTATTTAGCCTCTAAGTACAAGGAATATCATATCATTGAATCACAGGTAATAAAAATATGAGTTGCTGAGAGAAGAATCTTCGCCAATAGGGCGGCTGTTCTATTGAATGCATAGAATGGTCATTTCCAGCGAATAGAGTGTTATGTGCTCTCCAGCTCCACAACGCTAACTCTTTGAATTCAAATAGAGCAGCTACAATCTTCTTCTTCTTCTTCTTCTTCTTCTTCTTCTTCTTCTTCTTCTTCTTCTTCTTCTTCTTCTTCTTCTTCTTCTTCTTCTTCTTCTTCTTCTTCTTCTTCTTCTTCTTCTTCTTCTTCTTCTTCTTCTTCTTCTTCTTCTTCTAGTGTCAGAAATCGAACTGGGTTCTGTACGTCGTTTCCGTCTGTTCTTTGTACGTCGTTTTCGTGTGTTCCTTGTATGTTCCAGTTGCTGGCTAAAATCTTGTCAGCTATTGCACCAGATTTATATAATACAATTCAATCATAAATCGTTTATATATTCACTAGCATATTACTGTCGCACTCGAGCACAGCAACAATGTTTCATGTAGACAAAAGGAATGTCTTTTGATTGAATCGATACATATCTCTTGGATGGCACTGGCGGCTCGTGCCACGAAACAGGTGAAGTGCCCGTATCTTGTACTGTACAGCAATTCACCTGTTTCGTGGCACGAGCCGCCAGTTCTGGATGACCCATATCGTCTTCCAGTACTACTACTACAACTACAACACTACTACTACTACTTATAAGTCACAATCTTTATTCTTTCTTTACAATTGCGACTTGGTTTCCAAGTATTTTAAGCAAAGGATGAATGAGTGATGATGATGAAGGTTTAAGATGTAGGTAATATGTCTATCCACAATGCTCACTTCCACTTAATATTATAATTTCTCACTTCCAAAAATATTTTATCACAAACAATTTTGAATTTCGATAAAAGTCCACTTTTAATTTCCAGAAATGAACAAGATAAACCATAGGATTTTTTACCAGTGATTGATAATGGTTATCACGATTTTCTAATAAATCATTGGTTTGACAACATCTTCATTTATCATAGGATTTCAATATTTTAGAGTAATCTATCATAGAGTAATGAATAGTGCTGTTACAGGTATGTGCAGGGGGCGTTGACGATGAATTCTCCTACAAAGGCGACTCAGGAGGACCTCTAATGGTGGTCAAGCAAATCGAGCCCAACAGCCCTGCTCGTTTCTACCTGATAGGGGTGGTGTCCTTCGGACCGGATGCCAGCGAGAGAAATAAGCCATTCCAGTTTCCAACCATCTTCACCAGGGTGCGCTACTATCTGCACTGGATTCTCGACAATATGCGTCCCTGACCAGCCAAAAAAAGCTTCTCCAATAAAAACTATTAATTCTGATTTGGTTTTTCTCTGGAAAACAAATAATTATGCGATTTGAATGGAATAGCCTTCGTTCATAAAAAATAGAAACGTACTCACAATCCCACTTCTCTTTACACAGATTAGTTTTGAATTATTATTGATATAATTCAAATTGAATTTTCTCTTTTGCTATAGGGCTGAATAGGGATAATGAAGATGATATCGAAGTTAGTGTTTATAGTTAGGCCTACCTCATTCACAATTACTTGAGACGAAGTAAACAAAATCGCTTCCCGGTGGTTCGGAACCCACCTAAAGCAGTAGGTCCATTCATCTCTCATCATCATCCTTACCATTACCCACGCACAGGCCCAAGAGCCCATGTGGGCATCACCCTCAAAAAAAAACCCCTACAACCTAAACAAACAGGGTTGCTACTGTTTCAATAACAAACCATAGCAACGATACAACAGTCTCGACAAAACATATCGGACACATACACACACATACGCATTGCCAATGCTATGACGTGTCTATGCTATTTATCGTTTATTGGCTATGCTTTGTCGTGGCTCAGTGGCGGCTAGTGCCCACGAAACAGGTGAAGTGCTGTACAGTAAAATATACGGGCACTTCACCTGTTTCGTGGGCACGAGCCGCCAGTGTCGTGGCTGAGATAGCCACCTCATAGTCTGTCCTAGCAGAGAAGACCCTCTGGCAAGAGGGGAAGATGACTCCAGCTTGGTCAATATTATTGTTCAAGAATGATTAATGTTGTCTTATTAGTAGATCAAATTGTTTCCTACAATTTGAGACCAACTTGATAATTTTTGAACGAATATTGACCGAGCTTGAGTCATTTTTCCATCTTGCCAGAGGGTCTTCTTTGCTTGGACAGACTATACTCACACGCACACACACGCAAAAAGTTTGTTTACTACGTCTCAAGTCCTCGTAAATAGTAAATATAGGTATCGTCGAGTGTTGGATTTCTATCAGAATCCTTATAATCTATTGCTACGTGTTTTCATTACTCCATATTAAAGCTAGCAAAACGTGAAATGATAAATTTCCTTCACTCACTAATAAACAAATTCAACACTAAGCACTAATCAAAATGTTTATATTACATTCAGAAATTTAATTGAAAGTCAAACTCTTCTTTGATAATACTCTAGTGATAATAAAGTGAGTTTACGCTTCTATTCAATTAATCAACGGAAATTCCATTCAAGTTATAGCTTTATCGGTTCAATGCAGAAAATGAAATTGGAATGAGATTTTTCTAGATCTTTGGAAACTATAATCATTAATATGTCATCATATACCTATTGTTGTACTTTTACCTTTCAGTTTTTGCTTTAGAACTAAATCTTGATCCAGTCCCAACTAAACTGTAAATTGCATGATTATTATACTATTCTATTATATTTTTTAAAAGGGTTTTTGATTTTCATTTATTTTTCAATTATTCTATCAGTTATTGTAAGTAGTATAAGAGTGTGCAGTGTAGTGTATTATCTCATTTAGGTTTCACAGAAAGATATGGCTATTCGCGAATATATTCTCCTAGCTCTTTCGATACAATTCGCGTTAAGTTGTAAGTGTTGTTCATCTACTTTTACTCTCCCATTTATTATTTTTCGTCTCTTTTCTTTCTTTTTTCAATCGTTTCTATACAGTTTTCGTCATCTACTCTTCTTCTCCCCATTTATCGATTTTATTCTCCTTTTTCTTCCTCTTCAACTACTGATTGTTCTTATCCAATTTTCCAATCCACCCTCTTCTCAATTTTAGCTTTTTATTTTTGATCTTTCTATATCCATTCTTGTATGAGATCGGAATCTTAAAAAATTTGGGTACCTTAATTTTTTTTTTTTGGAAAGCAATACTTTCCTTACCTATAGTAGTAGGTAGGGCAAGGAAAGTAAAAATCCAATTCTAATTATAGATGGAATGGTTATAGTGCTACACAGTCTTTCCAAGCAAAGAAGACATCCTGGCAAGATGGGAAAATGACTTCAGCTCGGTCAATATGGATTCAAAAATAATTAATTTGGTCTTAAACTGTAGAATACATTTCGATCTGCAATAATTTAAGGCCAAATAAATTATTTTTGAACCAATATTGACCGTGATGGAGTCATTCTCCCAGCTTGCCAGAATGTCTTCTCTGCTTGGACAGACTATACAGGATAATTTTTCAGCATAACAAAATGACGGCTGGCAAATTATATCTATTTATTCAATATAAACAGCTGGATGAGTACTGTAGATTAATGAGACTGATGTACACGGGGTAAAGTAGTGACGGCAAGTCGAACAGCTGTAGCCAATCACAGCTCTTGTAGTTTAAGCTCAGGAAAAGGTTGAGTCCTGTGATTATCTACAGCTGTTCGACTGGCCGACACAACTGTCCCCGTGTACAGCACGCTCTAGTGTTGAAGAGAGAGAAATATTAAATAGAGTAAAATAGAATCGCTACCTTTATTTTAACCTGGGAGGGCGAAGTTAGGACAATCTCTTTTAAAATTCACTCTCAATAGGAATATAAAGGGTAACAAGAACGTTTCACTTTAATCAGCTGACTCATATGCCAGTTTCTTGTTGAGAACTTTATCATACAATCAAAATAAACTATTTACTATCACTGTTAAATTGTTTGTTCTCAGAATTTCAATTTCATTTTCAAATCTCATAATGCAAATATTATATTTCCTACGCCAATCATCAGCCAGCATTATGTAATCCTTTCTAGCCTAAAATATTATAGATGCAAGAGCAATTCATATGCATTTTTCATTAACATATTTAACATTAATTAGCATCTTCAGCTAAATTGACGAATGGTGAATTCATTTTATTGAAGCCAGGCTCAGTCAGGGCAGTCTCAAAGCAGTCTGCGACAGTGTAATGATAAAGCTGAGGCTGCACTTGTTACCAAATAATCCTGCAGACCGCTTGCCGATTTTCCTGTCAGAGCATAATAGTATAACATCAGACACCTGCAAACTGTGAGGCCTACATTAACACCACTCCTAGGCGTTGTTATACAGTTGCGTTACTCACTTGTGATTGGCTGGAGGCGTGGCTATAGTGGGGGCTGGGCGACCAATAGTATTGTGAGAAAACTTCAGAGCCACTTCAGCCTGCTTGTGATTGGCTGGAGGCGTGGCTAGTGATGGCGGCTGTGCGGCCAATAGTATTGCAAGAAGACTTTATAAAGCTGATATCATAGTTATCATTTTATAATCACCTATCGTTCAATTTTATCAATGCATTATTGTTAGAGTAGGCCTATACTTAGTCTACCCACCCAAAGCGCTAAAACTCAATGTTATTATAGACAGTCCAAGCAAAGAAGATAATCTGACAAGATGGGAAAATGACTACAACTCGGTCAATATTGGTTCAAGAATTGTAAATTTGGTCTAAAATTCTAGATTAGGATGTTTCCTATTATTTGAAATCGAGTTTATAATTTTTGAACCAATATCGACCGAGTTAGAGTCATTTTCCCATCTTGCCAGAATGTATTTTTTATTGGCTTAAGCCATACCGGCACGATAATAGTTCTATGATCATATCTGATCATATAGAAAGAGATAAAAATACGAAGGTTGACTATAGCAAATTATAAATATGAAATATAAAACTTTGAAATCTTGGACAGTCAATAATGCCCTTGTGATTGCATTCACTAACTTGTATACCTTTCAAGAAGCTTTTCTGCACATAATATTGTTATTGCGACTTTATCAAAATTCACGAGATATTTATACAATAATCGTATTTTCATTCAAAGTCATTTACTGTTTATTTATCATTAAACTTGTATTCAACTGTTCCTTCTCTATCTTTCTATTTCATCAACGTTTTTATCATGTTTGTTTGCTTCATATTATATTTTTTCTAATACCAGTTGAACACCCAAACATGCACTTGATAAATGGCGACAATTGTGGACTGAAATCTCCAGGACATAGAATTCATGGAGGGAGAACCGCCAGCCTAGGCGAATTTCCTTGGATGGCTGTTATTAAAACTCGAATAATAATACGTAAGTTTCTTAGAACTTAGGCTTTAAACGTCATTGCTCACATTTTCCAGAAATTTTTACATAAATAAAATAGTTTTAGCTAATATCTATATGAAATGAAGTATACCTATATCAGAGAGTATCAGATAATCACAATGATATCTCGAAGTCTCAATCCATAATGTTTTGAAAATTATAAATAGTACAGATGACGCAAAAATTAAGGCGGTTGGTGAATGACTGTTATTAATGCTCAGCTCTCTCAGGACAGTCTAAAGCTGTCATTGTTTAGTGGAAGTTTGGAAGTTTAGCTGGGATTACTCTTGCTCCAATAGACTCCAGCAGACCGCTTCCGACTGTCCTAACAGAGCTGAGAAGTAATGAAAGTCATTCACCAAACACCTCAATTTTTAGCGTCTACTGTATAGTGTAATGATTCTCAATTAAAGTTTAGAGTTTAGAGTTTAAATTAGAGTTCAGAGTACAATTGAGAGTTTAATTTTGATCTTACTATGTAAACTGTGCTATATTTGTGTCCAGTTGAAATTCTCCAATAAGATGATGAAATAAGGAGATAAAACTGAAAATTTTCTATTTGTTCGAAATTTATTCATTATTTGTTTTTGTTGATAGCTGCAAATAACACCGTGAGTACCTTTGACTGTGGAGGGACCATCTTGAATAAAAACTACATCCTCACTGCAGCGCATTGCATAGTTAATGTAAATGAAAACCTTGAAAGAAGGTAAGATTATTTGAATGCACTCCATTTTCCAATATTGATTCCAATGAACTTTTCATGTGCCCACAATATACAACTTCAATTGCCACTGGCGGCTCGTACTCACAAAACAGGTGAAGTGCCCGTATACTGCTGGCATTGAATGGCAGCCATATTGCCAAAGGGCCTTCTCTGCTTGGATTGATAATATAGAATAAGGACCTCAATACGCCAGCTGTTAGGAATGTTCTAGTCTCCTGGTAATCAGAATTATCAGAATAGCTAATCAGAATTAATTCATAAACCAGAAATCAACAAATTGATATATTTATTTAGGCTATAACAAAAGGGTAATTACAAATCAATGATTTATTTATTCAATCCAAAACGACAAAGGTTAAGTACAACAGTTGAACATTATTAATCAACGAAGAATCAATTTGTTCCCAGATATGGAGTGGAGGTAGGTGAATTTGACAAGAGTAAAACCCCAGATTGCGAGGGCAATGTGTGTGCTCCGAACCACATTTCGTTTGAAACAGAAGAAGTTATCACTCCTTCTTATTATTTTGCGCCTCATGCAGGCTTCGACATCACTCTGATTCGTGTTAGAGGAGAAATAGAATTCAATGGTGAGTTTGAATTAATTTGACATTAAATGTAAATACAAAGATGTTGTCAAACCATTGATTGTAACACCGGTTACAAATATATTCGAGATACACCGGTTACAAATTTGAAACTGGTTATAGCGGATTCCAGAAGTTTAGTGAAATATTCTCCCGCTAGATGGAGTTGACTATCAATAATAATAAAACCGAGTGACCTTGTTGGCTATTAATAAGTCTTGATAGACGGCAAAATATTGTCATATTGGGCACTATTGAGTAGTTTAAGCATAGATGTCCTTGTGTCCATTGTAAAGCTCAATTTCAAATGGATTTGTAGTACATTTCCCTCATTGAGCATAAGAGTTTCTTCATTGTCATTTCCTCATTTGTAATACTTTTTACAGAATTTATAGCTCCAATATGTTTGGAGTATGGACCTCTGTTGACACATGATTATGCAGGTGAAGATGCTCAAGTAGCAGGTTGGGGAGCATACGCCTTTGGTGAGAAATACTTAATATGTTCTACACTTGTGTGTAATTCGTAGATTATTTTGTGTTCTTTCTATTTGCAGATAAAAAACGTAATTCAGGTATTTAAAGCGTTGTAAAGCATATATGCCCAAGTATGTCTAATCATATAAAACTCAATTTGGAATTTATTTAATTATCATCATCTGCTTACAAGGATTAGGTCAGGACCTATACTAAAATACCTATTTAGAAGGTCCTGATTAGGCTCTATTGACCTGTTCCGGCATCCATTTAATACTGTAATTGTTCCGGAGCTCATTTTAATACAGTAATTGGAATTATTGACTTACATGGATTAATAATAGTTTTCAAATACTTGAAGTGAAATCAAATCAGCCTATACGGCTGAAACATGGACTAATTGATTGGATTTTCTTATAGTTTTTATGAATATTTGATATTGACAAATTATTTTTTTTGAGCTACAGGCTACATTTTCATCTTGTGTAATTTCTTGAACAAAAACTGAACCGTGATTACAAATCATTATACTCTCATCATAGTGGAAGTCAGTAATATAATATTGAAATCAATCCATGTGCCTATACGCAGAGGTAAAACATTTTTGGATTTTTGCTTTTTTATAATCTTTAGACGCTTTTGAAATTTTTAACGTGTATTATAAGTCATATTCTCACTAATTTTAGAAAGATTACTAGCGAATGAAGCCAAAATTCACAAGCTTTTTCCATAATTATAGATTTTATCATGTGCTGGATTCCTTTTTTTGAGGTTCATCTCATAGATTACTGAAGATTTTTAAAATGTTTTTTGACATGTGCACTACATCTTTACGGAGCTTTTAATATATTATAATATGATAATTAATAATATAATATAATAGTGGGGAGTCCGATATCTAACTAGACGTCAAACCTGCAACCTTACGATAGTAGAAATATCAAAAAAGCAAACAATTAAAATCACTTTTATTTTGACAATATAAAATTACAATTGCACTTTACAGAAGAATATAGTTTCAAGAAATATAATTAAAATAATTGACTATGATAGAACAAAATTATCACTTATATTTGTCAAAATAAGACACTACTTGCTAAATTATTGAAAATTTGTATGCAAGTAGGAGTAATCTTGCTAAGATCTTATTATCTAACTAAGGTTTCTAACATTAATTTGGTTTGATTAATCTATGTATACGATTCATTTTTATTGATTTTCAGGGGATGAAGATAGAAAGCGAATGATATCACCGGCTGTCTTACATAAACTGTCAGTGCCAGTTGTGAATAGCTCAAGCTGTCAGGACGCTATGCTTTATTCAGCCTCTGCATTCAGGGAATATCACAACGTTGAATCACAGGTGAATGTATGAATAGAATAGAATGACTTCTTTATTTTAATGACGTGGCGAAGTTTGGACAGTAATGTCCACTCTACCACTTAACCACGAATCACAGGGGGAAGAGTTTTTGCCAAGCTGGCGGATGCTCTATCTTTTTTCTAAAATTATTCGACTATTCATTTATTTATAGCCAAACCCAGAAAACTATCATAATGCATAGAACGAGGAAGAAGAAGAAGAAGAAGAAGAAGAAGAAGAAGAAGAAGAAGAAGAAGAAGAAGAAGAAGAAGAAGAAGAAGAAGAAGAAGAAGAAGAAGAAGAAGAAGAAGAAGAAGAAGAAGAAGAAGAAGAAAAAAAAGAAGAAGAAGAAGAAGAAGAAGAAGAAGAAGAAGAAGAGAAGAAAAAGAAGAAGAAGAAGAAGAAGAAGAAGGAGGAGAGAAAGAAAAAGGAAAAGAAGGAGAAGAAGAAGAAGAAGAAGAAGGAAGAAGACGGAAGAAGAGAAGAAGAAGAAGAAGAAGAAGAAGAAGAAGAAGAAGAAGAAGAAGAAGAAGAAGAAGAAGAAGAAGAAGAAGAAGAAGAAGAGGAAGAAGAAGAAGAAGAAGAAGAAGAAGAAGATGGAGGAGGAGGAGGAGGAGGAGGAGGAGAAGATGATGTTGATGATGAAGAATAATGATGGAGTTATTTATGAGATAAGGTTTCCATGCTCATCCATTTCGTGATGAAGTTTATGCAGCTGCAGTGATTGGCTGGAGGCGTGGCTATAAGTGGGGGAGGTTGGTGGGACGGCCAATAGTATTGCAAGAACTGTATCCTACTTTGATTGGTTGAAGTTTTCAATGATGGATGATCCTACGTTCTTCTTTTTTCTATTTCTATATTCTTATTTTTCTTGTTCCTCTTTTTATTTCATCTGTTCTTCTTGTCTACTTTCATATGTTTCATCTTTTGATTTTCATTCTACCAACATTTTTAAAAATAATGTACTGTATATTGGAATAATCTCCTTGTTGGAATTATTTTTTATTTTTGTTTCCTTTTCTACTGACTTTTCTTTTTCTTCTTCTTCTTCTTCTTCTTCTCCTCCTCCTCCTTCTTCTTCCCTTTTTCTTTTCCTTCTTCTTTATCTTCTTCTTCTTCTCCTTTTCCTTCTCTCCTTCTCCTTCTTCATCTTCTCTTCTCCTTCTCCTTCTCCTTCTCCTTCTTCTTCATCTTCTCTTCTTCTTCTTCTTCTTCTCTTCTTCTTCTTCTTCTTCTTCTTCTTCTTCTTCTTCTTCTTCTTCTTTTCTTCTTCTTCTTCTTCTTCTTCTTCTTCTTCTTCTTCTTCTTCTTCTTCTTCTTCTTCTTCTTCTTCTTCTTCTTCTTCTTCTTCTTCTTCTTCTTCTTCTTCTTCTTCTTCTTCTTCTTCTTCTTCTTCTTCTTCTTCTTCTCTTCTTCTTCTTCTTCTTCTTCTTCTTCTTCTTCTTCTTCTTCTTCTTCTTCTTCTTCTTCTTCTTCTTCTTTCTTCTTCTTCTTCTTCTTCTTCTTCTTCTTCTTCTTCTTCTTCTTCTTTCTTCTTCTTCTTCTTCTTCTTCTTTCTTCTTCTTCTTCTTCTTCTTCTTCTTCTTCTTCTTCTCTTCTTCTTCTTCTTCTTCTTCTTCTTCTTCTTCTTCTTCTTCTTCTTCTTCTTCTTCTTCTTCTCTTCTTCTTCTTCTTTTCTCCTTTTTCTTTCTTCCTTCTTCTTCTTCTTCTTCTTCTCTTCTTCTTCTTCTTCTTCTTCTTCTCTCTTCTTCTCCTTTTCTTCTTTCTCTCCTTCTTCTTCTTCTTCTTCTTTCTCTCCTTCTTCTTCTTCTTTTTCTTTCTCCTCCTTCTTCTTCTTCTTCTTCTTCTTCTTCTTCTTCTTCTTCTTCTTCTTCTTCTTCTTCTTCTTCTTCTTCTTCTTCTTCTTCTTCTTCTTCTTCTTCTTCTTCTTCTTTTCTTCCTCTTCTTCTTCTACTTCTCCTTGATGAATAATGCTGTTACAGATTTGTGCAGGAGGCGTTGATGATGAATTCGTGTACATGGGCGATTCAGGAGGTCCTCTAATGTCGGTCAAGCAAATGGAGCCCGACAGCCCTGCTCGCTTCTATCAAATCGGGGTGGTGTCCTATGGTCCGGACGCTAGCTGGAAAAAACCATTCCAGGTTCCAGCAGTCTTCACCAGGGTGGGCTACTATCTGCCTTGGATTTTGGAAAATATGCATCCCTAACTAGCAATAGATACATTTAAATAAACACACAAAATACAATGGGAAGAGAATTTCAAGGTGATAGAATAAGTAATGACATATTGATAAAAGAAACCATGGTGTTGTATTGTATCCTTTTACAGATATGAAATTCAAACTGATATAAAAAATCACATACAGTAGTTGAAAAACACGAGACCCAATTTACATTGTAAATAGTGGTTGAACAATGTCAAATAAGGTGAGGTTTAAGGTAAAGCTGTGTGTGCTACATAGTATATACATAATTCCACATCCTTCTATATCATCTCATATGATTTGTATATAATCAAATAAGTTTTTATTTTGCATTACAAAAAAGTAACAGTAAAAAGTAAATAATATGATAGTATAGTATAAACCCCAAGCCTAAGCCTCCCCTTTTTGACATATTCCTACTTTAAAACAAATTGCCACTTGAATAGTGTTTTCTAATATTATTATTTTGAATAAGAAGTAGATATTATTCAGGCTAAAAATTTTATTATCTATAGGCTCCATGGTGAGGTTCGCCGGAGGAAATGGATGGATGGAAAGTACTAATGAAATTCAAAATCTCGAAACAATTTTCTTTCATCTCCTTAAATTATTTGAATTTGTGTATTTATGAAAAATAAATAATAGGATTTGAATTAATTTCCAATTATCCATTGATTACTAACCTTCTACTTCGTTCTAGCTAGATATTACAACTAATTTAACAATGTAATTGATCATTTTAGTACTTGAATAAAGCCTTTGATAAATTAGGAAAGATATTTTTTATTTAGAACCCGTTCATTTTTCGTCATTGTTATCTGGGTAACCAAGTATTTCTGGCGAATCGTCCCATGGAACCTTTTTCTCTACTAGGTACTGGCGGCTCGTGCCCATAGAACAGATGAAGTGCTGTACAGTGAAAGATACAGGCACTTCACCTGTTTCGTGGGGACGAGTCGCCAGTGCTACTAGGTGTAGTAAATCAGCCTAATAATTATTACACACTCTTTCTGAAATACCCTGTAGCCTATATGTCCATGGTTTCATTTATTTTCAAGATGATATATTCCAAACTCAAGAGCAGTGGCGTAACATACACCCCGCGATCTCCGCATCTTGGGAGTGGTAAGAGCAAAGGCTATAATTATTCATGATGAAGTACTGCGTTAATATGCTTGTATTTCATTCTTATCAGGACTAGACTAATAATATGAGTGGACTATGTCTATATCTAGACTTTCTGAAAAGTAAAACTAAAGTAATATGGCATAGAGAGACATATAAGGCTCGTATTTCAATAAATTTAGAATAAAGTCAACTGGTGGGCATACCCAATCCCGTATGTCTCCTGTCTATAATACTCGAATCCTATTGGCCAGCTCTTTCCCCCCGTGCTGAAATTTGGAGTGGGGGTCTCGTCCAATCATAGAGCTTGAACGAAGTCCTACTAGGTTCTGCCATTTTGTTTTCAAAGACAGACGTTTCATTCGCAAGCTGGCACTGTCTTCAATGCTCGATTCCTATTGGCCAGCTCTTTCCCACGTGTTGAGAGTGTGAGTGGGGGTCTCGTCCAATCACAGAGCTTGAACCGAGCTTCTCCTCCAAGTAGGTGTACTCCAGCTGGGATCCTCCATTTTAAAGACAGCCAATCTCTCAATCTTGTGAAACTAATTACATTCCCCCAAAATACTTCCAGTTCCATTATCCTTGTTCTAAATAGAATCAATATGTCACAGTTCTCAACAACATAAGTGGTGATGTTGTCATATATTATAATTTATCCAATAAATAAATATGGTGATATTTCACCAAATTGTTAACTTGTTTACAATTGAAAAATTATTAATAGACACATTTACTTTCATTCTACAAGTCATCATGAATGCATTACTTGCAATTCTTTCTGTGGGTGATGCCCACATGTGCTTTGAGCATGTGCCAGGGTGCCAATAAGCACTGGCGGCTCGTACCCACGAAAAAGGTGAAGAGTTCGTATCTTCTACTGTACAGCACTTCACTTGTTTCGTGGGCACGAGCCGCCAATGCCAATAAGTGGGGGTTTGATGAGAAATTTTGACTGCTTTTTAGGCAGTTGGGACAAACGGTTCCAAGTCTCCTCCAAAAGACGGCATTGGATCAACTAACCAGAAGAACACTTTCACGTTCTCTATGGTCCTCTTTCTTCAAACATCAATAAACAATAAGACCATCTCAAACAAAATTAACAAAAAATCATAATTGAAGAAGGGTACTGTGATTATTATTCAAAATATAAAAAACTATGATAAATAGTTTTTAGTCTTCTAGCTTTATATTAAAAAGTTTTGTTGTTGGGAACTATAGATATTGAGAGCTTAGATTAATTAGATATTGTATGGTAGTGAGTCAAATATTTCAATCAAAAGATGAGAGTTGATGAGAAGAAGACTCATAATTTAGTATCGAATTTTGAACCTGTTATCAACTGATATATAGTTCTGGTATAGGCCTAATATTGTGATAGCTTTTGATTTAAACAATAATGATTGTGGAATGGAATAAACAAAAATTTTTTGTAATTGTTTTATTTGTGTTTTTAAGAAAACTTCATCCTATGTGGCCATCTTAAGTTGTTCTTGGAATATTAACAATATGTGATAGTATCAACCACCTGTTGACCTCGTTGTTAATAGAATAACGCAATAAACAAAATTTCTATTTTTGTAAGTGTTTTATTTGCAATATACAGGTAAACTCCATCATTGTGTAAGATGTTCTTGATCTATATTGACAGCATTTGCTGGTATCAAACAACTGTTGCCCCCCTTGTTCATAGAAGAAGAATAACATAATAAAGATGAGATAGAACACTATATGTTTATAATAAAAGAGATTTCTATTACTGAAATTGTTTTATTTGCATAGTTTATGAATAAAATCCATCATTGTGTGAATTGTTCTTGATCTCTTGACAAAATTTAATATCATCAACCACCTGTTGCACTCATTATTCATAGAAAGAATAAGGCAATAAACGAGATTTGAATGTTTGTAAGTGTTTCAATTCCATATTTTGTTGATAAACTGCATCTTCGTGTAAGTTGTTCTTGAACTATTGATAAGATTTGAAAGTTTCAACCCCCTGCGACCCCCGCTGTTCATAAAATAGCACATAAGCCTCAGGAGTCACCACTTTGGAAACGCTAATAACACCCACATTGCTATCATTGAAGTAGTGCCACTGCTTAGCATCGGGATGCTTACAGGCTGCCGTATAATGTCCATACTGGGTTGATCCCATATGATTGGAAACTGCGTACAAATCGTAGATCATGCCCTGATCGATAATTTCTCGATCGTAGGTCGATACTCTCTCTCGATGATCATAGGTCGATACTCTTCCTTGATCATTGTCCGATACATTTTCAACTCGATCGTACTTCGATACTTTTCCTCTATCATAATTCGATACTTCTTCAACTCTATCATATGTCGATAAACTTCCTCGATCATTGTTTGATATTTTTTCTCGATGATCATTGGTCGATACTCTTTCTCGATTATACATCGATAGTTTTTCGAATCGATCATCGATCGATACTCGATCAGTGTAGGGCGTCAAGTCCAGCCCTTCAACCGGAAACTCGACGTTGACATTTAGTTTCCGATAGCGTTCCGTTGGCGAGAACCGTTTTAAATGCACTACCAACACTTTCGGAAATTTATGAATGGAGTAGCGTTTAGTACAGGGCCTAGTTTTATTGCAGCGTAAGCATTTCGCCATGTTGTCTCCATCGAGTGTCTCATCTTGCATGAAATAATCGAAACAATCGGACAAATGCAGCTGATTGCTATTAGGAGGATCTAGTTGGTATCGGCAGTGAGATATCCCAGAAAACTTCATAAGTTGTTGAGCGATGTCCACAGTTCAAAAAGGTTAGTGTCGACTTTAGTTGTCCCACAAACAAATTCACCACAAAACTGTTCTCAATCTGAAGATACTGGTTCCAGCTTTCGAGAGCCTTCTCAGGTTCTGGTAGGTTGTCAAGATCCTCAAACTTCCTTCTCAACTTTTTATCAGCACTGTTTACGTCCTTATGTAAACCTTCCAGAAGGTATCTCAAGAATTCCTGCGCATCCTGTTGACTGTACCCCATGAATCTGGGGGCAAACCTTTGGACCTGTGCCTTGAACAGCGCCGTATTCGCCACATCAACATTCCCGTTCCAAATTTCTTTCAAAAGATTTGCAAAGGCGACAATCAGATCGCCACGTGTTTCAGAGCGAATATCTTTCTTGTAGGCGTTGGATAGGATGTAAGAGCGCAGATGTCGTGTATTGGAAAGGCATTGAACAATTGAATTTAGGAAGCATGTGTTTCCTATGTTACGAAGTCCTGTCAAGCCCGGGGTGGGCTTCAACATTTGCCAGTAATTGTCCAAGTTGGTGGGCTTTAAGGATGTCATTCAGTCCATTTGTCAAAGCAGAAGGTGAATTATTTCTGTTGCTTAAAAAGCAATCTTGAAATTTTAAGTTTCAATTATGTGGTTTTCTCAAACAGTGAAGAAAATTCTGAATTAAACAAGAATAGTCAACTTCTTTGTCAATAAAATTGATTAATTTGAATAAATGAGCGATATTTCCCTAGAAGAATGTCTAGGAAATACTATGGTGTTGATCCTTTATGTTTGAATTGGTAAGTTATGATTGAAATGAAAGCGATCGTTCAGTTTCAAAACTATGAATCAATCATTTACGGTACTTTGAAAAAATGTAGCTTTCTCTTCAACGTCATATCAAGAACTCAAATATCAAAATAATTGAGAAATAATCCTTTAATTAGTTGTGATAGAATAGATTATAAATTCTAAGAGAATTTACCAATTTTTAGAGTTGACAATCTACTCCACTAAAAGAGGTCGTTCCTCTTCGATCATCTTCGATAAAATTTTAAAACTTTGAAACTCTTCTTAGAAATACTTTTCTTGAATACACAATGCCGATATCTATCGGATAATTTTAACACGGATTATAATAATGATTGAGGACTTTTAATAAATACGGCACAATGTTTGTCAATGACGAATAGAACTGAAATTTTACGGAAAAACTGTTTTGATTGGTGATGTTTGTAAATAATGTAGTTGGTGTGAATTTCAGTATGATTTGTATTCAATCAAATAATCATCTGATTCATTTAATTCTCATGTAATGTTATTTAAATCGGGAGCAGGGCTCTATGAACGTTTTTATCATTAATTCTGTTACTAGAACGTCTGTATAATATGATGGCTTCTTCTAACGGCGGATTTTTGATAAGCAGTTGTAGTGATACAAAAGTTGAAAATTGATACGCAATCGTACAAGAAGGAAGCTCATTGACAGCTATTTGCAACGTGGGGATGCAAAGTGAGTTAAGCTCATTTGAAAGTGACGAAAATTGGGAGAAAAATGAATATTGGCTTGTTATATGTCTGGTTGTATAACTGCTTGATTTAAGTGCTTGATTTTTTGAGAAAAATGAATATTGGCTTGTTATAAATGTCTGGTCATAAGTGCTTGTTATAAGTTCTTGATTTTTCATTCATCAATCAAAAAAACACCCCGAACTCGGTTTAAATGTTCTCTAAATCCTCAAAAATTTAGAAATAGAATTATCTTATTTCCTATATGGCGGTAATGAATGAATATTCTAGGTAACATTGCAAATTACTCGAATCAATAATGAGCTTTATTCCTTCCTGTAGACTATCAAATTTGGACTGTGTATCACTACAGCATATTAAAAATTTGCCATGTAAAGAGGGTTTTAGATAACATATTTTGAGGCAGTAAGGCACTATAGCCTTTTCATTCTTTATTTTTTTACAGCTAGAGTTCAATATTTTAAATCAATAATGCAAACTTCCAATATCGAAAGTTTTATATTCAACTTTTTATACAATGTACCGGTAAAATCTGTCTAAGCAGAGAAGAGCCTCTGGCAAGATGGGAAAATGACTCCGGCTTGGTCAATATTTGTTCAGGAATTATGAATGTTTCCTACGATTTGAGCTCAAATTGATAATTTTTGAACCAATATTGACAGAGCTTGAGTCATTCTCCCATCTTGCCAGAAGGTTTTCTTTGCTTGGACAGACTATACTATGTCTAGTCTAATCCATGTTATGTGGTTGAAATCAGGTGACGTCGCAAAAATAGAATATTCATCATGTTTTTTAATAGTGTCGATATTCACTGTAGATGATATTCTGACCCAATAATCGGAAGTAACAAGAAGTGAAAACTTTCCTTCAATGAGGTAAACCTCTTCAATGCTTGCATTATTCTACTTCAAATTATTGAGAATCTATTGGAAACAATGTACACACGGCTCAATCTGGGTAGCAAAAAGTAGGCTATAATAAGTTTTGCTTCTTTGATGCATTCTGAATTGATAAAATTGTATTAAGATCGAATAATTTATTCTACAAAAAATTGTTGGTTGCCTGTAAAGTCGGTATACGGGCGAAAGTTTTACGTGGCAACGACTTTGAGTGGTTTTAAAATTATTTTTATAATAAAACATATGATTTTTTTGTCAACATGATGGTTATGGCCAAACACTAACATGTGTATGCCTATCTCTCTCACTCTCTCTCTCGCTCTTCCACTTCCGGGTAATCACTTCCGTAACGCAGTTTCTTGAAGTGTCACCCAGCAAACCAATTTATAAGACGTTACCACGTCAATAATACAAATTTGAATTAAACGTTAGAGTGACGAAATACCTTTTTTAAATTTTCGAATTGAGCCATGGACACATGGCTTAATCTGGGTGGAAAAAAGTAGAATATTGTGGGTAAGTTTTTGTTCTATGAAAAGACTTCATCCAAATCGAGTATTCCATTCTCAATAAAAAATAAAAAAATCAAGAGTTAATTTTAAATTCATGAAAAATGTATTTCAATTTTCGAATTCAACCATGGACACACGGCTCAATCTGCGTATCAAGAAGTGGAATAATGTTTTGGTTCTATGATGAATTTATAAAATTTTATACAAATTCGAATAATCCATTCTCAATAAAAACTGTACACATTTTATTCAAGTGATAAATTGATGAAATAACTGGTCAGGGACGTATATTGTCGAGAATCCAGGGCAGATAGTAGCGCACCCTGGTGAAGATGGACGGATTCTTGAGCGGTTTTTTCCCCTCCATACGTTCACCATAGGACAACAGACCTATTTCGTAGTAGCGAGGAGGACTGTCGGGATCAATTTGCTTGACCACCATTAGAGGGCCTCCTGAGTCGCCCACAAAGGGAAAGCGTTCGTTAACAGTAGCCACACATACCTGTAACAGCACAATTCATTACTCTATGATATGCTGCGACTTTTCAAATGGGAAGACAATTTATTGTCAAACCCTAGATTGATTGAAAATCGAGATACCGGTTTCGGTTGCTACAAGTTAATCAATCTCTGGTGAACCAGTTTAGCAGCCAATTGGTTCACCAGTAGTGAATTAGTGTATCACAGATTGAAATTGTGTATCCTGTATCAGAGTTTAAAAAACAATTAATAATGTAGCAATTGAAACCGTTATTTCGATTTTTGATGAATCTGTAGTTGGACAATATCCTATCTTTTCATTTGAGTAATATGGATAACTACCACAGCTAGTCAACAATTTGATACACAGTAAATATTTTCAATCCTCTCTGTGAGTTCAACAGCATTATCATAGATCTGTCTTAACAATCAAAATTAATCACAATTAAGATCTGTAATCTACAGGGATAAACCCTGTGAAGCACATAACCTTACTCAATAAAAATAAACAATTAGTGAATTGGCAAAATTCTCCTCACTACGATTCAAATTCACCTGTGATTCTACAATGTGATAATCCTTGTATTTATAAGCCATTCTAAGCAAAGCTTCCTCACAGCTTGGGTTATCTAGGATTGGAACCGTCAGTTTTTGTAAGACAGATGGCGTGAGTACCTTTTTTCTATCTTCATCCGCTGGAAACCAATGGAATCATCGATAAATCAAACTTGATAAAATTAATGTTGAAACCTCTGATGAATGAGATTTCATCGAGTATCAATCTCGTAATGAATGCTAATAAAACTATAGGCCTATATCATAGAAACTGTAAGTAATTGAAGCAATAAGTAATAGGAGCCAAGAGTAATGGGAGCTTAAAGTAATAGGAGCTATAAGTAATGGGAGCTATAAGTGATAAAAGCTATATGAGTAATGAAAACTGTGAAGTGATATAAATTAATGTGAATAAATACTACGAGTAATATTGACTATTACCGTGGAGAGTACATTATTTATTTCAGAACATACATTGAACTACTTATCAGTTGAAAACACATACAATAAAGTGAAAAACTATTATCAGTTGAAAACAAACATTTGCCTTGCCTACAATGAAGTCTAAAACGATTTTCTTCAAAATTTCCAAAAAATATTATTTAAATATGGTGATTTTTCTTTTTCAATCTTTCCTTGATCCAGATACTGATATTCACGAATTCTCACACTCAAAAATGGAAACTATGATTTAAAATTTTCTACAGGTCGGAGAGAAGCAGGTACAAAAATGTATATAGGGATTTAAGAATATTAAATTACTACGATTAAAATTTCCAATACAAATATTTCGCAAAGCTTTCAAGCTCTACAGAGTACTAAATAAAATGTTAAAAAAATTACCCGTTTAAATTCATAAAAAAACAAGATATTGAACCTCTGATTTAACAAAAATTGCTAACAATTACTGAATTCAACGTTTAAAAAACATTTTCCCCCGACTAAATTCAATGGGAAAAACAAGACATTGCCAAACCTCAGATTTATAAAAAATTGAGATACCGGCTGATACTTCATTATTTCTCTTGTAAATTAAAACTGAAGATGAAAAATAACAGTATTTATACTGAAGCAAAAGGCTTGAACCAATCAGAGCGAACTTCTTTCATTGGCATATAATGCTCAAGCACCGCTATTGGTAGTTGCTTGAACCAATCACAGCAAACGTCTGCCATTGGCTCAGACACGCCCCTTCCCGATAAGGTGTCCATACAAACGTTACAAAATGTCGATTTAAACAGCAGAAATGGATGTTTGATTATTGTGTTAGCAAAAAACGGACTTTCAAAAATCGTGAAGAGTGAAACTTCTGTCTGTGAAAGTCTGTCCAAGCATAGAAGATATTCTGCCAAGATGGGAAAATGACTCCAGATCGGTCAATATTGGTTCAAAAATTATTAACTTTTTCTGCAAATTGTAGATCACAATTTGTCCAACGATTTCAAATCTGATTTATGATTTTCAATCGATATTGACCGAGCTAGAGTCATTTTCCCATCTTGCCAGATCGAATATCTTCTTTGCTTGGACAGACTATAGGCCTACCTTCAGAGGAAATAACATTTCCTATCAATTTTCAAGTGTAATACTGTACACAAAATTATTTTTAAAAATTTTCAATAGATTTATGAAAATCATAAAGTTTTCCTCACCAAATGCGTATCCTCCCCAACCTGCCACTTGAGCACTTTCACCGGCATAATCATGTGTCATCAGTGGTCCATGCTCCAAACATATTGGTGCTACAAAATCTGCCAAAAAAGGTACAAAAGTACGTAATAATTACTGTTATAGTAAATGAATAATCCTTTGAAAAAACAAAAATAATCTAGTTCTTCATAAGGAGAAATATAATATAAATGCAACCTATCAATAATAATATTATCAATGCTGGAGTAATACAGGATACATCATTTTTCAAATGGACAACACTCTAGTATAATATCAAAGTTGAAAGAAAAATTTGGGGGAATATGTTTCAAAGAACATGCAATTTGACTAAAATATATGTACGAAAAATATATAATCAAAATGATGTGCATTTTCATGCTGACAAATGTGCAGACGCTCTCAATTTTTAAGAATTAGGCCTACTGTAAGAGTATGAACTGTCCAAGGTAGTCATTGCATTCTGGCAAGATGGGAAAATAACTTCAGTTCGGTCAATATTGATCCAAAAATTATTAACTTGGTTTCAAATTGTATAGCAGAATGTTTTCCACAATTTGAGACTAGATCTATAATTTTAAAATCAATACTGATCGAGTTGGATTCATTTTTCTATCTTTCCAGAATGACTTCTTTGCTTGGACAATCTATATGACGCATGTTTTGTATGTACATTGTTTCAGTACCATACCTAAAGTACGGTATATACTAGTACGGTATATCTTTATAATTATACCCAGTTAATGGCACCATTCCTTATGAGTTTAACATCAATCAAATCAAGATATACATTCAACCGAATATCTACAGTTTGATTCCAAAAGTCACTGGCGGCTCGTACCCACGAAACAGGTGAAGTGTCCGTATCTTTTACTGTACAGCACTTCACCTATTTCGTGGGCACGAGCCGCCAGTGCCAAAAGTAGAAGTGGTTCAAAAATGAAAATTGAGTGAATGACTGATTGAGTCTGATCTAATCAATTGAATCAAGATCGATTTGTATAAGATATCTTAATACGTTATAAATAGAGCCTAATAGGACTCACAAACTATAACTGTTCAGCTACATTATTCCATTGAAAACTTGATGATAAATGAGTTTTCAATGTTATAGACCCTATTAAACATTACAATTAGGCTAATACAGACTATAATACCGTACAACATTAGTCTGTATAATGCTACAGAATACCGATATTCTACTTTCTAAAACATTTTCGAAACAAATTTGAAATTCACGCACTCACCATTGAATTTTATTTCACCTTTAACACGCATGAGAGTGATGTCGTTGCCAGCAGCCACCCAAAAATAATTGGGAGGAGTGATGACCTCTTCGATTTCAAGCGAAATGTGTTTCGGAGCACACACGCCGCCGACGCAATCCGGATTTTTACTTTTGTCAAATTCGCCTATCTTCACTTCATATCTAGAATACAAATATTGATTACTAGCCGGCAGGCTCGCTTCGCTCGCCTTCTCCGCCTAGCCAGGGGGCTCCGGCCCCTGGACCCCCGACAGTATCAGCAGTGTCAGTGAGTCAAACAGGCTCGCTTCGCTCGCCTGCATAACCTCTGTCAGTGTAAGCTGAGACAAACCGTTCAGAAGGGATTCAAAACTTATTGAACACAGCATTTCTGGACCTAATCTGGACCTGTTCACCTAATTTCAACATTTTCTACCAATTTACTCTCGAAAAATCCAAGAAAAATTCTAAAAAATAGTAAAACGCTAATATTGAGCGTAACCTTGGGAACTATATCGGACATAGTTTGAAACTTGATTCAATATCTTCCAAATTAGTTTATAAATAATCTCGCTGAACCATTGAATTTACAGTAAGGATTGGTCGTATCAAGGCGGAAGATATGCAACCCACAATACATCTACAATTTCGAAAAACCTGATTACTGGCGTAATCTTGAACGGATTTCAAAAATATCTTAACACAACATTTCTAGACCTTATCTGAACCTACCTACCATATATCAACATTTTCTACCGATTGGTTCTCGAAAAAATTGAGAAAACGCCGAAAACTATAGAAAAACTAAAATGTTTGGCGTATCCTTAAACAGTTCCTAAAATCCGTTCTTAGCGCGCGTCTAAACGTTCAACCGAACTGCCTGCCAAATTTGAACGTTTTCGGTTCAGTGGATTTTTAGTTCTGGTGATGAATGAATGAATCAGTCAGTCAGTCAGTCAGTGCCATTTCGCTTTTATAGATATAGATTTTCAAGCAAGTAGTTTGTTGATTTGGTCTAAATGAATTTTAATGAATTAAATTAATTTATTTTTATGAATTGAATAAATTCATTCTAATAAATTACTTAATAAATTAATAAAAATTGAAATAATAATGAATAGATTCGGATTAAATCGAATTGACTTATCTACACATATTTATGAAAGCGAAATGACACTTTCATTCATTCATCCATCCAATCATCAGCAGAACAAAAAATCCACAGAATATAATGCTTTAAAAGTCGGCAGATATGTTTAGTTGGACCTTGTGACCACTGGTGGCTCGTACCCACGAAACAGGTGAAGTGCTCGTATCTTTCACTGTACAGCACTTCACCTGTTTCGTGGGCACGAGCCGCGAGTGCATTGATTATGTCTAACATTGAATGGAAAAGAGAGATTTTGCTTTGCAATCACAAATAGGCAATAGCTCTTTACTCTGGTTACTTTGGTGTCATTATCGATATATTTTTCAAGAATTAATAGAATTTTTGATAAAATTTCTTGATCTTGTTTAAGGCTTTCCTTTGGATTTTCAAAGATATTTTCAAAAACGCTGATATTTATTAAAGTGACGTTATATATGAGCAGATACCCAATTATTTTATTTATTTATTATTATAATTATTCTTTAGAATTAATTAATTATTTTATAATAATTTAATTATTTTAAAAATTTAATTATTTTTTAATATTTATATTTTAATTATTTATAATTATTTTAATTATTCACTCATCATACACTCATTTCTCTCACAATAGATGCTGAGACCAATATTGAGGACTGTTGGGCTTCGGAAAAGTTATTAAAATAAAAAGGAAATCAATAATAGGATTGTATTGAATGATCTTACGTATTTTTAATGCTTCCAGTATTGGAGGTGCAATGTGCTGCAGTAAGAATGTAGTTTTTATTTATGATGGTTCCTCCACACTCACTTTCGACAATTGAGTTTGCATCTATCGAAAAAAAATGGATGAAAATCGAAAAATATTATTAAATTCATAACAATAATTATTGATTCTGGTTTGCATCATTATTGATACAGAGCGTAGTTTATAATAGTTCTATAGAAAAAGAAGTTGTTGAAACTCCAAAGATATTAAGATTCAAGTTTTTGTCATAACAATGTAAAATCACATATTATAAATATCTGAAGAGGGTGAGTGCAATACAATCTCCAATATGTGTAATATAGTCGGGCTGGTTGGGCAGTGGGCTAGAGCGTCACCAAGGTAAGTAAATCTACCAGGTAGGCTAGCGTCCATAAGAGCCCAGCAGTCCACTTTTTTCCTGCCGGATGACGTCACTAGTTTTATTTTTTACATTATGCTTTATACCTATATTTATGATTCGACAATCTAGGATGCATCTAGGATTCCAATTTTCCAGCTGTTCCACAGAGAATTGAAAAATAAAACATACCATGTAAAAAGCTCAATATCAATGAAAATAATTGTGAAAATATTTTAAAATGATGAATTAATTTATTGAGTATTATTACAGTCGAATAATGCTGAATAATGTTGTGATATTAGAGCAATATAATGCTATTGTTGTAATAAATTGGGGCCAAAGATTCGAGAAGCTGGCGCTCTCGTTGAGAAAAAAAATGAGCTTTGGTGGGTTCAAACTATGCGATTACGATTATAAAAATGGAAATAATCATATTTCACTACAAAACAACTAGGACAACTCAAAAATATTGTTTCCTTGTTAATTGGGATGTTCTCAACTCATCAGAATTAATCACAACAATACTATTCTTCAACACTAACGAAAATAGGTTATGTTTACATTTTCATCAGCTGTGCTTTTCATTTTGGGCGCTAGAGTACGACACTGTAGAAAAATAGTGACGTCGGATTTGTGAACCATAATTTCCAGGCGAATATCCCACCTGGTAAGATTTACTAGCCTTGGGGCGTCACAACCTTCAGTGCGCTAGCACTGCCGCAGGTCTGGGTTCGAATCCCAGTGGCATGGCTGTTTTTCACCTCATCTTCGCACTTAATATTCATTACCCACGCACAAGCTGAAATGCTTAAGTGGGCATCATCCGCAATTTTAAAAAAAAGTTGTCGTCTGGACAAGCAAAGAAGACCCTCTGCCCTCTGGCAAGATGAGAAAATGACTCCAGCTCGGCCAATATTATTTTAAAAAAATCTATTTTGGTAGTAAATAGTACGAATAGATCAGAATGATAGATAGTAGATCAGAATGTTTCCTAAGATTTAGACTAAATCAATAATTTTTAAACCAATATTGACCAAGCTGGAGTCATTTTCTCATGTTGCCAGAGGGTCTTCTTTGCTTGAACAGACTATACTGTTTAAATCTATTTTCTATTTGATCTTCATGAATTTCACTCTAGTCGTTAAAACGAAAAAAAATTGCGTACACATGCAATGCCAATGCTTTGATTATTGTTGTTTTGATTTACAAAGGGCGAAGCCCACATAAGCTCAAAGGCTTGTGCATGGGTAATGAGATGAAAAATGACAACTACTTCTCAGGTGGTCGGGACCTACGGCTTGTTTACTTTGTCTCAAGTTATCGTGAATAAGAAAAATTGTAGAAAATATAGGCCTGAGCTCTACAAAAACTTACGAATATGCGTAGTTTTAACAGAAGCCATCCAAGGAAATTCGCCAAGGCTGGCGTTTCTGCCTCCAACAATTCTCTGTAATGGAAAATTTAATCCGCATTTTTCGCCGTTTATCAAGTGGAAATTCGGGTGTTCAGGTGATCTCAGAGTAAAATTATAAATAATACACAATGTAACCGTCAGTGCAATAGTAGCACAGAATAGAAATAGTGAAATAGCGATTTCCATATAATTTGATATGAAATGAATGGTTATGTTTTTGAAATTTAGGAAGGTTAAGAACTAATTGCAATTAGATGAACAAAAAAATTGTGATTGAACATACCAAAACATCAATATTGTATCCAGCTGATATCTGCCAAAAAAAAATTGATAAAGAGATTTATGACTTTTGAAAATATATTGGATAATTATTTAAATTATGACAATTCAAAATATAAATATTTAAAGTATATTAATATAGAATTTGAATTGAAGAAAAGTATTCAAATTTTAATTGTATTTGAAGTAAGTTAAATTTGAAGTTTAAAGTTTTTTTGCAAATTATAAATTTGTAGATTCGTGGAACTAATAAGCACGGAAACCAATGTAGAAAGCTAACTGGACTTCAATTATTCTTTAATAGATGACTTCAGTAGGATAGGCGGTTTCGTCTGTCTCTTGTAGGTGCTGTAACCAGGACTTCCTAAATATCTCCAAAAGGTATTTAGGAGGTCCTGCTCTAACCTACTAACAGCTGATGTAATTCATCTATTGTCTCTTTCGATTTATGAAACGTCATCAAGGCATAGATAACTGACAACTCCAATTGATAACATCAGCTGTTGGAGTACAAGTTTTTAAAGTGTTATCAACCGTTTCGCTCTTGCAGACCGCTCTCAAACTGTCCTGAGGTAGCTGAGAATCAATTACAGACACTTGCAAATTTCCAATTTTGTTGGAATCTATACTATGAATGATGAACTTATTATTTCGAGCTGTTGACTGAATTTTTTTATAATAAATTGATAATAATTGAATACTGGTAATAATTATATTATTACCATTTATTGTATTTTCTACGCTTTTCAAATATAGAAGATCCCCACAAACACTCATAATAAGAAATATGTTCACATATTTATTTTTACATCAATAAATACATCAATACATCAATAGGGGTATTTTTACCCCTATTGTTTTAGGGGTTCGATCATAGTCCAAAATAAATTATTCATTCTTAGATAAAAAAATCATTCATTTTCTAGGGTTCCAAATTGTCCAGAATCCATTCAACGTATTTGCTAAGTCTGGTGTACACTGTTGGTGACTTTGATTTGGGCGTTTCTTTTGCGTAACCGCCAAAAGATACGAGGCCAATTTGATAGTGGCGCGGTGTGTCGGAGTCCACCTGTTTCAGCAGCGTTAGAGGCGAACCAGAATCGCCCACATACAGAACCTCATCTGACACACTGCCGGCACATATCTGAAAATCAATCGATGGAATATTAGAATCAGTTATTGGAAAATAATAAAGAATTTATTGTTTTTGTTCTTGTTCTTGTCCTTGTTGTTTTTGTTGTTGTTGTTCTTCTTCTTCTTCTCTTTCTTCTTCTTTTTCTTTTCTTCTTCTTCTTCTTCTTCTTCTTCCTCTTCTTCTTCTTCTTCTTCTTCTTCTTCTTCTTCTTCTTCTTCTTCTTCTTCTTCTTCTTCTTCTTCTTCTTCTTCTTCTTCTTCTTCTTCTTCTTCTTCTTCTTCTCCTTCCTCTTCTTCTTATAATTTTTCTCATTCTTCTTTCTCTCCCCATTTAACATTACCATATCTTAAAAATTCTAATTAATAAAAAATGTCATGATCATGAGAAAAGTATCCAATGCGAGGTTATTATATCAACTAACTAAACTGAAGAACTAGAATGACATGATTTCGATCAGTTGCTCAGTCATTGCTCGCGTATGATTGGCTGAAGGCGTGGCTAGTTGGAGGAGGAGCCTTGTGGCACGACCAATAGCATTGCGTGAAGACTTTTGAGGCGTTTTCATTGTATTCTTGTCTGATTGGCTTGCAATTTTTGGGAATGATCACATTCAGTACTATTTCATTCGTGAATAGATAAATAAATTTCCAACTTTTAAATGATTGTTTATCTCATTGATTGTTCATTTTAGATTTGAACCAAACCAATCATGCACTGTAAACTATTAGAATTATTATTATTTTTCTTCTTCTCCTTCTTCTTCTTCTTCTTCTTCTTCTTCTTCTTCTTCTTCTTCTTCTTCTTCTTCTTCTTCTTCTTCTTCTTCTCATCCTCATTCTTATCCTTGTTCTCTTATGAGAAGTGTTCTCATATCCTTGTTCCCACTCTAATTATTGTTCTCAAATCAGCTGATTTGGGGTGTTTTTTCATACGGTACACACATGCCCGGTTTTCCAAGCACACACAAAGTTGAGGGACCCTCAAATTTAGATGAGAAGCTGTCATTTTCTATGGGCATAATGCCCGGGTTTTCCAAGCACACTCAAATTTGAGGGACCCTCAAGTTTACTACAGTTTACTACATTTCGCATGCTTATCATAGAAAATGTCAGCTGTTCATCAGAATTTGAGGGTCCCAAGTTTTTGGCTGTCACAGACCGAACTGCCAGAACTGCATGTACTTGTATAATATACAAGTCATATTATGACCGAACTGTCAGTAAATGAAACTTATGAACTGCTAGTTTGAACTGTCAATGGATGTGGACTCACTCCGTCAATAGTTACTATGATTTTACTGCTATCATTCAAGGTGTATAGAATAGTAGTCTACTACTCTAAACACCTTGGCTATCATTAGCTATGGATTCATTCCATTAATAAAACTCTTGATAAAAGAATTTTATCACTCTAACCTGTGAGTTGAGTACAGTGGGAGAATTCCAAGAATGAGGCGGTGTGCTCTGCTGTACACGGGTGCGACAAACTTGTTCATTCAGAATCGAAACAGTGAACTTCTGAATCTCGTTTGGACAAATCGGTTTATCGTATTCAGTGCCAGCTGTAATTCGAATCAAATTACGGCAATTATCAGAAATATTTCATTCTACTCATTAGAATAATGCCGGGTTTTTCCAAGCACACTCAAAGTTGAGGAACCCTCAAATTTTGATGAACAGCTGACATTTTCTATGATAAGTATAGGAAATGTAGTAAAGTGTAGTAAACTTGAGGGTCCCTCAAATTTAAGTGTGCTTGAAAAAACCCGCCATAATAAGTCTATTTCTTATAAGTCTATAAGTCTTATAAGTCTTTTTTTTCATATAAGTCTATTTCTTAGAATAATAATGTATTCATTCAAGATGGGTGAGTAAGAATAAGAAGAATGGAATAAGTTAGAGCACAAATGTGGTCAATTCCACAAGAATAAGTTCATTCAGAATCAAGAGGACCCGAGTTCAAGTCCTGACCGGGTGCAAACATCTTTGACCACAGCACAATCACATAGATACGATCACCCCGTCGTCCAAAGATGGTAAGCCATCGTTCAAGACTGCTTGAAACCATAGATTAATGATATAAGTATATTATTCCCATATAATTATGTTGTCTTATATTATTCCTCTGTTGAAACTTAGTCGACATCTCTCATCATCATCCCTCTCATTACCCACGCAAAGACCTGGGAGCTCATGTGGACATCACCCTTGGAAAAAAAGAAGAAAAAATCTATTTGATTGATCGACCCTTCTCAAAACAATTTCTCTACGGCTGACATGAAGTATATAGAAGCACTGGTGGCTCGTGCCCACGAAACAGGTGAAGAGCTGTACAGTAAGTAAAACGTACGGGCACTTCACCTATTTCGTGGGTACGAGCCGCCTGTGTATAGAAGCCGATGATACAGATCATAAATGAGACAGATCTAAGTCAATAATCACCCGAAACCATGAAATAACCAATTTTTAAAGATAAATTCTCATTTTCTCACCAAATTTGTAAGCTTCAAAGCCGGCCACTTGCCCCTTCTCACCATCGTAATGTTGTTTCAGTAAGTCACCATGTACCAAACAAATCGGAGCCACCAATTCTGTCCAAGAAAATGTACAATTTTTTGAGAAACTAGATTACAAGTGGAGAATATATGAAAACAATAACTCCGAAATTGAAATAGTGTGAGAATAGAGGGTCTGTTATCGTAAAGAATGATAAGTCCAAGACATAAGTTTCAAATAAATCATATGGACTGATTATTTTTTTGACTATTTTATGGATTTATTATTTTTCTGATGGATGAAAATTAATTTACAACTTTGAAAATGTGTAGGAACAATCATTCACATTATTTTGCGACGACCGTTTCGAAATTTTTTCTAGTCAGTCCGATGATGTCTCACAACAAATCATTTCAGGGGCGAGGCGTGACTTTTTGGCTCGGTCATCTCCAGGAAAAATTTAGTTCTGCACCTCATCTATTTCATCCCCCTCTCCTACCCAAAAGATGATTATGTTCCATTCCAGGCGATTATTTATCGAGCCAGATAACAATATTAAATGATTTTGGATTTTAGATTTTTGATGATCATCATTTATACAAAGTCATTGAATTAGTTGACTACGAGTATGTTCTCCACTTCAGAGAGCATTGTCAAATGAGCTAAAGTCACTTTGCAACCCCTCGTTGCGAACTTTTGTCAATGAGCTTCCTTCCTGTACGATTGCGTATCACTCTTGGACTTTTTTGACAACTGCGTATCAGAATCCGCCGTGTAAAGAGGCCCCAAGAATTTCCTGCAGTGTTTGAATTCGAGATTGATTGCTGTAATTTTTTAGCAAGTAGTGATAAATATTTGAATCTAGTGATTTGAGTGTATGATTATTAATTTACCATTAAAGTCGAATGCTTCTTCGACCCTGATCAGGCCAATGTCGTATCCATGTTTATACTCATCTCTGTAATCGGGATGCACGATTATTGTTTCTGAATTGTGAGCGATTCCTTCCTCAGAGCTTGTACAGACAGGGAGGTATACCTTTGCGCTGCAACAATTGTGCTTTACAGTAGGATAATTAAAAAGTTAATTATTTTTCAACCAATTTTCTCCACTATTATTGAAACTAATAATCTTAATTTTTTATGACTTGATCGGGCCACAAATGAAGGACTATATTGTAAATATTGATGAATAATTATACTTGCTTTAGCAGCTCCTTTTCGCGACTCAAATAAATCGTGAGTGAGCTACAAAGCAAATATAATTATTCATCAATATTTAGTACTGCAGTTCAAAAAAGCATGGACAACCTCAACAATCGCCTATATTGTAGGTTAAAGGATTTACGAAGGTCCTTTATCAGAGGAGACTGAAATATTAGATTGGGAGAGGAAAAAGCTTTCTTTTTCTAAGTTGACAGTTGTTTGAGTTGCAGCTGATGTAGAACATGATAGATTTTATGTAATCTATGCGCAGCACTGGCGGCTCGTATATATAGGTGAGGTGCTGTACAGTAAAAGATACGGGCCCTTCACCTGTTTCGTGGGCACGAGCCGCCAGTGATGTGCAGCAGACAGTTTCCTATGTGTTACGTCAAAGCAGTGAATATAAAGTATCTCTCCATATTCTTTGGTCAAAGCCATATTCTCAACATCTAGAATCAATTTTATTCAATGTATCAAAATCTATGTTAATATTCAATTCAATTTATGAAAATAGAAATAGCTATGCAGAATGACCGTGAGCGCGTATGGAAGATAATTTTATAGACTATTCTAAAATAATCTAAGAGAATAATGAACTTTAAAACTTAGGGCTGTTTAAAATAATTGAAAAATAAATAAAATACTATTTTTATCCACATTGAGAATGGGCTTATGTGCCGAAACATGTATGTGTTTTTATAATTTTAAAGTTTTCAAAAAAGGGTGTTTGATTTTTATTTATTTTTCAATTCTAAGAGAATATACTGGAAGAATGAAAATTACGACTTTTCTATATTGTTGAAGAGTGAATTGTTTCTTTTTCAGATTTCTACTATCGTATGATTGCTGGTTTGACGTGTAGGCCTAATGGGATCGGACTTTCCATGCTAAGAGCCAAGCAGACTCAGGAAAATCAAAACAATTATTCAATAGATACAAAAAAGTTATCGATATTCTTTGTGCTCACAACAGAATAATAATAAACGGTAGCAGTGTTGAAATCGTCAATTAAAGTCAAAGATATTCAGGTTTTTCATTGCTGTTATATGATTACCGTATTGATTTCATTCAATTCAATATTACGGGCTTAGAATGTAGTGAATCCAATATTTGATTCAGAAATAATGGAATTCTATCATCAAAGTAGTTGTAATGTAAGTGGAAAATTCATCCAAGACTTTGTTTCTTATGTTGAGCAATTTTCATATTATAATAACATCACTCACCTAGATACGTGTGTATTCTTCTTATCAGTTAAGCAGTGAGCAGCGGTGAGAACATAGTTTTCATTTAAAATTGTCCCCGCACAATGAGAGGTTTCGGAAGAAGCATCAGAATCTATAAAGTATAGTGAAAATCGTAAATTTAGAATTCACAGACAGTAAGAAATCCATATTTGTTAATAGCCTAATACAAACTTGTTATAGTATATTATAATTATTATGAATTATGATCTGTTGATTGAATTCAAAATTACGAGAAAAAATACCTAATTTACCATTAAGAAGTTATCTCACTACATTTATTCAAGTCGTAAATACTGTTAATGGAGATGAATAATATGATGGAGATCATATTATAATGATGTGAAATGATACAATGAATCATGAGGATGAAAATATTGAATCCATCGATGTAGGCAATACCAGAGCGATTTATTGAGTCACAATCAAGAATAGTCTGTTCAAGCAAAGAATAGGCTACCCTCTGGCAAGATGTTAAAATTACTCCATCTTGATCAATATTGGTTCAAAGATTATTGAATTGATCTTAATCGTAGGAAACATTCTGATCTACAATTCGAGACCAAATCAATAATCTTTGAACCAATATTGACCGAGTTGGAGTCATTTTCCCATCTTGCCAGAGGGCCTTCTTTGCTAGGGCAGACTTTAACACGATTCGGCGTAACACATGTAAGATACAATGTATTGGAGTTTGTTAGTTATAATAAACAGGGTTAGTTAAAGGAAGTCGGAAAAGCAGAATGAAAATAATAACTTTTTCTTTGATTGTCATCCAAGCAGGTTATTCATGATCTTCTCTTTGAAATGTCAATAATCATATAAATTACATAGTTTTGGACATTGAGTGATTGGAATAATCTATTATTATACAGTATTAATTTAATCAATTTTATAATTCAATCATCTACCTCTCCTGATACCTACCCAATATTCAATAGGCCTCATCTTCATATTCTATTATTTATCTCCTAGTAGAATTATTTATTTGGTAATGGAAAAAACTTACTCTTTTCAACTGAAATGAGAACCATCCAAGGAAATTCCCCCACTAAAAGAGGTCCATCATCGGAATTCTCATCTTTTGTCGATAATCCACATTTCTCTCCGTTTATCAATCCATAGTTCTGGTGATCCACTGATTACATGCAAATTGATGGGTGAATGGAACAGAAAAGCATTAACTTACTGATAAATGTATATACTTTAAGTGATTGGAACCGGAAAATATGTAGAATATTTGAAGAACAAGACTAAGAAATATCTTAGAATATCATTGTTTCAAAGTATATGCATCAAGAGCACACAAATTTACTGAATGTTATGATACGAGAAAATCCATCTCATTATTATTCATAGTAATAATGATAAAATACATTTCATCTATTATTCTATCGTACCTACATAGCATCAAAATTCGATCTAATGATAGGAGATAATACTGTTTCGGTCAGACCTCAATGAAATCCATCTCGCAATGCGATTGGTCGCCCCACTAAGCTCCTCCTTCCATTGGCCACGCCTCCAGCCAATCACAAACAACCAACACGGTATAGTATTTATCCAAGAAAATGGCGGTTGGCGAATGACTGTTATTAAAGCTCAGCTCTGTCAGGACAGTCTGTAGTCGGTAAGCGATCTTAAGAGCGTATTAAGTCGAGAGCCTCAACCTCAATAAACCGTTCGCATCATGCAGACAGCTTTCAGACTGTCCTGAAAGAGCTGAGCATCACTGGCGGCTCGTACCCACGAAACAGGTGAAGTGCCCGTATAGTTTACTGTGGGTTTACTCGTGGGCACGAGCCGCCAGTTCTGAGCATTTATTAACACACATTCACCGACAGCCAGATTTTCTGACAATAGCTATAATAATAACAGTTTAAATGACTTTTGCTAGTTCATTTATTCGCTGACAGATAGCGTTGACTACTTTCACATGTATTGGAGTAAGGAGTTAAGACATAGAAATATGAGTCACTTTCAATGGGCTACAATATTGCAAAACAATGATGGTGAGGGAGGATGAGGAGGAAGAGTACAAGGCGAAGGAGGAGGAGAAAGAGAAGAAGGTGGAGAAGGAAGAAAAAGACGATAATAGGAGACGCGAATGAGAAGGAGCAGGAGTAGAATAAGGAGAATAGATGTAGAAAGAGGAGAATAGAAGTCTAATAACTATTTTAGAAAGTGGAGTTCAACTCATTTAGCACCTGTGGGTTTGAAATATTCTAAAACAGTACAATCTATTGCAATTACAGTGATCACAATTAATTGCAATAATTAGAGCAATTCTATTGATAATGAATTAAAAACGGAGAAGCTTTAGTATGGATACGACAATGAAAGATTATTAACACGGTATAGTGATACCATAGTAACACGGTAGGACTGTAACTCGAATAATGATTATTATTAATAATTAATTATTATTAATATTAATTAATATTATTATTAATATTATTAATTATCATTAATCAATTAAAGCATATTGTATCATGACTTACAAGCTCCGGTAAAAATGAGTCCCGGCAAAAATAATAAAAGATTCCTACTAATAGCTTGTATAACCATTTCAAGATATCTCCCTGTAAATTCGAGTAGAACCAGGCTATAACTTACAAAGTCAAATAGGCTATCATGAATTCAAATTTTAATAGAACTTACAAATTGAAATTAATCGTGAAGTATGCCAGTGGAATATGGTTGAATGATTTCTACACAATTGAAAAGATTCTATTTCAATCCACTAGGGAATTATTGGAAAGAGTTGGTTTATGACATGAGTGTCTGCTTTCAATTAATTCTTATGTTCAAGTACTATAAATTCAATAACGTATGAGTTTTTCAATCACTTCTGTCAATGGAAACGAGAAAATCACCACTTATTCAAGTCTATTGAAGCTACTCAATTTTTGTTTGAAACTTGTTGAAATAATCAACTAGGCTTACTACCCGGTAGTTGTTTAGCTCGCCAGTAAATTCCATTCAAACAGGGGTTCATTGCTCATTAAATCACTTGATAGAGTCTTTTGAATTATTAGATGATTTGAAAAAAACTTTGAATAAGTAGTTATTCCATCATCTCAGCCACTGGCGGCTCGTACCCAAGTGAAGTGCCCGTATCTTTCACTGTACAGCACTTCACCTGTTTCGTGGGCACGAGCCGCCAGTGATCTCAGCTCAAATTTTGTGTGCGATTTTAAATAAGGTACAGTATTGAGTTCGGTCATTCTGTGAAATCTGCAAAGAAAACCTTGCAAAACCTGGTTACTGGCTTAATCTCAGAAGGCTTTCTAAACTCTTTAATACAACATTTTGAGACGTAATCTGAATCTGTCTTCCAAATTTCAATTTTTGAAAGGAAAATAGGTAGGGAAAGGCAGAAAAACGCAGGTATTGGATGTATTCTTAGGAAGTTTCGAAAGTACGTTTCCAATGGATGTTTAAAGGTTCAACTGGAAATGCATGTCAAATTTGAACACATTCAATTCAGTAGATAGTGAGTTCTGCTTATAAGGGAATGAATGACTGAATAAATGAATGAGTGAATGGGTGAATGAATGAGTGAATGGATGAATGAGTGCCTGAGTGAATGAATGAACATCACCATTGAAACCGCCTAACTTTTTGGCGTCAGCTGTAGCCTGTGAAAAAAACAGTAGAATTCTATCAATTAACGGGTAGTAATGTAGGTCAACGTATAGTGTTTTCAAGGATGGGAACAATTACTGAAGTTTATTGTCCGCGAAAAAATGCTCTTCATTGTGAACGTAATTGGAGATTCACTCTTGTCTGATAACTTACAATATACACGATTCAAGGTTCATACTTTAGGTACAAGGTATACTAGACTTTTAATCATTGTTATGAATTATCCCAACGTGCATTCGGAATATCATTGATAAAATGATAAATTAACTTCGTAATGATGTTATCGCTGGAAAGTCAAATTGAAAACACAATAATTTGTATAATATTTTATAGGGAATCACTCTTTTAATTTATCTTCTTCCTACTTAAAGGAGCAATAAGGATGTCTCCATTCCACTTCATCCCACTTATAATCACCATATAACTGACTACTTATTTTATACAATATGATTTCAATACTTACAATAATCGAGAAAAATAATAGAATAAATTGATATCATACGAAACCGAAACTATAATTTTCTTCCCTAGTAAACTCAAGTAGGCCTACTCAACATCTGCAAAAATGTAATTTTTCCAGTTTTTCATAGTGTTCTTATAAGAATAATTATAGTGCTCATATGCTCAATCACTATTCTTGTCATATTTTTTGGTACAACCGTAGATATAATATTCTATGTATAGTATTATATTATTTAATATATATATATAGTACTATATAATATTTATATGTATAGTTAGTCTATGGTACAACATATTTCTCAATCAAATGCAATATAAAAAATTAAAAAATTCCTTTTTCCATTAATAAAGCAAAATTGAGAAATCGTTGATCCCAGCACAGTTGCGTTTTCACCTTCAAGAAGCAATCTGATTGGGCAATGGTTGAATGGCCGCCATCTTTCGGTTTCGACCAATGAGCAGCAAGATACGAATTCACGTCACTTCAGAGTTGACCAATCACACAGCCTCATTCGATCAATCAGCAGCAAGTTACGGATTACGTCACTTCAGAGTTGACCAATCACACTGCCTCATTTAAACTGGACCAATGAGCATTGCGCTCTGCTCAAAAACAAATTTTAATGATTTATTTTCACATACGGTACTTTTTTCAAACTTATTCCTTGAATTATACTTATATTGATGACTAACGTACGGTATATTGATATATTTGATGGATTTGCGTCTCTTGATATTTTCTTACCTTTAGCCATAGAGAATCAGGCCCAAGGTTGTATCTACTGTATTTAGGAATATTTTGCCTATCTATTCATCTTCTACCTAAGACAGTGAATTGAAAAAAATTTTCATGAACGATTGAAGTCTTCTTTAAATTACTTAAATAAATCTGCCTTAATTTAGAAAATGTTAAGGTACTCACTCAAAAGTCAATCAAAAATCTTGGAGATCTGGGAGTAATTCAATGGAAGCGTGAATAACGTTTATAACAAGAGATTCCACGATAATTTGACATGATAAATGGCTCAACTACCGAAAAATGAAAGCTCGCATGTGAATAAACCGTACCTCAGACTATTAGAGCGTTTCCACAGTGATAGAAATGGTAGTTTAACTAGAAATTGAAGAGCAATCAGTAGGCTACATTGTACGGTAGGCTACGCTAGACAGTCTTCATGCTTTGGTTCAACTACCTTTTTATGTTGTTTATTATCATTTGATGTCAGTATTTTTACAGTTCTCACACAGAATTCTATAAGTTACGGTATAGTCTCCTGGTGAAATAAATAGGAAAAATAAGTGTGGAGAGAGAGACAGAGAGAGTGTTAATGGGAAAGGAAGGACTCACATGATAGTATAGTACTCACAATCGGGACGATAATGTATATAATAGTACAGTATAATGAAAGAATATAGTTATACTGCACTCAATATACGAAGGATCGTCTCTTGCAACGAGGTCATGGAGTATTCCTTTTTCTAGGAACTTTGTACCAGGTGCAAAAGCAAACCGAAAACGCTGCAGAAAGGATACTCTTGTCGTTGCTCTGTCGTCTGTGGTACGGTGACTCTATTCTTCCAGAGGATGTGTTTTGCCTGCAGGCAATAAAATTTAGTTGTTCAATTACTAATTGATTGTTTGTCGAAAGTTTATAATATAATTGTGTGTGTATCGTTCCAATACCGGACAATTTTGAATGAAAGTCTACTGTATTTTAGTAGCCGAAGAGTAAAAAAGTTTTGTTAGGTTATGTTGTTTTGAAATTTTGGAGGTCAGCTTCCATCCGTGACGAGTGAGCAGAAGGACAATAAACCAACCGGTTTTCTATTGTTGTGTATTTTTAGTTTAGTTTTGTGTCTTGTTTTGTGTTCGTGAACGTGAACTTTGGTTCGTGTGCGAGAGAGTTTCTCTTATCACTTTTTCATTCACACGGGATAAAAGTATTGCAAGATGTTTTTGATAAGGATGTCATCGGAGAAACTCGATCTAACTTACTAGGTACGTTGAGAACTAAACAAGTATTCTACCTTTACCTCCTTGATTTTGATTTCCAGTAAAAATATGTTGATTAAAGTTATATTTACAACAAAATAAGTATGTAAATATTGTACCGTAGACTATTTGAAACTTCTAATCGAAATTAGTATCATCCTAATATTTAGGTTAAAAGCTTAAGAAGTTCAGAATTTTTTTCTCAAAAATGAATAATCATCTCTTAAATTAAGCTTTATGACATTATCAATATGAGCCTGAGTTAGTCAAAATTACGAAAAATTCTAGTCCAATCCACTTTTCAGAGGACTGAATTCTAGTTAAATTCTACTAAGGAACGGACAGGCTACTTTTAAAAACGCATAATTCATGGATACATGGAGATAAGAACGAAAGAATAGAAAGTTCCACTGACTAGAGAAAGAAAGGTTTTCACAAAACTTTCTAAGCTTAGAAAATAATATAATTTTAGATAGAAATGTTCGAATCATTCATTATTCTCAATCAAACTGAATAGGCTCAGAGATGAAATAGATACTTGAGAGACCTTTTGTAGTTCATTATTAAGTTATTCTATAAAATAGATAATGATCTAATAAGAACTAATTGTAAGCTGTAATGATCATCTAATTGTAATCACTACTCAATTGTAATATATAGGCTTATTTGTATTTATATTGTTCTAGCAAATGCTACAGGAAAGATGATTACAGTCTACGAGAGGACAAATGACAATTTTCTATTACTATTTTTTATTATGAAACTGTTCCTGAGCTGATCGACTGAGCTGTAGACATGTCTACTAGATTTCACAAGTTAGTATTGCTTCTACTTATTCTTCCATGGCTAACTTTTTGCAAAATTTATGCATTTATATATTAGTTATATAATAACTTAATACATTTCAGTAGGTTTTGCTAGGTTGTTTTTCAAGTAGAAAGGCCAACATGAATCAGGTTGTTAGATTTCTGTCGTAAAGAAATAAATAAAATTATTTCTTCCGTTCAAATTATTGAAAGCCATTATGAATATTAACTATCATCAAATTATGAATCTAGTCATTGTTTTATATCAAATTTTAAGAGTTGAAGACCTACTGTTTTGTTAGTAATTAACTTATGTATGTACGGACACATTTATTAAAAATGAAGATCCAGTCCTTAGTAGGCTAAATGCCTAAATGTTATTCATGATATATAGCTGATGCAAAAAGCTTGGGTGGTTTTATCTGCTCCAACAGCTGATGTTGTCAGTCTTGAATTATTCTTCACAAGTTTCCAAAGTATATAGACTATGCTACAAAGTTTATTCACGCGAACGGTGTAACTTGCCTAATTTATTCAATTTGGAAAATATAGGATTCAAGCTCATATATTTCGTAATGTACTTAGAAGAGTGAATGAGTCCTCATTTCAAAATTTCGAATAATAATTGAAAATAGTCAATCTATCCGTGGTTATTGCAGACTTTTCCATGTTTTCTCTAAGAATTTCAAAATTTCTGCATTTTCCTCCAGAGCTGCTCAAGATGGCATGCTTGAAATTCTGCGTGAAGCGACCAAACGTGACTGCAACGCCAAAGATGAAGACGGTATGACGCCGACGCTGTGGGCCGCCTTTGAAGGCAATCTGGACGCTTTGAGGTTGCTGGTTGGAAGAGGGTGAGCCTATTATCCTCAACCATAAGCTTCTTATTTGAAATTTATCAATTATGACATAGTCTGTCCAAGCAAAGGAGACACTCCTTCAAAATTGCAGCTTTTCAATGCTGCCACCAGTCGAAAATAATGGTTAAAATACTCCCACTCATCTGTCTCTTTTCACATCTCACAAGTTGTATGTTGGCAGAAGTGATTTTTCACTAAAATTTCAAGATCTGCTCATGCATAGTTGAACTCTCGCTATAATCGGTTATTTTGAATGAACATCTTCTTTGCTCGTCAAGACTATAAGTTACCAGAGATACATTTATGATTAATATGTGATTTCCCGAATTTGTAAGCGGTACGCCGCTACGACTATGAAAACTGAGCTATTGAGTGGTAAACGAGTGAAATGTCTCTTTTCATTCACTTTGAACGAGAATGGTTTTAGAGAAGCAGCAGAAGCAGACAAAAAATTCAATGTTTATTATTTGTATTGCATAGGATATTTTCTGCTAGTGCACTCCATTTTCATCTCTTGTTGATAATTTTTTTACCAAATTTAATTAAAAATCATTGAATCTTTGAAATCGAGATAAAGGCGCGGCCTAACCGAAACAATCGTATCGGTTCCTACAGATTTAAAAAAATCAAATTTTAATAGCAGATTATCTTGTAAATTACTTATTTTCTCTTAGCGCTAACTGTATAACTGTATTTATTAAAATAAATTAAATCAAAGTACCCTTTTTTAGAATATTTTTAGATTATCTTGTTATAAATCGTATTTTTCGAAATCTGTTTTTTTTTTGTTTCAGTGGCGACCCGGAGAAATGCAACTACCACTTTGGACAGTCGGCTCTGCACCTGGCATCCGCCAAGGGCCACCTGCCGTGCGTCACTTTTCTGGTTAGTGAAACAAACAACAACAAAATACTGGCGGTTGACAAATGTTTCTTATCAAACTGGCAGTGATAGTTGAACAATAATGAACGTTGAACGATCGAATAAATTGACAGTGGATGTGATTGTGGACCCTTAGTGTCTTTAAACAGTTTCTTTATGCAAACTACCTTGTTCAAGTCCTGGAATTGGTTGTATCGTTCTATTATTCATGGTTTCCTACTATAGTCTATACAAGCAAAGAGAAATTTTAACAAGATGGGGAAATGGTAAAGAAATTTGATTTCAAATTGTAGATCAGAATGGTTCCTACAATTTGAGACCAAATTCATAAGTTTTGAACAAGTATTAACCGAGCTGGAGTCATTTTTACATTTTGTCAGGATGTCTTCTTTGCTTGGACATACTTCATTAGAGATTCACTTAGCCTATTTATTTATTTATTTGAGAAAATACAATAAACTTATTGTATTTAAATACAGACAATTGAAAACGATACAGGCAGTCCAAAACGGGGTTTTCCAAGTTTCTATGAATGTTGTATACCATGTTGTAATGGTTTATTCTTATGTTATTCGAATTATTTTTCTATCTATGATTTCAGGTGGCATTCGGTGTGAATGTGTGGCAGCTGGATCACGACTCACGCACGCCCATGCAGCTGGCAGCCGCGCACTCCCGCCATGCCGTGTTGGATTATCTGGACAAGGCCGCCGCTAAACAGGAGGCTGCTAACAAGTAAATTAATAAATTTGAAAATAAATAGATAATTACGAATTAACAAAGTTTTATTGCCATTGAATTCAACAAAAATAAATTTTTCAATTGTTGAGTAGTTTTGAATGTGATATTGAGGTAGGCCTACAGTTATATGATTGTAGGTGGTCATTAGTCCATATTATTGGGGGTTGAGTAGCTTATAAAATAAGGTATGAGAGTGGTATTCCTTGATATGATTCACTGAGATTCGAATGATAGAAAGTTCTTCCGATTCAAGAGAGTTCGAAACACAAAAAATCACTAAAAACCAACAAATTAAAAAGCTATAGAGAAGCCATCTTTGATATTTATTTTTCTCAGGGCTACCTATCAATGTTTTCTATTTGAAATATGAATCACAGTACACTTTTGATATCATTTCCATTTTATAAGCTGAAATGTGTAATACTGGAATAAAAATAATTTTAAAAGGGTACTGTGATTCATACTTTAAATAGAAAACATGTATAAAAAAGTTTACAGAAATATAGTTTTGGGATCTAGTTATAATCAAATTTTTTTTCAATCATATTGTTTTAATATCGATGATTACCCCGACATATATAATAATTATAGTGGGGGATCTTTTCTTATATTCATACTTTTATAAATAGATAGGCTAATTGAAAAATAAATAAAAATCAAACACCCTTTTAAAAAACTTTATAAAATTTTTGAAACACAGACATGTTTCGGCACATTAGGCCATTATCAATGTCTGTGTTTCAATAATTTTATAAAGTTTTTTAAAAGGGTGTTCGATTTTTATTTATTTTTCAATTATTTTAAACAGCCCTAAGTTTTAAAGTTCCGTTTTTAGATAGGCTAACTATAATATTGCATGTTTCTGTATCTGAAATTTTCATGTATTATGCAATCATTTGAATACCGTGCTTATTGTATTTTGCAATCAACGAAAATTTAACATTTGCTCTTTTTATTCATTTCTCTTCTCAATTCCTTTCTTTCGTTCTAGGAGAGAGGCAAAGTTGAGAAAAGAGAAAGCGCTGAAAGATGCCGAACGTCACAGGAAAAAGTACGAGGAGAGAATGAAGAAGGAGCGCGAAAAGGAAGAGAAGAGGATAAAGAAGGTGGAGAAGGAGATACTAGGAGGACACAAGATTGAAGTGGACACACCGATACCCACTACACTACCATCCAGGTAAAAAAGTAATTTTTACTTTCAAATAAATATAAAAAGATAATTATACTTGGATAAAGGAATGCCCCATATCCAGGATAATATTGAAAATGTTTCATTTTTTATAATTCTAAATTGTAGTTTTTCACCATCACCTGTTGAAATTGGTTTTTAATTTGAAGGTCGAGTGTTAAACATTATATTTATTTTTAATATCAACTCATCAGAATTAAGATGAGGTTGAGATTTCTTGTACTTTGTCTAATTGTTTCTATGTAATTGTATCAAATATTTATATGTATCTATTTATTTTGACACTTAAACAATACAATTTATCAAACGAAACAAGTTTCATTAATAATGTACGTATTGCCTACATCATAAAAAAGGTTTATATAAAAAGTGTTTCTTATAGGCTACAGAAATAAAGCTAGAAAATGTCAAAATAAGAAATACTACTTGCTAAATTATAAAATAGATAGAAATTTTTTTTTATCCTGAAATCATTCACTCATAGTTTCACACACTTGAATAATACATGTGTCTATAAAGTTATTAGTGATGAAAGTTAGCTGATGACAGTGAACAACCTCTCAATATATTCAGGTGGAGAAAAAATAAGCCGTTTGATGATAAGTTTTTTGAAAATATTAATATTGTATTATAATCTTGTAAATGAATGATAAATAGTTACACTTGAAAGTGGAGAGAAATGTATGAATGTAATGATGCATGAAGAGTACAAGTATAATGATCCATATTATACTTGTAAATAAAAACAACATTATGGAAATTTACATTTTGAACATCATTTAAATGAATAAAGATTTCAAATAATGTGTTCAAACAATTGCACTGCACTGGCGGCTTGTGCACACGAAACAGGTGAAGTGCCCGTATCTTTTACTGTACAGCACTTCACCTGTTTCGCCGCAATTATTGCAGTTGATATGAATGGTAGTGATAATACAAGTTGAATAGTCTCATAATTGAGATGAATTATCATTAAATGTTTTTATCAATGAGCTTATTTAAATTATCAATAAGCTGCGAGCTAAATTTCTATCAAACTTTGAGGTTTATCAAATTTAACCCGAAAAGACTAGATACCGTATTCAATGGGGCTTATGGATTCAATTAGCTCCTACATAACTACTCAAAAAGTGAAAATTTGTTCAATTTTCTCCAATTTTTCTTGCAGAAAATCAGTGATTGAGGTGACAGGACCAACTTTCACTCAAATTGTGGGAGCAGGCACGCTGTCCAAAAAGCCAGCTGTGCAGACTGGCGTCAAAAAAATTATCGACAGGAAACTCAGGGCAACAAACCAGTTGAAGCACAGCAGCAACGATGTCAGGGTTTGTATCAAGTCTATGATACGCAAATAATAAGTTGCTCACAGAATTTGAATATTACTGTAGAATAATTAATTTAGCTAAGGAATCAAATCAGGATCAAATCAATTATGCGGTAATGTAAAGTTTTTGAAGCAGTATCTGGATGGAAGTAATCTTTTATGGTTACAATATCAATACAATTCAATAATTATAACCTAATAGTATTCTATAATCTATAGAATATTCATTTATTTATTTATTTATATACAAGAGGATTGAAACACAGAGAAAGTCCAAAACGTCTCTTCTTTCCAATTTTGGTCAGAATATTCGAAATAGAGGTTATGTCCACACTTAAAACTCAAATTATACACAAATTTCAACTTCTGAAGGTAAGAAAAACTATGAAACCGTAATTTAGAATTTGGAAGGTTGTTACATGAATAGAAAGAACCAAAACACAAAATATATTGTAATACATCATATAATATAATTATTTATTCAATTATTCATAATACTAACAAACATACATAGTGAAAGGAAGAACAATTTTGATAGAAGTTTAGTCAAAATTTATGAAAGTAAAATTTAGTAAGATATGATTTTGAAACTCTTGGTCCACTACAGAGCCAGCTCCCAAGATAAAAAATTTGAAATCAAGTATCTACGCTGAATGCTATTAATTTGTGCAAATGCTGATTCATATGGATTCAATGTAAGTTATTGTACACTATTTCTATATTTATTTATTTATTCATTTATTTATTTCATATTAGTTAAATCCTTGTTCATGATATAAGATTCATTTGATAAAATATTATTGGTTGCTATCCATTGTAATTATTGTAGAGAAAAATTTATAATGAAATATGTGATGATTACTTTATCCATATGTTTTTAGGTGGATCCCGAACCTAACAAAATCATACACACTGGCCAAAGAAAAGATTCACAAATTATTTACGTCAACTCCTATGACGCTCAAAACAATGGTAAGAGAAGCATCTATCACTTTCACATTGTAAAATGTAATATGTAAATATTGTAATATGTGAATATTACATATGGATGTAATACTTACATAATGTAATTACATTTTTGTATAGGTGGCAATCTTTGTCGAACCACCGATATCAATCAATCAATCAATTTTATTGAGAATATTAGATAGTATTCGGTCATGCTAAAACCAGAGGTTTTTCAGTAGGTGCCATTTCAATACACAACTTTCACAAGTAAAAATACTTAATTTCCTCAAGTAAATGAATAATTTCCTATAAAAACCAGCCGAAAAATTGGACAATAATAATTTACCTTGATTTATTAATGCAGGAGAACTTGATTCCAACTCTTTTCTAGGTGTTTTCAACTATATTTTCCCATTCCCAGGTGGCAAGCAATTCTAAATGTATGTATGTCTGGCTCAACAGCCCATGAAGAGCCTAGGCCTACCAGCTGGTTGCCAGTTACAAATTCACTCTACTATACAGCCCGTCCATGCCAAGAAGACACCCCGGCACGACGGGAAAACGGCCCCAGCCCGGCCAATACCGGCCCAAAATCCATCAATTCTCAATCAGAACTCGCAGTCCCCGAACCAACACTGGCCGAGCCGAAGCCGCCCCCTCCACCCCGCCAGAATTCCCCCCCGGCCGGACAGACCATACAGCATGAGAATAATCATCAACCAGGATAGAGGTAACGTGTGGTTAGCACGTTGATCCTCAATACGCCAGTCTCCGCAACCAATTGGCGGCGCAGTACACCTCTGAATAACATGCAGTTAATCAGTTAGAGTGTAATGCAACAATTACTATTCCTCCAGAGACGGGAAACGAATGACTGTCTTTACTAACAACAACCAATCTCCCAGAGGAGGTCAAGCAATTCTTAATCCCCTATATTTTCTTCGCAAAAATAATTCATCATAACTATCATTAGCTATCCAATGCAGAAGTACTCAATTCCAATCCTGTTGTAGGTAATTTCAGTTTGTTTTTCAACTATTTTCTGTCTATTTCCAGGTGGAAAACGTGGTAGAATAGCCGACGTTTTCGACACAAAAGGCGAGCTGATTCGATCAATTTCGCAGCCCGATTATTTGAACAGCGCCGGAATAGGCTTGGGTGAAGGAGGGGTGGGGGTGACTAGTCCCCTACAAGAGCAGGCCAGTATTTTTGATCGGCCCGGGTTCGGCAGTGTTGCTTTTCGTCAAAGGTATGTCAAATAAAACTTTATTAAGTTACTAGCCGGCAGGCTCGCTTCGCTCGCCTTCTCCGCCTGGACCCCCGACAGTATAGGCAGTGTAAGTGAGTCAAACAGGCTTGCTTCGCTCGCCTGCAAAACCTCTGTCAGTGTTAGCTGAGACAAACAGGCTTGCTTCGCTCGCCTGCAAATTCCGTTCAGTAGGGGTTTGAAATTCATTGAGCACAGCATTTCTAAATCTAATCTGGACCTGTTCACCTAATTGCAACATTTTCTGCCAATTTGTTCTAGAAAAATCTAAGATAAACTCCGATAATTCAAAAAAAAAAGTAAAACGCTAATATTAAGCGTAACCTTGGAAAGTATATCGGACATAGTTTAAAACTTGGTTCAATATCTTCCAAATTAGTTCATCTATAATCTCGCTGAACCATTCTATTTAAAGTTAGGATTGGTCGTTAGGAAGGCGGAAGATATGCAACCCGTTACACATCTACAATTTTGAAAACCTGATTACTGGCGTAATCTTGAACGGATTAAAAAAAATATCTTAACACAACATTTCTAGACCTTATCTGAACCTGCCCACCAAATATCAACATTTTCTACCGATTGGTTCTCGAAAAAATGAAGAAAACGTTGAAAAACTAAAATATTTGGCGTATCCTTGAAAAGTTTTTAAAATCCGTTCTTAGCCCGCGTCTAAACGTCCAACTGAACATGCCTGCCAAATTTGAACGCATTCGGTTCAGTGGATTTTTAGTTCTGGTGATGAATGAATGAATGAATCAGTCAGTGCCATTTTGCTTTTATATATAGAGAAGATGTAGTATGTAAGTCAATCAATTAGAACTCATTTCAAAATAATTGTTTTGTCTAGGTTTTGGCTAGGGCCCCCTCATGTGGGTTTTTGGCGCCCTGTGCTAGATTTTGGCAGGCCCCCTTCCCCTCATTACCAGACGAATGCAATCCAACTTAATTATAATATATTCAAAGCCAAACATGATTCAAGCTGCCTTGCATGTCCACATTTCTATCATAAGCAATCCCAATGTTGCATGTGGTGTGGCAAAAAGTATTATAGGGACGCTTATTTTAAAGTATCCCATCGTATTGTCTGGTATACGTGTTGAATACGTTATAAATATATATATTGGATATGTGATAAGCAAAAGCCTACAGGAATTAATACAAAATAACTGAAAGCTTTCTACATTGAGCAAAACTGTCACTAGTCAATAAAACTTTTTATCATTAAAATGTTATCATTTTAATTATTGATCAATTTATTTTATTATTTTCCTTAAAAGCACATAAGGAAGGGAACAATGAATTTTCCAAATAAAAATATTGGGAATCATCATAGATATTTCATTTCACTGGGGATAAAGATGTTTTATCAGAAAAATCGGAAACTCAATAACAAGCAGATTGAAGATTTCAGCCATTTTTAGTGCTCTACCCAACTTTCTTGAATAACATTCGGAATAGTTCCTAATTCAGCCAGCAGATGGCAGTAGCAATAGGGTGACTTGCTTTGACTTCCATTGGACACGCCTCCAAGCTCCGCCTACGATCAAAATGGCCGAAAATATCGGTTAGAAAAGTTTCCAAATTCAACCAGTAGATGGAAGCAGTTGATGGGTGATGTTTCATATTTGACTTGGACACGCCTTCATGCCCTGCCTTCTCTTTTCTTATTGGTTGACAGTCTTTTGTGAGTTCAGTCTCAGAAAATGGCTGAAAATGATGGATTGTGTATACTACAAAAAAATACGCTGATTTACTATTGACAACCTTTGATAATGTAATATTTATCTATGTATTCAGGCTGATAAGATTCTTGTAATTTAGTATTTGAAGAATTTATTTATAGAATTTAGACTCAGTTTAACTTTTATCGTGTAACTTGGGCCAGTACTAGACTTCAATAGTTTTATGCAGTGATGAAATGAGATAAAAATATAATTTCGCATTCCCATCTTATGCTCATTAATTCAATTTTTCAAACGATAATAAATAATAATAAAATTATAAATAATAAATTATTCATACGATTAATATATTAAAATATAATATATGAATTAGTAAACATTAGTCTATTATGCCTACTGAGAGTATAATTCAGTAAAAATTTGAAGAAAATCCCCACAGAGCTAAGTGGGGCTGAGAACATTTCAATGATCACAATAAAAAAGACAAAATTTTACAAGCACATTATGAGTGTAAAAAAATATCGCCGAAATACAGATGAGTGAAGAGAATCACAATACTTAGCAATCAGAAATATTGAATTTTCAAGTATTAAAATAAAATAGTATCATAGACCAAGTATATAAGCTAGGCCTATATCTGCAATAGAACGTAATGACCTCGCTTTTCAATAAAAAAAAAACATACAATCGAAACAGTTGCTTTACAATCATCCATAAGAACAATAATTGAGATAATATGAGATTAACAATAATATACAATAACAATAATATGAGATTGTAATAATTATGCCGCCTAGTTCTCAGAAGAAGAAAAAACAAAGTGAACTTGAGTTCTTAATGGATAGTAATTAAAACTGCAATGTTAAGGAATTCTCTACAAATGGTATTGTTGCAATGAGATCAAAGAAAGCTTAATAGTAGTTCAAATGGAATAGATCAAGCCTTGTTGATGAGTTCAAAGGAATTCATAGTAAACATTGTAGTAGCTGATTTTGCGAATAGTTGAAGTAGCTGACTCAGTGAAAATAATAATAATTGAGAAAGCTGCAATCTTGTCAAGGCCAAACAACAATGCTTTCTCAACAGTAACGACATCTAGCGTGCGTTTCTAATACTATGGCTGAAGTAGTTGCAGTTCTGCCGCTAGGTAGCGGAGCTAGTACAAACCGAATACAGTGATCTAGGATTTTTAGGTATGGCTGTTAAGAAGAAGTTAGGCTGCTTCGTCTGTCTGTTGTACGTGATTTAACAAACTAACAGTTGATGTGAAGCATATAATATTTTCGCTTTTGATTTCGAAACATCATGTAGGCATAGCTGAATGATAACTAACAATTTTGACAACATATTTTCAAAAGTTGAAGTTATACTCACGTTTGTGCCTAAGTTACAAGTAGGCCTGTAAATAATATAAAATATGAATGTTTTTACACTGTGGATGATTTCTTCTCAATAATCTGGGTTCCATTTTTATTGTAAATAACATACTGTAAATGTATTGAATGTCTTATGAACTATGTAGGCTATTGAATGAGTTGTTGTTCATTTCATATTGTCTGGCTGATTGAAATGTAAATTGACGAGTCACACTGGCGGCCTGTGCCCACGAAACAGATGAAGTGCTCGTATCTTTTACTGTACAGTACTTCACACATCACCTGTATCGTGGGCACGAGCCGCCAGTTCGAAGTCAATGTATTTTCTGTGAATATTGAACGACTATGAAATTGATTCCTTTTTGTCCTCGGCTACTGTCAATTATTATTGGATAAAAATGTAGTATAAATGTCAAAATCACAGTACTCTGAGATTCACATTTGAGAATGCCTCTAAAACTGGGTCTTCCTCTATGCGGAACGTAACGACTGTCGGCCGCAGTCGATCAGCTGTAGCCAATCACAGCTCATGCCTTGTCCTTCAGCATTAATAAAAAGAGCTGTGATTGGCTACAGCTGATCAACTGCGGTCGACGTCGATCAGCTGTGGCCAATCACACCTCTTGTCTTCTCCTTCAACTTTAATAAAAATATCTGTGATTGGCTACAGCTGATCGACTGCGGCCGTGAGTCCTTACGTTCCGCAAAAATCAAAACGTGTACCTTAACGGGTGCGGAATATGTTGTGTCTAAATAAAAATTATTACTAAATAAGTTACTACTTTTGATTTTTATCCATCAACTATGAAATTCTATCGTCTCTCATTCCCCAGGAACGCCCTGGCTGGCACCCTGAGTGCCCTGCCCGCCCTTGACCTGGACAAGGCTGTGGACAGTGGAGGAGAAGGTGTAGGGGTGGGGGGTGGCGGTGTGATGGTGGGAGGTGGAGGGGAGGATAGCAGTATAGGCAGTGCGGGCAGTTTGGCGAAACGCAACCAGGTGGGGGGACCCGCTATGATGTGGCCGCATCATGCCGACATTGATACTAGTGATGGTGAGTTGGAATAGATTCAGTTCAATTTATTAAAAACACACAAATGATGAAAGTTTTTTCATAAGCAATGACACATTAAACCCAAAACACAGGCTTCATGGTATGGTGTGCTGGAAGGAATGAGAGGAGGAATAATACTCAGCCATCTATGGTTTCCCATGTAATAGACAATTAAATTAATCAATCTATTACTTTAAGTTTGTTATCGTTTTTAAAAAATCATGTTCATTATTTTTAAAGTTTTCTTAATGTCTTGTTGAAAAAATTATTGGATCTTGTTAGCAACTTTCACATGCGCACCAGATTTTCCTTGCAAATGATTGGTTTGTTGTATTTTTCTATTTCATCTGAGCTTTTTGTTTAAGTATGTTATGTTTAGAAGAGCCACAGTAAAATTTGATGAAGAATAAAAAATCAGTGATAAATTTTGCATATTAATTATTATTATTCGTTATTACAATTGCGACTGATATAAAGTATTTTAAGCAAAGGTGATAAGTGGATGATGATGTTAATATCTCATTGTTAAGTGTTCTCTTATGTGAATATTAGGTACGCGCTGTGTCAGTTCTTCTATTGTAATTGCTAATTAGAATATTCATAATTATCTGAACTACAGTGACTACGAGTACATCAGAGTCTCTGTAATCTAAACCATCTTCGCTTTCAAACTTCTGCTGGAATTTGGGATATGCTCCATGAGAGAATATTATTTTCTAATCCATTCACCGTATTCGAGAGAAGATTCTTCAAATATCTTAGAGATTCATAGGCCTTACATATTTCAATGTGTGATCATTCAACATCTAATATTATTCATTCAGTTGAATAAGTTGTGTGGTGGATTATTTAAAAATATGTATGTATTTTTTATTTGTGGTTAAATTATTATCGGGGAACATTGATTTAATTCAGACTTTTAGGGAGAGACTATGCTTAGTTTTTCCTCCCTATTTAAGTATTTTGTATAAATGAAAGTATGGATATACTTTTTGTTACATTTATTTTAATGTGATAAAATAAAGTATGAATATGAATAAGTATTAGTATTTTTGTAGAAGATAATTTTTTCCCAACATAGAAGTCTACTCGTCGCTTCTTTAGATTCTACAATATTGGACACTTATTATTTGTTGTGATTCAACTTATTTATTTTTATTTGCATCATTTATATAATATTGCACAGTTGAATTGTGTGTGATTTGCAATTTTCCCAATATCTTTTATTAGATCTAGTAATACAATTGTTATTATGATTCAATAGAGAATAATTCCATAAATAATTATTTTGATGTCAGTTGATTAAACTCCTTATAAATTCTTCAACTTTTCGATCAATACACTATTAATTTTATTCATACATTTATAGCAAAGAAGACCCTCTGGCAAGATGGAAAAATGACTCCAGCTTGGTCAATATTTGTTAAAGAATATTATAAATGTGGTCTCAATTATAGTAGGTATCTAACCTACCTATTGTAATTGATAGTTGAAAAAAATTGTATAGTTGAAATTGAATAGTAAAAATTGATAATTTTTGAACCAATATTGACCGAATCATTCTCCATTCTCGCCAGAGGGTCTTCTAGCTTGGACAGACTGTACCTAATATTTTGTTTTGTTTTCACAGAAGAGCAGCTGGACACAGCCTGCGACGAGGCCGCCTGGCAGGTGCGTCTAAAACGCTTCCTGACGGCGGGCGGCTGCGGCGAGTGGTGGGGGAAGCTGGTGGAGCAGCGCATCGACGTGGAGGCACTGCTGATGCTGTCCGACGGCGATCTGGTGGAGCTGGGCATGCCGATGGGACCCAGACGCAAGCTGATGCATCAGTGCAGTCTCAGAAGGGAGGCTATGCAGGCGCCGGGCGGCATTCAGGATAGTAGGTTGTAGAAGAAGAACAACAACAAGGAGAGGGTTTAAGAAGGGTGTAGTGAGAGAAGGAAGAGGGAGGTAGAAGTGATGAAGCAGGAAGGGAGGGAGAAATAGTAGTGATGGATGGAGAAAGAGACAAAATGAAAGAAGGAAGTTTGAGAAGTCCAAAGGGGAAAGAAGAGAATTGAAAAGGTTATAGGGGAGACAGAGTGATAACAATGAGAAGCTTAAAAATTAGTAAAGAATAGGTAAAAGAAGAAGAAGGAGGAAGTACAGGAAGAATAGAAGAGGAGAAAGAAAGTGAAGATAAAGAAGAAAGAAACATAACAACAGGAAGAAAGAGAAAGATTTCAAGCGAGGGTTTTCAATTACATCTTTATTGTTAACAGTGAATTTTTTCAAGTTTGAATTGTTTTTCAAGTAAGACGTGGTAAGATGACGAAATGAAATAGGTATTTATTTTATTCTATGAAATAGTTTAATCATTGATTGACTAATATTTTTGTAATAAAAATAACTGTATTCCAGTGCAATGTCAAGTATTTATTAAGATTAAGTGAGAACTGTGTGTTTGTTTTTGTGCACAAGAACTATTTCTATTGATAATTATAATCAGATTATTTATAAAATTTCACTCGAATTATAGTTGAATTATTATTGTTTCAGTATTATTCCATTCAATATTTGTAAGTAACTTAACTATTGTAAGTATTGAAAAATATATTCTATGCCGTCCAAGATCTAGATTCCATTTCTAGACGTCCACTGTGATAATCACAGTCATGATTGATGAGAAATAATTGATGGATTTGAAAATTATCCAAGTTATATAATTATTAATAACATTAGTAAACTCTATTCAGATTAATTTATGTGATTTCCATGATGCCGTCCAAAGATATTTATCACAATTCAAATACATTTGCTTTAAATTAATTTTTGTGCTATTTTTGAGCATTAATTTTATGTAGTCATTATATTTTATTACTTTTAACAGTCATTACTCTATGAGTGTTTTCACGTTTAATTCTCTCACAATTTCATTTTCTTTCATACTATTGTTTTTTGCAAGCGTTTGTTGTCACAATTTCTGATTTACTATGAAGCCTATTGTTTGTTGTTTATGAGTGAAATAAATATTATTTTTGTGAAATATCGATTTCTATTAATTCAATAGCCTTAATGACTTGAATCACAGAGATTTAGTTTAAACCTTGTGAGGGTAGCCTATTGTTATTGTATGATTTGTTGAATAATATTAGACCTATTAGTTTGCTATCAATTTTTTCGAAAATCTTGGAAAAATTGATGATGAATAGATTAGTATCCTACCTTAATCAAATTCTTTTCCCGTTTACAATTCGGATTCCAAAAGGGAAAATCGACTGAGGATGCACTTCTGAATTTCACAAATTTAATTTATACTAGTTTAAATAGTGGGAATAAAACAACTGGACTCTTCATAGATTTCACAAAAGCTTTCGATCTTATCAATCATGAAATTTTATTTTTAAAGCTTGAGGCGGCTGGAGTCAGGGGGGTGGCGCTTCGGTGGTTCCGCAGCTTTCTGAGCAACAGGGAACAGCGGGTGAGGGTTGGCGTTGGGGGCTGCCTCAGCTCACCCCTTCCCGTCACCGTAGGCGTCCCTCAGGGGTCCGTTTCCTCCGCGATCTTATTCATCATATTTATAAATGATTTGTTGAATAAAAATTTCAATGGAAAAATCCAAGCTTTTGCCGACGATATCGCCTTCTTGTATTCTCATCAAAACAAAGCAACCATAAAAAATAACATAATTTCCGATTTAATTGTACTGCGAGATTGGTGCACCAAAAATAAAATGAAAGTTAACGTAACAAAAACTAAATTTATAAACTTTGACTTTAGAGCCTTCGATTTTTCCGCCCCAATCCTATACCATACTCAGGGATGTCAACGAGATTATTGCAACTGCGAAGAAATTGAAAAAGTCAACTCTTTTAAATACCTTGGTTTAACGTTTGACGAAAAAATGTCATGGAAAAAACATATTCATGCACTACATGGTATTATCAGAAGATCAGTTAGGAAATTTTATTATCTCAGAAATATTTGTGACCAAGCGCTGTTGAAAACATTATATTATGCCTTAATCCATTCAAATTTGCAGTATGGTTTAATGTGCTGGGGTGGAACTTACAAAACTTTCGTGAAAAGATTGCGTACATCGCAAAATCATATTATTAGACTGATACTGTATAAAAGAATAAGAGAAAGCTCGTTCCCACTGTACTGTAAATTAAGAATCCTACCCATTCAGAATCTTTATTTGTTTAAGGTATTAAAAATATTCTATTTGAAGAGTGGAAATCATGGAACCGAGAATCTTTATTATAACACTAGAAGTAATGATAAAATACAATATAAAACCCCTAAGGTCAAAGAGAACTCTTCAAACATTCATATTTGTTCAATGGGCCATATATTTTCAATAAAATACCATTAGATATCAGAAGAAGTACTAATTACGCCTTGTTCTGTAGAAACTTAACTGCTTGGCTGTTCAATTTGGAAGATACTTGGTCCATAAGAAGTATCATGAAATAAAACCTTTTTACTTTCACAACCTTCTATAAAGTATTACACGGTATTACAACCTTTAAGTATTTGTTTTTTTCTGTTAGTGCTTTTCTTTTGTAGAGTTCTACTATTTAATCTACACATTGATTAATCTTCACTTGTATTAAGAAAGTATTATGTTACTAGATTAAGTATCTATTGCGCTGCAGGCTCCTGAAAATTGTGTTATCATGTATTTGCTAGACTAGACTCAAACAGCTTATTAATTTAATTTTTTCTCGTTGATATACATACTGATCACATTTACTGGAAGAAGTGATCAGTCAATTTCCAAGTTTTTGTAATTTTGTTTATCATAATGTTTTGCACAGAGGAAATAAAATTCATTTATTCATTTATTGTTATGTATTATCGATAAATTGAAAATAGAAATGAATGTGAAATAGATAAATGTATTAAATAACTTAATAATGATGATTATGAAATCATTAATCATCTCTCAATATTATATAGTGGAAGAAAATCTTTCAGCCAAGTGTTTTTTTATTCATGGGGGAAACACATCATGAATTCAGTCCAGATTCAGTCATAAACCCCTTTAAAATGCTTCTATTAAAGGAAGCTATGATTCAGTTCATAAATCTATCATAGAAATATGTAACAGCATAGCTTCCTTTAATAGCTATGAAGAATGCTATGATTACAGCCAAGGAGGCTCCTTGGCCTCCTTGATAACAGCAGACTCCGCTGAGAATGTAAATATCACAGCTGTTCATGAAAAATCGTTAAAATTTGAACCATTTCCGAATAGGTGGGTATTCAAAAATTCCTGTACTCTCTCAAGAGTTAATCTTTTTTCTCATCTATTCGATGAATTAATTATCAAAATCTACTCGTTAAATAGAGAAACTCTCCATCATAATTACTGTAAAGAAAATTTAACGTCTTATTAAATTCAGGATGAGAGAAAACAACAAAAAAAGTAAGTAAAGTATGTTTGTTTATTTTTAGATAATCGTCCATAGGCTGTCCTCACAGCTATTGGCAGAAAATAACTCAACTTATGGTAATATTAGATGATATTATCTAATGGGTTACCAGCTTCAAATGGTATGGTTGGGGTTGGAAACAATTATAACTACTATCTTTATACTACCTACCTAAATGTAAATATCTAACCTTTAAAATATACATAGCTAGAGATTTTGTTTTGATAGTATCCGAGGAATTGATAAGTAATTCCCTTTCATGCTGTATTAGTAAAAACGTTTCATATTATAGTCTTTCCAAGCAAAGAAACCCCTCTGGCAAAATGGGAAAGTCTCCAGCTTGGTCAATATTTTTTCAGCAATTATAAATGTGGTTTTAAGAGTAGATCAAATTGATTATTTTTTTACCAAAATTAACCGAGCTTGAGTTATTTCCCCATCTTGCTTGATCTTCTTTGCTTTGCAACCTTCAGTCCGCTAAAGCTGCCAGCGGTCAGGGTTCGAGACCCAACATACAAGGCTGTTTTTAACCTCATCAATCACCTTTGCACTCATTATATCCACGCACAAGCTAAAATGCTTATTTGGGCATCATACGCAAAAAAATTTGCCGAAACCGTGGTTGATCGAAACAAGTGATTTTTGGCTCACACACTCAATATACATGTATACTTGGTCAATATACAGGATGTTTCAGAAGGAATGTGCAATACTTCTCAGGCTGATTTCTTACACCAAGTAGACAAAAAAGTTCCATGGGACCAACCCCCAAAAACGCTTTGTTACCGAGATAACAATGGCGGAAAATTGAGATTTTTCAAAAAATATTAATTTTTTAGAGGCTTTAGTGAGGTTCTAAAATAATCAATTCCCATGTAAAATTAGCTGAGGAACTCAATGAAACCATTTGCAAGTTTGTAACTTTAACGGTTATCGAGATAATTAGAAAAATGTGCTAGAAAACACGCTTTTTTAACAATAAGGGTTATAACTGGATAAGGAATCATAAAATTGTATTTTTTATTAATGGAAGCTGAAAAGAGTCGGATTCTAAAGAAAAAGTTGAATGGCGGCAATTGTGTAAATCTTACCCAAATCTCAGTAATGGCGATCGAAAATCGCAAAATCGCTACTAAACACAAATTCATAACTTTTTGGTATTTTGCGATTTTTTATCGCCATTTCTGAGATTTGGGTAAGATTTACACAATCGCTGCCATCCAACTTTTTCTTTAGAATCCGACTCTTCTCAACTTCCATTAATAAAAAATACAATTTTATTATTCTTATCCAGTTATAACTCTTATTGTTGAAAAAATGGCGTTTTCTAGCATATTTTTCCAATTATATCAATAACCGTTGAAGTTACAGACTTCAGGCTGGTTTCATTTAATTCCTCAGCTAATTTCACATAGGAATTGGTTATTTTAGAACCTCAGTAAAGCCTCTAAAAAATTAGAAAAATAAATATTTTTGAAAAATCTAAATTTTCCACCATTGTTATCTTGGTAACAAAGCGTTTTTGGGGGTTGGTCCCATGGACCTTTTTTGTCTACTTGGTGTAAGGAATCAGCCTGAGAAGTATTGCACACTCCTCCTGAAACACTCTGTATATGTATATATTTACTGCCAAATTATACTGAGAATAATGATTTATTATACTCGGACACAGATGAAACGACATCTGAAACTGCCCAGCAAATACAAGGCCTGGCTGACACTGATTACACTGTTGAATTTCCAATCGATCTCAACTTGGACTCAATGATACACATCAGTTTGCCAGAAATTAGGTGGGAAAATTTCGATTCAGTACCGTCTTCAATGAAGATAACTAATACTGGCAAATCAGGTAAGAAGTATTGAAATAATTAATGGAAAATAGACTTAGGATAATCGGAATAGGCTTGAGAAATAGAATAGGCTGAACCTACACTACTGATTGTCAAACAAAAGTACATATTATTAAACGTTGATACCGTATTAGTTGAAAAATATGTGCCATACACGATCAAATTTGTATTAGTAACATTGAAACCTAGGATAATCAGCGCGATCTATCGACAAAATAGGGATCTAGCTTGAAGAAATAGTCAATGGCGTTGCTCGATTGTGATTGGCTGGAGGCGTGGCTAGTTGGAGGGGGAGCATAGTGGGGCGGCCAATCGTACTGCGAGAATGCTTTAGAGGCGGTCTTACTGTGTCCCACTCTTATTGGCTTAAAATGGAAGGTGGAAACATTTTTATATTTCAGAATCAATGTGGTTCAGTTTGATTGGGCACACATTTGACATGATACTGGACATGATGTTAACATAATAACATGAGTATAATTTGATGACATGACTGAACTATGAACAGAGAGAATATATTACCGCATTAAAAGTTTTCATATTCTATTCTCACTGACTATGAACGTTAACTTATTGAAATTGAGACTAGGTAGCGTAATTTGAAAAAATGGAAAATAAAATATGAAATTGAAAATTTTGCTAGGGGATTAATTTACTGTAAATCTAACAATAGATTTTACATTTTATTATTGTATAAATTCCAACTGAAGCTAAAGGTAAGTTCCCTTTAGGCCTACTACGGAACACAAACATAAGATGCAATAGAAACTCGTAGTTCTATATAGATTAACGCACACTGGTCAGTTAATTTTTGATTCGCCTTGCTCCACACAACTACATGTTTCTATTGCATCTTGTGCCTTGTTATGTAGTAATGGAAACCACTGGGCTTGTGCCCACGAAACAGGTGAAGTGTTGTACGGTAAAAGATACGGGCACTTCACCTGTTTCGTGGGCACGAGCCGCCAGGGATGGGAACGTAACACATCAGTTGGCAGTTGAAAATGTTGTTACTCAGCTGTCAGCTCTGTCAGGAATATCTGATAGCGGTCTGTGAGAGAGTGTAACGTGGCTTCATCTGAGGTCACTCTCGTCTCGATATGATCTCACAGAACCGCTTGCCAACTGAATTTGAATTTATATATTTTTTAACTGTCCTAAACATAACTTGACTGAAATCTGCTATGTAACGAATTCTTTAATTCTAATTAATTCACTCGAATTTCACATTTCGATTCAATTTTATAATGTAGTTGTACTGTATTTAACAATTTTATCTCTATCTGATGTTTGCAGTTATTTTGACCACACATTGGGGGAATAAAAGGCGGCCGTTTATAAATGGCGGACCCCTATTGACCAACTATGCATTCTCCCAATTGAATTTCCTTTGGGGCAGAAAAGACTTTGGAGGTGGAAAACATACCTATAATAGAAAAACGTAAGAATTATACTTCAACTTGAAAATTATAATTATGATTGCTATTATGATTTTCTATGAATTATAATCAAGAACTTTTATTACTATCACCATGTTCCTCATCTTAAGAATTTGCCTTTATCGGCAAGGTGGAACTAAGTTACCTCTTGGTCAGCTCTCACAGGACAGTCTGATAGCAGTGTGCGAGAGCGTATCGGTTGAGCGCTGAGGTTGTTCTCGACCGAATAATACTTTTGTAGATCGCAGACCGCTCACCGACTTTCCACACAGAGTTGAGCATCAATAAAAGTCTTTCACTATCTGACAACTTAATTCGGGTCTGTGGAAATTTATCATTAAAATTTTTAATCAATAAATTACAAACATTAGTTGTTACGTCATTCGTGTGTTTTATGGAACGAAATCTGATATTACTAGATTTAACGAACAAAAACAATATCGATGAATCTTGAAAAATCATTACCGTACTTATTTTATTGTTGTAGATTCCCCTTGGAAATCCATGCCTTATTTATAAAATGCAAATATCGAAATAGAGAAGAGGCCCTCAAGCACAAGGATGGAGCTATTGTGCTTGTATTTGCTTCAAAGGTAGGGTTCTTAATAAAATCTTTAAAAAACGTGATAATGTATCTTTTAATTTCTTTGAATTTCACTTCACGAAACATTTTTTTAAACATTACATGGCTAGTTCACGGATATATTACACTACCGTACATCACATATGCCTATATTGTGTTAATGTTGCACTATATTGGGCTGGTATTACACGATAAAAGTTTCAATATCGTAGTTGATTATATGGAAAGAAAAATGAAAATATGATTTCGTATTTTCATCTCTTTCCATATGGTCAACTATGATATTATCGTGTAATACCCGCCTTGGACAATAATAATTATTATTTCACCATAATCACGAATATAATTATTATTCACTCATTTAAAAACTTGTTTTACAATTGAAACATTACCAACTAAAACATAGTTCAATCTTACTTATTTAAAAAATTTCATTATCTTCAGATCGCCAAGCAAGGCGACCCAGCAATGGACAAAGTTTGCAGCAGCCTATCAGCGTTATCTGTCGGCGATTCTTCAAACTCACTGCAACTGGATTCACCAATCAGAGTGGGCGATCTTGTTCATCAGTTTTCCACGGACTACTTTCTGTACTGGGGCACAATTACCACAATGGCTTGCAATCATCTACTTTTGTGGATGGTTTGCAGAAAACCGTTTCTCATCAGCCAATCACAGGTGAGGAGAGATATTTAATTTGTTGAGTAGTTGTGGAGGTGATATTTGTTCCAATCATCCAAAAAAGACAAGATATTGTCGAACCACAGATCTATTAAAAATCAAGTTACCTACCAGTGCTTGAACCAATCACAGTAATTGTCTGCTATTGGCCTGGACACCTGTTGAGTAGGTAGTTGTAACTATTCATATTATATAAAGAGACAAAGATATTTTCAAAGCACAGATTCATTAAAAATCGAGATACCGTATTGGCTTCGTTTGCTAGACGATAAAGATGGATATAAAGGGATATATATCTATATTGTAGATAAGAATATAGAGATATTTCTCTATATTCACTGACGATAGCAAAGTAATGCAATCAGAGCAAATTGATTATATATTATTTCATATTGACACTCTTACGCAATACAATTTATCAATAGCGAAACAAGTTGTTCTATTAACAAATGAATAAATATCACAGAACTAACTAATGATGATGGCTTACATGCTGAACTCATTCGAAAACTAACATTAAAGCAGTATTATTTATATCAATGGTCAAGCCCTGCTATTGGTAGTTGCTCGAACCAATCAAATTGAACTTCTGCCATTGGCCACTATTATTGGGGAGTAGCTTGTCTAGTCTAGGCTAATGGCAGACGTTCAATGTGATTGGTTCGAGCAGCCACCAATAGCTTGACCGTTAGTATAAAATTGCTACTCTTTACTTCTAGAGTAGCATTACGTTGTAGTATATTACATAATGAGTTTGGAAAAGGCGTTTTTACAAACGAATAATTATGTTCTCCAAACGAGCGGTACGCGAGTTTGGAAAATAATTATGAGTTTGTAAACTTTTCCACACAAATCATGTACATTTTTTTCGTCATTCTAGACTGAGAAGGATTTATTAAAACCTCAAACAACTGAAAACGTTAACTGAAGCCAACATAACCTCAACACAACACTAGCAGTAGCACAAAACAAACACACACAGTGAACTGTCATGGCGGCTCGTTCGACTCATTTATTCATACGTCGGAGTTCGGAAAAAACAGCTCGGAGAAACAGATTTTCAGTGCTGTAATTATCATCGTGATGATGACTAGTGCCGTAATAATCATCAAAATGATTATTCCCGCATTCAGAACAGCTGATCTTTGATTGTCCTGTAAACGGCAATTTTCCAAACGCAAATCTAGCTTGGGAAGTTGTGTATTACATACGAGTATGGCGAAAACTTTTTTGTTAAATGCTCAATAATGAAGTCATTGTATGTAAAATTTGTTTCTATTTTATGCCAAATAAAATCTTGAATCTTGAATCTATTGCTTGAGTTCCAATACTTTGAATTAAATATTGTCCAGATGAATTAGGTCCTTTATAAAAATCCAGATAGCGATTTCAGCTGCTACATAATTATCAATCTCTGGTAAATTGAATCAGTTGTTTTTCATTTGAAATTTCTCAATCTATCAGCTCACTAATCTAATTCTCTTCCAAGTTCAATTATGATCTAATTCTCTCTTAACAGGTCCATCACTTCAGAAGACTGATGACAGCCAAACAAAACTACGTAATGAACAACACCCAGAGCACGGCTCGAATCCATCCCAACTTTGGCCGCGTGTTTCACATCAATCCATCTCGCTACAACTCTGACGTTTTATACGACTCTGATACACAAGTACCGCTACCCCGCAAAGAGTACAATAGAAGAAAGAATTCAAACAATTCAAGCTGTATGTCCACGGATGTTCTGAGACCTTCCACAGCAACTGGCATGAGAACGGTGAGAGTTGAACTGCAGTCCAACGGTTTTCGACGGCCTAGAACAGCTAATAACGTGGAGAAAAATTGGAGACCTGGTTCGAAAAAAGAAAGGGCGAGGGGAAGTGGTGGGGATACCAATGAGAGTAAGGAAGAGAGGGGAGGTGGAATGGGTGGAGAAGGTGAGAGGGAATTGGGGAGAATGGGAAAAGAAAGTGGAAAGGAATTGGGAAAAGGAGGCGAAAGAGAATTGGGGAAAATGAGAAAAGGAGATGGAATGAGATTGGAGAAAGGAGGCGAAAATGGATTGAAGAGGATGGAAAAAGGTGGTGAAAATGAATTGGGGAGAATGGAAAAAAGAAGTAAAAATGAATTGAAGAGAATGGAAAAAAGAGACGAAAAGGAAATCAGGAAGATGGGTGAAGAAGACGAAAAGGAATTGAGAAGAATGGAAAAAGAAGACACGAAATCTAGTTTACAAAAACGACCGATGAAGGACAGTGAAGGAAACTTAAATTCAAACTTAAAACCATTGTTGGGGAATCTTAGAGTAGAAAATTCTACAAGTATCGATGATTCTAAATCTAGCTTGGAAAGAAAATTGATGAAGGGTTGTGGTGTAGATAAAAGTGGAGATGAGAAGGAATCTAGAAACTCGGTAGAGAGGAATAAGAGGAATAAGGAAGGTGTGATAAGGAATAAATCTGTGAATAGTACAAAGAGTAAGAATAGTGATAATAGTTTTCCTTCGTTTGGGATTTGTGGAAATGATGAGGATGACAGAGTAAGGAGGAGGAGGATGTTTAAAGAAGAAGAGAAGAAGGAGGTGGAGAATGATGATGGAGAGAATGGAAGAGGATTGGAGAAAGAGAGTAGAGGAAGTAGGAGAGGGGAAGAATGTGCACAAAGAGGGATGGATGAAATAGGAGATGGAGAGAATAGTGAGAAAGCATTCAGTAGGGAGAGAGATGGGAGATCATTGGAGATTGGTTTAGAAAATTTTGATAGAGAATTTGATGAAATTAATGGAATTGGATTGGAAGGGGAAGTGTTCCCAAAAATTTACGGGCAAAATTTGGAATATAAGATAGATAATTCTGGAAACTTAGTGAATGAAAGTGATCTCTTGTCCGAAACTTATGAGGATTTGGATGTTGAAGACGATATCTTTCAACCAAGTTATCCAAAATCTGTTGAAAAAAATGTTTTGAACAGAGTTTTATGAACTGTGGACCCAAGGAGTTTGGAAATGAGCTGAAGACTATCTATTCTGGGGAATTTGATCAGGATTCTTTCCAGAAAAATTCACAAGTTAAAAATATTATCTATCCTAGTAAATATTTTGGGAACGCCGTTGGTGAAGATATATCAAATAATTACTTAAGGGAAAATAAAGTTGAAGTTGGGGATTATCTTAACAGCAAATATTCAGAAGATGAATTGGAATTTGTTGATGATTACGATCAAAAAATTGAGAAAATAAGAAAACCAAGGACATTTTTCACCGATACAATTCCGGTTAATGAAACTAATTTTGGTAGAATACTTAACAGAAAGGATAGCTTAGAAGTCATACGACAAAATTTGGTGAAAAACAAATCGGAAAAGAATGATTTCAACAAAGAAGGAAGAAACTTGGGTGGAAACATACATGATAAAAATAAAAATAAAGAGATGGATAGTGGAAAACAGAAGTCAAAAATACCAATAAAACAATTCGATCAAAAATGTTTGCCACAAAAAGATAAGATGAGGAAATTTTCTGGTGTTGCATCGAAGAAAAATCAAGTGAATTCTGAGAAAACTTTTAGAATTTCGTTCGGTTCGTCACCACCGAGATGGAAATATTGATTCAAACTCAAAATTATTACACCCAATTTTCACAAATTTATAGTAGAACAAAATTAATTACTCGATAGTCTGGTTAAAGAGATAAAATGAAGAGAAGTCGTCATTGAATATATTTTCTGGACTAAACAGCGTTGTCCTAGTACTGGAAATTTTATTGGAAAAATATATTTTCTGATCGCAGTTGTGTAAAAATCTACAACTATTCCAGATGATTAGGGAAGAAATAATTCTCCTCGAGATCTTCGAAATTAAGAAGAAATGAACATGCGAAAAATTATAAGTGAATCTGAAATTTTGTCATAGTTGGTGATGGAATATCTAATATAACAAGAACTCTTTAATTTTGTCTTTGAGAAGGTATGTAAGCCAGAATCGAATTACATTGAAAATATGACAGAGGAATAATGAAGAATGCAAATACATAGAGGAGACTGTGGACTTGAATGCATACATAAAGACTATAAAGTCTAAATGCATAAATTTAATAACGGAGACAAAAATAAGAATGGAAGCTTGACGCCCCAATGGAAGTGGTTAGGCCTATAACAATATTTGGTTATTTAGAACTTGGATATTGAATAGCTATTGTCTATTCAAACATTTTTCTAAAATGATTGATTTGGATGCTATTTCATTGCAAAAAAGCATGAGAAACATTTTGAAATAAAGATAATTTAATGCCAAAATTGGGAAATTTCTTCAATTTTTATTAGTTATCTCTATGAATAACATAGATCTCTCACATCATCGATTGTCATCCCATCTTTAAAAATTATCACTTTCTTTTTAATATGAGTTTCATTGAAGGCCTCAGCTCCACAATTTATTTTGATTAAGCTTTTATCTTTCAAGTTGTAATTGGGATTAAATTCTTCAATAACTGTGTTGACTTTCTCGTTTTCTTCAAAATTATTCTCTTCTTCATTCATCATTTCTCCATTCTCCTTTGTCATCTTTTTTGGGGCGTCCTGTAAGTGAGGTTTTAAAATTTAACTCAATGCCCAGTTGCTCAGTTAACCAGTAATTGATTAGTTATCGAATATTCAATTGAACAATAAAAGGTTAACTGGATGACAGAGAAACCGGGCATTAAACAACGAACTAAAAATAAAATATTCTTCTTAGTTGGATTATTGTTATAGAATGATTAATATTTTCAAGCCAAACATTCATTCTATTCAAAATAAATTATTATAATAAGAGAATATAAAAATAGATGAGAATTTATAAGCATTTATAGCAGTGATACAACTCATGATAAAATCAATTTATTTCACAAACATAAAGATCAGGCAAGAATTTTGAATACTCCATGTAACAAAAAAGGTTTCAATATAATTTTCAAGTGTTTTCAACATTTTCAGCTTTGTCTTCTTGATCAACATCTTCTGCAATGTCTTCATCATCTCCCATCTTGAAAACGAAAATGTTTTTGTAAATTTGTTTACTCATGGGTTAGTTTTGTGTAGCAACTATTAATAGCCGAAGATAATGTTTTTTGTAAAATTATTGCAACGCTCTCTTGAGAAATTGAATAATTTTTACATTCTAATAGTGATAGTTCTCATATAACTTGATGGAACTTGTGTCTTCGTAATACGAATCGTTATCCTGCTTCTATAAATAACTTTCTATTATAGTATTTATCTTTTTGTGTAACTTACAAAAAAGAATTGCTTTCAAATAAACAAATACTTTTTGAAATAATTAGATAGCTTTTGCTAGAGAAAAATTCATACTACATTATATACATATTATATTGCAGAATCTGCTGTATTGGAAATAATATAATTAAGTCTCACTGGACTATTTTCATGCATTTTACCATAGATTTCCTTTACCATATACCTATTCCTTTACTCGTTTCACCATAGCTATCCCTTTAATAGGCTGCAATGGTTCCACTCTTATAGCAATTTCAATAGTTGAAGGAACAAATCAATAAATAAAGTTTCCGTAATAATTGAAGAAACTTGAGGGATTGTCAATTCTACTTCATTTTAGTACAATTTTACAGTATACACATATCATACGACTTACACAAAAACTCATCATATTTTTGTTAAGTGTAGGATACATAAAACCATGGTACAGTACGGTAAAACAGATCAAATAATCAGGTATAGTTATAATAATTATTATTATCTTAATAATTGATTTGTTGAGGAAACTTGAGAAATTGTCAATTTCACAATATTGTCAATTTCAATTTTACTACAATAGAGTGAAATTGACAATTTCCCACGTTTCTTCAACGAATCAATCATCAGACTAATTGATATTACTATCCCTGATTAGTTGATCTGTTTCACCGTACCGTATGATACAAACGTGAAAACGAAAAGATACCAACCTCCAACGTATCATCCTTATCCTCATCATCCCCCGTATCTTTCCCGCCCATAAACCAGGCCGCCCCCTTCCTCTCATCAGTATCCGTATCCCCTCTGCCCACCAGCTGATTCGCCACAGTCAGCTGTGTACCAATAATCGGCACAAAAACAATTGACGCCACCTTGTAGACAATCCACATCAGCACGCAGAACTCAACCAAAATCACGGCCGACTTGATCAGTATCGATGACCTGTTGGTTGTGCGCAACAGGTTGATCAGCCAGCCCAGAAAGAATTTCACGACGCTTAGGATTATTGTGCAAAAGTTGATGAGGGTGTAGAGGAAGAGGAGGATCGTGGAGAAGGTTTGCATGATGATTAGGTAGAGGAGAGAGAGAAATGTGAGGTCTTCAGATTTGCAGCTGTTGTTGGTTTGCAGAGGGATGCGGTCGCGGAGATTGGTCAGATGTTCATCATACCATTGAGTTTCATTGGGGAAGGAATTGAGAATATCATAAATTGTAGAACAAAATTGAAATAATGTCGAAAATGAATCTATTATTGTGAAGTAGAATATCATAAACTACCATTGATTTGATTGAGAACAAAATTGAAAAATAATGTCGAAAATGAATTTATTATTGAAGTAGAATATCATAAAATACCATTGATTTGATTGAGAACAAAATTGAAAAATAATGTCGAAAATGAATTTATTATTGAAGTAGAATATCATAAACTACCATTGATTTGATTGAGAACAAAATTGAAAAATAATGTCGAAAATGAATTTATTATTGAAGTAGAATATCATAAACTACCATTGATTTGATTGAGAACAAAATTGAAAAACAATGTCGAAAATGAATTTATTTTTGAAGTAGAATATCATAAACTACCATTGATTTGATTGAGGATAAAATTGAAAAACAATGTCGTAAATGAATTTATTATTGGAGTGGAATATCATGATTTGATTTGTAGTGGTACAGTCTGTACAAGCAAGGAAACCCCTCCGGCAAGATGGGAAAGTGACTCCAGCTTGGTCAGTATTTGTTCAAGAGCTATAATTGTGGTCTTAATAGTAGATCAAATGGTTTCCCACAATTTGAGAAAAAATTGATAATTCTTTAACCAATATTGGCCAAGCTTGAGTCATTCTCCCATCTTGCCAGAGGGTCTTCTTTGCTTGGACAGACTATATAAGTTTGCTTAAATTGATCAGAATATACTTCAAGTATTTGCCTTCATATCAATCAAAATTAAGGAAAACGAAAAAGATATCGCAAAAACAAATGAAATTAGAATGTTATATACAGTATAATATCTTAATGGATTTGTTTCCTAGTGGTATATGTTCAAGTTACTTGAATTGGTCAGATTTTCTTCGAGTTTGAGTTTTATATTTATTTTACCGTTTGGGAATCAAGAAAACAGTTGGAAAATGACGTCAAAAATTAATTAAAGTAGAATATCATCTTCATTTTCTTGATATTTGTAAGGGGTATCTATTCATAATCCATTTGTTATGTTGAAGTATAAGTCGGGAAAATAAATTTCTAAATTGGTTAATAGTTCTTTGAGCTTGATTTGTTTGACTTTCATCTGAATAGATTTGATAAAATATGTTAAAAAATAATTACTCACTAAGAAATAATAGATTCTTGTAATAATGATAATGATAATAATATAATTGTTTAAAGATAGATATTCATAACTTATTGAGTGTAGCCTATATTATAACATATGTAGATATAATATAAACTCAGATTTATTAGCAAGATAGAATAACACTAGATAACACCTACCAGTCAGTATATATATATAGGTAGACCCACCCGTAAACTTTAGGGCGTATGGTGGTATTATAATATAGGTATATAGATATAGACTGTACTTCAATCATTTGAATCAAAATCAACATACACAATCTTTATAATCCACAGTAGATATCATCTAAACAAATAAAAATAAAAGCTCCTAATTTTTCAATTTATGAATAAAATGTTCGAAATACTCACAGAAGATGAGCTTAATATAACGCTCATTATGATTTGAATATTTCATAATTTTTTAAAATAAATTTCAATTCCAATTTCTCATGTTTACTTCATTGTATAGAGACTCTGATGTTCCTAGAATAGAATTATACAGTATTATTAAAGTCCCATTTTTGGAATGAATAACTGTGATATATATCCATTGATATGTAATTTTCACCAAATTTGGAGAGATATATCAACTTCACATTGCTTGGATGTAGAAGTTTTCTTTTCTAAAACAAGCTTCATTGAAGGATGCAATGATTTATATTATATTATCATACCCTAATCAGAGCATATAAAAACTTCTTGTTCAGAAGGGAAGTATAAATAAATAATAAGTTTTCTCTTTATCAATTATATTTATTTACAGTTGACTCTCATTTCAACACTGAACATGTTTTATAAAATATATATCAACCCTTCACAAATGGAGTTTATCAATAGACATAATTATATAATAATAAATCTTTAATGATACAGTTGTCATAATAGGCTACTCAATATTGGTTTTAAAGATTTTATGGATTCAAATATTGTTTACTGTTTAGTAGGCTAGTAAGGGTGAAATGTTCAATTACCTATTTAAAAAGACATGAATTTTTATCAAATGAAAATTGCTCTCAATCACCATTTTATAATATTAATAATAATAATAATAATAATAATAATATTCGTGTGGCTCAATATTATTATAATATTGATTTATTTGAGGTACTATCTCCATGAACAGATAGGCTAAGGTCTATCAATTATCATTGATACTACGAATCACTTTGATAATTTTTTTGAAAATTCTTAAAAATTGATTTTGATTTTGATCCGAAGTATTTCCGATCTTGATTCTAATACTAACTTGATGCTTAGTATCAATAATACTTATTTGATTAATTTTTTGGTCTCGTATTCAAGATTTTCAATGGAAATAAATTGTTCAGTAACATACTATAATAATATTATCATCATCATAATAACATTAACAATATTTTATAAAGTTGGAACTCACTAAACGACAATATCTATTTACATCTGAGATAATAGGTTGAAAAATATTATATTTATATCAATTTCAATCTTCTCACATACAATATCTTCACTCATATTTTAATGATAGTTTTTATAATACAGGAAGTTTGAATAATATCAGCTATTATTGACCAATAAATAGTTAACATTCTATTTAAAATATGGTATATTAGCAATTGAACCGGTTGCATATAATGACATTTGAAATAAACTATATTAAAAGAGATAATCAGTACTTAAGAAGCAAATATATATTAATCATTGTTTATTTATTTTACATCTCAATTCAAGAAACACTACGATAATAGTTGAATAATAGACTTTTACCAACTTCATAATTATTGAACATTTATGAGACCTTTAATATTAAACTTAATTTGAAATTCATCAATTGAATGGTCAATAATCTCAATTACATGATTTCATATTGAACTAATAACTCCAACAATATTAATCCCAACAATACAAAGTGAATTCAATAATATTTCATATTGGCCTAGATGATTTTCTGGTCCTTATTTGATGATATTATATTTTATAATGAGTTTGTTCACCATAGTAATTTGTTGGAAGGAAACTTGAGGAAACAATAATATTTTTAGTAAAGTATAATAAACTTGTAAATTATGATTGCTAAAAATTGAGGAAAGTTTCATTTTTCATCAGTAACTTTTAAAAATATCATTACCTCATCTAATGTGTGATATCAATCTTGATACTTGAATAGAATATTAAAAAAGTTACTTATAGTTGTTTGAAAGTTGAATACTACAGGTTCAGATAAACTAGATAAAGGTATAAGAAGAGAAAAATTCGTTTTAGTTATTCTCATTCACTACAGATTCTGTCAAGTTTTCGTCTAAATAAAACCTAAATTTGAATAAGACTGAAGGTATGATTACCAAGCGACTGCTCGAGTTGCCCGGCTCTAAATTCGCTTCTAAAGCTACCCAGTTCTATTAGCTGCGCTGCTCTAGCCTTCACAACTCTATCCACAAAACTATATTATAGATGTTTATTCTGTTATTAGGGCTACTAATGTATACTTAATCAATAAATAGTGAAATTTACACTTTTTCAGCCATTTTCAAGTGAACTTCACCACCGCACTTCACCTATTTATTGATTTAGTACACATTGTTAGCCCTGATAACAGAGTGAACATCCTTAATATAGTTATTTAAATAGAGTTTTGTTGGCTAGAGCAGCGCAGCTAGAGCTGGGCAGCTCTAGGAGTGAATTTAGAGCCGGACAGCTCGAGCAGTCGCTTGGGAATCGTACTTTGATGCATCAAACTTCATTACTTGTAGAATCCTCTGTTTCTTTTTTGAATTATAAAATAAGTTACCTATCCCAAAAGTTAGCTTAAGTGATCATGTTATTTACAATATAATGTCTATTGATATAATTGTATTTGGCACCATAATATTTATGAAGAGTTTGAGCACTAAGAATAGTTTAATAATAATATTTTACAATAGTATTCATAGTTTGAAAAGTAGATAAAGTTGCCAAGTTTCAGGCTAGGTACTCACTTACTTTTCGTTGATAATACTGGTAGTAGTTTTATCAAGTTTGTAGTTTGTATTGTAATATTACTAATAAGTTTGATTTTCCGGTCAGTATAATTTCATGAAAATAAAAGCTGAATGAGTACACAATGAATTTTTTAAACTTCTATAGGATTAATTTGTGGTGAATAAACTACTAATTTGATTAACCTTTTAGTAACCAAATAATGAAAATTGATGGAAATCATAAACATTTTTACAGCTGTTCAAACTCTGGAAGTTGATAATTTTTTTATCAAAGTTGGTCATTCAATGGATTTGAAACTCTTCTTTGAATATTAGTTCAGTTTTTCTCAATAGAAAAATTTGAAAAATTCATAGAATTTCACTGATAACATTTGACATAAATATAGGCTATTATATAATTATATTATAATATAGCCTATTATATATAGCTGCATTTCATCCCATCGAAATGTGGAGTTCAACTCTCACAAAAATTTCAAGTGATTTGAGTAACTTGAGAAATTATTGTCACTGGCGGCTCGTACCCACGAATAAACAGGTGAAGTGCCCATATCTTTTACTGTACAGCACTTCATCTGCTGTATCGTGTGCTCGAGCCGCCAGTGATTATATTTTTAATTCCACTATTATTTTAATGTGGTAGAGAAATTATTAGTTGAAAATAAAAAAATCCCACAAAACGCAATCAATAAAGGATTTGTAGAATAATAACATCTGAATATAGATTCGCTCTTATCACTTGGTCAGGGCCCTCGCGTGATTTTTGGCGCACTGTGCAAGATTTTGACAGGCGCCCCACTGCAAAGAAATTCATAATTCAACTTTCTTGAATCACATTCAGCCAGGTTCCGAATTCAGCCAGCAGATGGCAGTAACAATAGGGTGACTTCCTTCGACTTCCATTGGACACGCCTCTAAGCTCCGTCTACGATAAAAATGGCCAAAAACATCGGTTAGAAAAGTTTCCAAATTCAACCAGTAGATGGCTACAGTTGACGGGTGATGTTTCAGTTTTGACTTGGACACGCCTTCATGCCCCGCCTGCTCTTTTCTTATTGGTTGACAGTGTTTCGTGAGTTCTGTCTTAGAAAATGGCTGCTAGCAAGAGAATGATGGATGGTGTATCGTACACAAAAAGTTACGCTGATTTACTATTGACGATCTTGTGCTAATATAGTATTTATTTATGTATTCAGGTTGGTAAGGTTCTATCAAGTAACTATTTGAAGAATTTATGCTCAGTTTTACTTTTATTGTGTAACTTGGGCCATTACTAGACTTAATAGTTTTTTGCTTCATAAAATGAGATGAAAATATGATTTTGCACCCCCAGCATCTTATACTCATTAATTTTATTTTTCATACGATGAATATAATCGAATAGAACTCACACTATTTTAGATTTAATACCGACCTCTTGCCAGAAAAAAGTTTGAAAAACTACAACAACTCGGTCAAAATGTTAGGGAGAAGTTTCTATCGCAAACTGGCTTGTGACTAGTCGACATAGTGTAAGGTGATTATCAGCCAACAAAAGAGTTAAATTCAAGAGGGGCGTTTCTTGGCTTGCTTCATACATTAATCGTGGTTTTTCAATTTATCAATTCATGTAGAGGGAATAATTTATGATTAATGAGTTTACGCAGAGGGAATAATCTCTTGTGTATTCAAGTTGTTGATAAAATAGGTTTTTCATCAATTAGTAGAAAAATAATTATTATAATAGCCCAATTGAAATTTTTAAAATTCCCGTTTTGCATCAGCCGCCGCGGCGCCCCCTGGGCCGTGGCGCCCTATGCTTTCGCACTCTCCGCACACCCCACGTGAGGGCCCTGACCTGGTGAATTAAGAATAGAGATACCTCAGGCTATAATCACATTGGACGCACGTGTGCTCAAGTAATCTCGGTTAAACATGCGTGCACTACACTGGCGTCTAGTGCTCACGAAACAGGTGAAGTGCTGTACAGTAAAAGATACAGGCACTTCATCTGGTACGAGCCGCGAGTGGTGCACTGTGTGATTCTAGACTTTTGCATTAATTAGTTAAATATGCAGCAGATTTTTAGTGTTAAAGTATGAGCATGTAATTCGTTACAATATGGAACTATATTTATCCAAATAAATTTATAAATGTTTCCTTAAATCAATCAATTTTCACAATTTCAGCAGCCTTCCGCTTTACAGCAGAAGGATAGTGTTGTAAGTTTTCCAACTTGTTAATATTATGGAATTACTTTTTTCAAGTTGAATAAAAGTTCTGATCACGCTTTGATAAATTATAAATGATTGAAATAGACGAATGCCTGAATAAATTGAATAGAGTATGAGATAAAGTTGAATATGATTGGATTTTGTTGGTCTTAGGCTAGATAGTAGTACCAGTAGGCCACATTGAAAATGGCGAAAGCCACGGGGAAACAGAGTCTTGAGTACTCGTCTATTTGTCGGGCCATCAGCATGTTCCTGTTTGTAATTCGCCCAGTCGGATCGTTTTCGGCCAGAATTACTTTCCGTACCTGCAAAACACGAAAAATGAATGCTGATAATAGATCAAAACTGAAAAATATATTAGTGTACATTATGTGTAAATTATATCAGTGTAAATTATCATGTGAATTATATTTCTGTAAAACAATATCTGTTCTTAGAAAAGAGATAAAGCTGGTGAAAATAATAAATATTAAGGAAGTTGCCGTATGACTGTTATTGACCTTCAGGTCTGTCAGGCCAGTCAGCGAGTGGTCTGCGAGAGTAAATCGAAACAAGAGCGACCCCAGCTATATTTATAGACTACTGATTCGCTCTGAGCACAACTTCAGACTGTCCTGACAGTCCTGCAGATAGCCTTAATACCACTCGAAAAAGCATGAAAATAGGCGAATTTCTCCGAATTTTACTCCTTCGGTCACTGTTTTTCAAGAAAATGGTACCAAATTGTTCAGAAAGATTGGTAGAATGTATATAAGTTGACAGTAATTCCACATACAATCTATGCCCTTTTCCAAGATCAATGAGTCGAACACATTATTTGAAATTATGGGGGTGGCGTAGCTGAGTGGGTTAAGTGCTGGCGTTGCAACCCAAAGGTCCCGGGTTCAAACCCAGGTCAGACCAGAAATTTTTCTCAGGCCACTTTCCCGTGTTTCGGATGGACACGTTAAGCCGTCGGTACCGGCTGCCTAAAAAACAGTCGTTAAGTCATGTCAGAGACCCTGAAATTGATCAGGAGTGACCTGAAAACTCTGACACCAGACCTGAGCCAGCCAGGTTACACGAATATTATTATTATTATTATTTGAAATTATGATATTCTGAAAGCACATTTTTTGGTATAAATCTGATTCAATTTACTTAACATTGAGTTTACGTCAAACTTCTTCGTCTTGTTGGTTTATGTTAGGTTTGTCTACGGCTTGTGCTTGTTTTTTGTAGGGTTTGTGTTCTGTTCATACTCTTTTCGAGTTGTGTTTGTGTTCTTTTCTTGGACATATATATATATATATATATATATATATATATATATATAATACTAATAGACTATACAGACAATGTGCTTGATAATCATTCAAGGTGCGGTTTGCATCAAGTCCGGCAAACTTAATCGAGTGAACAACTTAGTAAGTCCACGTTCAAGTTTTGTCTTAATTTTGGCATCTAAATAAGATCCTATATTACACATACTGACCACAGTGACAGCGATGGCCTCCTGCTGTGTGGTCTCGGCCTCCTTGGCTCCTCCCAGGGCGGCGTCTCCGTTGCTACGACTCGACTCGTCCGTCGCCGGTACAAACGTCCGCTTCAGAATGTCCGGCGACAGTTTGCGCCACATGTAGTTGACAAACGTGAACTCCAGTAGGGCGCAGAAAACAAAGGCTGCCAACAAGAAAATAAGACAGGTCAGGACAGGCGACAAAGTGGGACAGGTCAGCGAAATTTGAGAAAAATATTTTGTAAGAATCACAAAAGAGATTGCATCGACGGGCGAATTCGGGAGTAACATTCTTGTCAAACTTCATCAGAATCTATATTTTCACCATGTAAACATCATAATTCAAGTGGTTAAGTGGTAGAGTGGACATTACTGTCCAAACTTCGCCAAGTCATTAAAATAAAGAAGTCATTCTATTCTATTCTAATTCACTCACTCATCATCACCTTTGCTTGAAATACTTCCTTCAAGTCGCAATTGTATCAATAAATAATAATAAAAAAATTGCTACACATGGTAGCCCACTGTAAAGTAGCTTAGAATATGGAAAGACTCAATGTCATAGTTCATTATTCCCTTTATATAGTAGCCTACATTCATGTAAAGTAATTAACTAGTAGTCTGTCCAAGCGAAGAAGACTTTTTGTCAACATGGAATAATTACTTTACCTTGATCAATATCGATTCAAAAATTATAGATTTGATTTCAAATTGTAGGAAACATTTTGATCTACAATTTGAATATGAATTTATAAATTTTGAATCAATGTTGACCAAGCTAGCGTCATTCTCCCATCTTGTCAGAATGTCTTCTTTTCCTCGAACAGACTATAACTGGATCCATGTGTGAGGGATACTTGATTAGGTATCGTTGAAAAATGAATAAAGAACGTGATGGACACAGATGATTCTGTGACTATTAATTTCTTCAGAAAGTAGTAATCAAGAAGATAAATCATAGTTCCAAAATAGGTTTGAATACAAAGTACATAAAAGTACTTTTCAAAGGTTGAAAGTACATAGGTCAACTGTTACTTATATTATAGTAGTAATAGACTACTTTCAATAAGTGCAGTACAATTATTTTGCAGGTAGCCTAAATCTGGAAATGATTCAAGAATAGCATAAATTTATAAATTTTAGTTCGTGTTAATTCTCACCTGTGCAAGTACCCATCCAAACGTCAATGGCTTTCACGTAGCTGACTTGTGGTAATCCACTTTGAATACCTGGAAGAATGAGACTTATAAATTCAGATTCATAATTAATCACAATGATTTATGAAAGATTATAACAAACAAAACCTATTGTGTATATTGAATGACCTTTTATCGAATTACAGTAGTTGAGGGTATGTGACGATCATTACTGTATATTGGCCAAATCTAACGGAAGTATTACCTTGGTAAACATTCTATGTTAATAGGGAAATGATGAATAGCCTCAAGTTGAATGTAATTTAACATTTCTCTCAATCATGTTTTGTTTCGTGGTATTCAGAACTTCACTTGTTCATTACTTTCGAATTCAAGGTAATTAGAATAGAAAGGTATCAGTCATCAAAATCGTAGCGGAGATAACCATGAGTTCTGACGTTATCGGTACCCGAGCTGTGAATTTCCTAACTTTTAGCGCCAGCTAGGTTTGCTTAACAGCTGGGGTGTTGATGACGTCAGAACACACCGTTTCCTTCCGGCTACGATTTTGATGACTGATACTTTTTTCTAATTGCCTTGTTGCAATCACAATAGTTTACCCGTGCAAACTAATACAGGAACTAAGGTATGTAGTTGTTTTTTTTTCTTTTGTTTTCTGAAGGGGAAGCTAACATGATCTCCTAAGCTTGTGCGTGTGTTATGGGATGGATGATGATAATGATGACGATAATGAGAGATAAAACGACTACTTGTTAGGCAGTCGGGACCGACGGCTTCAGCTTATCATCTCCATAGAGACGGGGTGGTCGTATTTTTGTAATCATGCTGTGGTCAAAAACTGTTCTCTGGTGAAGAACACTGGCGGCTCGTGCCCACGGAATAGGCGTATCTTTTACTGTACAGCACTTCACCTGTTTCGTGGGCACGAGCCGCCAGTGGTGAAGAATCGAATCTCTGAACGTCTAGAACCTCTATTAACCAGAACTCTGTGAGAAGACGTCAATCAAATAATAGTAACAAGACGTGATAGTGGAATCATCCGTGTGTGTAAACAAGGAACGAATAGTAACATTTTGATGATTTGAATGAACAGACCAGAGCTCTGTGAGGAGACGGCTAGCAGAGTGGTGACTCCAAGGGTGGTGCGCCCAGGCACGGAGTCCACGTCCATCCAGAAGGAGACCCACGATATCACCACTATCAAAATGGTCGGCAGGTAGCTCTGCACCAGGTGGAAGCCTACTGAACGAGACAGGTAGAACTCGGCTACCAGGCAGCTGTAGTTACCTGCATAAATAGAATGGAAATTATTGATAATTATTAGAAGTCATGTAGGTTGATTCTGACTAATTTTTCAAGTAACTTGTTTTCACGACATCTTCACCCTATTTACGATCACTTGAGACAAAACAAACAAACTTTTTGCGTGTTATGGTAGGCCTCCTTCTATGCGAAACAGTCGGCCGCAGTCGAACAGCAGTAGCCAATTATAGCTCAAGACAAGAGTCTTGAGACAAGACAAGTCGGATTGCAGCCAATCACAGCTCAAGACAAGAAATGTGATTGGCTACAGCTGTTCATCTGCGGCTGACCGAATCGCTTAGAAGAAATCAGAATCATAAATTTTTTATTTGCAAAATTACATAGAACAAAAATTACAATAAAATTGGATTTGGTGTGTCACATGGGTTTGCAGAAACCTGTGCGTGACACCGAGATCTCATCATTATAGAATAAATACATTTAGAAATAACTTACGCTATATTACTTTTTAGAAATACCTCAATTGCTGAAGGACAGTAACTAATAGTATCATTATAAATAAACTTTGTTGTAGCTCTTCATGAATAATGAGACTTAATAACACAAATAGAAATATTCAAGTATAATAACTGCAGTTGAAGAATACAAAAATCTGCTATGTGATATTATAAAAAATGAACAGTATAGAGTTTAAATTGACAGTAACTTGTTAATTTACTGTATATCGAATCAAATGAATAAAAAAATATGCTCGAAGCGGAATGATGATGTCATTTGATACAATGCTAAATTAATTTTTCATTTTAATAGCATTGCATTAAAAATTTTATTAAAACCTACGTGTTGTATTCTGTATGAATAAGTCCTTCAGCATTTTCTATACCTATATCGACCAACCAAGAGTTAGCAGCTAACTTATAACTTTGTTTTGAGCAATTTAGTTTTCTAATATTCGGTGGGATATTACGATAAATAAAATTTGCAACATACCAAGAATTTGTGTATAGAATAGATTTAACGACTCTTGAAACCTGAAGGCCCAGATTCACTGAACCTCTGGTAGGATGGTCATGTGCTACTGGGTTTATGACTAGGTCTTTATTAGAAAACAAAAAACCAGTGTTTCCCTGATAAATAACTGCCTTACTGATAATAGTTTTGTTTCTAAAAATAATTGAGAGGAAGGGTATCTAATTGGTTTTTTAAATGCTGCTTTAATAATTAGTTTTTGTACTACTTCTAGCGGTCTAATGTGAGTTTTATAAGTGCAACCCCAGGTCAATATACCATATTGTATAGAAGGCCTACCATTGGACGCAAAACGTTTGTTTATTACTTCTCAAGTGATCGTGAATAGAGAATAAAGATGTCGTGAAACCAAGTTACTTGAAAAATAATTAAGAATAAACTAATAACATTATTTCTAATGATTATTAATATTAAATACGATAATTGAAGACGATATTAAATTTGTGAACACTTAGGCCTGACATTGTAATAAAAAAGATGCCGACATTTTGTTCAGAAGTCTTTGAAGCTACGCCCATCTCGAATTCTATTGGTTAGTGACAAGCTCAACGTATTTTACGTCACACATGGTTGACCAATCATAAGCGACTTCCTGCTCTGACGTACACTCCCTCATTTGAAAGCAAAATGGCCGACAGTTGGAGACTCCATTTTGTGAAAGTATCCAAGTAGCTCGACTAGTACAGTACATCAACTGTCTCCCGATTGGTTGAAGCTCTGCTGCTTTCCTATTGGTCAGAATTTTTCAGTTGTATGCCGATTGGTTGGAAATCGACTGCCTTTCTATTGTTCAGATTCCTTCTAGCTCTGTATCGGTCGAAATACTGTTTTCTAACCTGGTCGAGCATAGAAGGTATTTGGGTTAGATGGCAGAATGGCTCCAGCTCGGTCAATATTGGTTCGAAAGTTGGTTTAAATTTGTAGAAAACTTATTGCTTCACAATTTAAGACCAAATTTATAATTTCTGAAACAATATTGACCGATCTATTATTATTTACCCATCTTCTCTTCAAGGCTGTTGATGATTCTCCGTAAACTGAACTGAAAATATAAATTGTTGACAAAAAAACGAAAGTAAATTTATCAATATTTTTGTAATTAGCTCACCAATTTGGAAGGATTCCTGGCAGTCAGATGGAATAATTTCGACAATTTCAAACTGTGGCATCCTCAGTCCTTTTCCCATTATTACCGGATTCATTGTCTTCCATTCCAGGCGCAGTTCTTCAATTGTTTTCGAAACTGGAACACAATAATAATACTATTAAATTCAATTCAACAGAATTAAATTCAATATGGAGAATATAAACTTACATATTTTTTGATTTGAGAATTCGACTGAATCGTTGTTGATTTGTTGTAGAGTCGTGTTTTTTATTATTTAATTTTTTGATTTGAATTATTGTGATTGTATGGAAGACAGTACTTGGAAATGTCAATATTCATCTACATAGAATTCTAAATCTGGTTAAAGATTTCAAGTTCAGTATTTCAACTCAAATATAATATAATTATCACATTGTTTGAAAATTGAACTTCAAACTTAGGGCTATTTAAAAATTGATAAATAAAATGAAAAAATCAAACACCCTTTTTTAAAACTTTGAAAGTATTATTTTTCACAGACATGTTTCGAGCTTAAGCCCATTTGCCAATAGTCAATATGACTAGAATAATACTAGTATTATATTGGTATAATACTAATATTAATACTAGTATTAATTGTATTACTAGTAATAATACTAGTATTATTCTAGTCATATTGAGAATGGGCGTTTAAGTTTGGTATTTAATTTTAAAAAGGTGTTTAATTTTTTTAAATTTTATTTATCTCATTGCTTCACTCACAACTGGCCACTTCCATAGTGCAGATCTGGTTGTCCAATGGGAACTTGGAAAGGTCCATCATACAGGAAAACGTGAGTTTCAGCCTGGAACATAAAATTAATTTCAATAATAATTAGTATCTATCAGAGTTAATCGAGAAATGTTGATGTTTGTTCCGAGCTTGTGAAGACGTATGATATGAAAAAACTGATTTCTCATTCGTATTCGATAAATATTCAAAGTTAAGCTGAAAGTATCAACAATGATCTAGGTATAGTCTGTCCAAGCAAAGAAGACACTCTGGCAAGATGGGAGAATGACTCAAGCTCGGTCAATATTGTTTCAAAAATTATTATCAATTTGATCTCAAATTGTTGGAAACAATTTGATCTCAAAATTGTAGGAAACAATTTGATCTACTATTGAGGCAACATTTATAATTCTTGAACAAGTATTGACCAAGCTGGAGTCATTTTCCCATCTTGCCGGAGGGCCTTCTTTGCTTGGACAGACTATAGCCTACTCGAAAAATGGAAAGTTTATTAATTGTTTATTAATTGAGTTAATCCAATTACTTACAAGCATAATTTTTTATATAAATTCATTATTCTGATTGTTTCTTCATTATCATTAACTGGGCTACTTGGCTTCAAAGTTTGGTCTTTGAGTTAATTTTGTTGGAGTAGGATAATATAAAGACTATATAGTAACTGTATATAATCATACTAAGTATAGAGTCTCTAAAGAAAAAGTAGCTCTATGATTTCATAGTGATGTACTGTTCTTCATAAATAATACTCTATGATTTAAAATAGAAATGGTATGATTCATAATAGCCTATTCTAATTAGCTATTCTAATTAATTATCCTTACAACAGTGTCTCAAAGCCTACCAGTTATAATTTATTTATTTGTAATATAATTTACTTGTACCTTTGGGTAAATTTGCTTAATCTCCGTTTATCGCTAACCGGGGCTTAATCGAGCGTCTGCTCGCGACACATTGGTCCTCACCTATGATTGATTGATTAATTATGGTCAGTCACATGTAAATGCTTGATTAAGTAGCGGACGTGCTTATTGGAGCAAGTGGATGCTTATTGGGTGGTAGGACTTAGTCCAGTAGGTATAGTCTGTCCAAGCAGAGAAGACATTCCGGCAGGATTGGAAAATGACTAGAGCTCGGTCAATAATGGTTCAAAAATTATTAAATTGGTCTTGAATTGTAGATCAGAATGTTTTCCACAATGTGAGACCAAATTGATGATCTTAGAATCAATATTGACTGAGCTGGAGTCATTTTCTCAACTTGCCAGAATGTCTTCTTTGTTTGGACAGACTATATATGGTCTACTATGTCTACGATACTGGTTTGATGGACATGTGATTATTGCATTAAAGTTGGTGATTACTGAATGTAATTGAGTCAGTATTACATGTGCAAACCTCAAGTTGGTACAAAGTTATGCTCTCGAAATAAAAGTTTGATAAGTTACTATTCATCATACCAAAAACGTTTTGAACAAAGCTTTCCATTTGAATTATTCTAATAACAAAATACTGGAAATACGTATTCAGGGTTGGATGGAAGTGGAGGCGCTTGTGCCTCAACTTCTCCAAAATTATTGTAATGTAATAAGTGGAAAAATAAAGAGATCTATTTAACGACAATGTGAGTAGTTATGAGACATTCAGTGGCTTAATATTGTTTATTTTCTAGTTTCAATATGAATATAGGCTATATGTAAGGCGATTTGCAACGGGTCAATTGTTTGGATCCATGTTATTTTTGCTAATATAGCTGTCACCAAGAATTCAGGCGGTTTCGTCTGCCTGTTGTATGACGTTTGATGTAATCTACTATAACCGCTGACTTTAACCTGTGAGACGCTGGTGCATCTATTGTCTCTTATGATTCAAAAAATATCATCTAGTCATAGTTACATGACAACATCAGCTGTTAGAGCGTATAAGGAGCAGGCAAACCCGTCTAGCTTTTTGGCGTCAGAGCTATCCAATGAAATGAACGTGGATTCTCTGTATATTCACTGACAGAACACAGAGTATGCATATCAAAGTTAGTTCCGTTGAGAGAATCAAATTTGAATATCCGGAAAGTCAACATAAGTTTCCCAAGTCCAAGTTTTCCAGTGATCTTATTCCATTCAACTTGAAGATTTTCTTTGAAGGTACTATGAAAAATATTCATTGATGGAACTTTTCTTCAGCTTAACCTTAACGTACCTTTGGTGAGATAAAAAACTTGAAATCTAATTCAGAATATGAAAACATTTCAACAGATTCAGAGTGATTTTTACGCTCACACACAAAGTTCATGTTTATAAATATGATATGTATCATTGTTATGATAATATATTCATTGGAAAAGTTTGCACTCGCCAGGATAGCTGTCATGCTGTATTGTGAGGGGAAGTCTTTCAAGGATTATAATGTGATCATGGCAGAAACCAGAAGAAACAGATACAAAGATAATCTATTTATTTGCGTTATTTTAAAGAAAGATTTAAATGTATAACAAGAATCACTTATAAATACTTTATACTGGAATCTCAATATTATTCGATTAATTCATCTGTTTAGTCTAATATAGTTTCATCTGTGCTGTATTTCAATATATTCCCAGTTCCAGTATCAATATACTCAGTTCAATATATTCTGTGCTGCAATTGAGATAACTATCTGAATAAGAATTGAATAAATTTTAGTAATAACATAATTTCTTTGACTACTTTAACTAAAGCTACGGTAATATACTGGAATAATGCGATATAAAGATTACCATTGAAATCAAGTAGGCTGTGCAATTCTGGGAACACATGATTAAAATAGCAAAACATAATAATTTGATATTTTTGAGAACGTTTCAAATAAAAATTATGTAAGAATAATAACGCAAGAAAACTTCTCACTATTGTTGTGTTCCAATTTCGACGTTATCTTATTCGTTAAACAATAGATTCCAATCTCAACGTCAGTTGCCATCTTATAAGTCAAACACCATCGACCAATCACACGCAAGAGGCCATTTTGTTTTGGATTTGAAGAAGCGATGCCATTGGTTGATACGAACTCCACAAAATGGTGCTGAACTGGGTCATGGTGGATCAGAAAGACCTCCAATCATAATGTACGTATTTTCTATTTTTAATGTGAATTTTTTGTTAATAGAAATTATTTAGAGAGTGAAAGAACAAATAAATATTGAGTCCAATAACTCTAAGCCTTTGAATTAATTAATCGAAGGGACTAACATCAAAACAAGTGTGTAACATGCAACTGTTAATCAGAATTGAAAAAATTGAATGGTTCTCACAGAATCAAATGAAAAGATTTTCCTCGCCAAAATAACATAATATGCACTAACGGCTCGTTCCTACAAAACAGGTGGAGTGCCTGTATCTTTTACTGTACAGCACTTCACCTGTTTCGTGGGCACGAGCCGCCAGTGATAATATGCCTCTTCGTTAATTGAATGCTACACTATACACAAACACAATCTACTTTTTTCATCGATGAATCTCAAATAGCCTACGTTATTATTCCGGATAATCAGATTGTCTTTTGTATATCCAAACCACTGGTTTTTTTTCGCCGATAATTTAAAGCCTCTTAATTAACTAAATGGTACAATACACACGAAAAAAAAGATTTGTTGGAAAAAAATTTGTTAATCAGATTGAACACCTCTCAAATAATCAAATGCTACTGATTTATCAATTCAGATTATTCAATCTCCAATCAAGTACAGTTATTTCAATTATAAAGTACATGCTGGACAATTTTCATTCAATGAGAGAAATAAAGTACATTCCCCTTCAAAGCATGTTTTTGTTTTTGGCTGCCAGCATATGTAAAAGAAATTGAATTCATTTTTTGCGACTCAATTAGGAATGGGCTTGGGCTTTTGATTTTCATTTTGTTTTTGTTAATCAAAAATCACGTTGGATATGGCTATAAAGGAGATGCAAATCAAATTGGCGAATGGCGAATGACATTTATCAATTCACAGCTCTGTTAGGACAGTCTGAATGTGGTCTACGAAAGCGAAATTATTTAGGCGAGGCTGCTTTTAACGTGATATCCACTCGCAGACCGCTCTCCGACTGTTCCGACAGAGCTGATCTTTGATAACAGATACTCGCCAATCGCCACTTCTGTTGGCGGCTACTTTCTGGTGGACATAGTCAGTCCAAGCAAAGAAGACATTCTGGCCAAACGGGAAAATTACCACAGCTTGGCTAATATTGATTCAAAAATTATGAATTTGTTCTAAAATAGTAGATCAGAAAGTTTCCTACAATTTGAGACTAAATTTATAATTTTTGAACGAATATTGACCGAGCTGGAGTCATTCTCCAATCTTGCCAGAATGTTTTCTTTGGTTGGACAGACCAAATATACCTGGAGGTTGATTCAATGGATAAATACAGTGATACACTGCTGCCAATTTCAATGAGTGAACAAAATAAACAACAGGAATCTGACAGCTCAGCGTTTTTTATCGTTGTTACTACTGCTACCGTTACTACTATTGCCATTCTTTCTCACTCTCTCTCACACACTCTCTCACTCTCTCTCACTTATTTCTCTCTCTCACAATCTCTCTCTCTCTTCACACACTCCCTCTCTCTCTCTCTCACTTCTCACTCTTCTCTCTCTCACCCCTACTCCCTGTCAGCGAGGGCATCATAAAGAGAGCGACTAACTCGCTCTTGAAGACAGCTTCAAACTGTCCTGACAGAGCTGATGCTCAATGACAGCTATTACGTCAACCGCCTTAATTTCTTGAATCTTCTATAATAATTATCTTTCTAGATTGTGTTAAACATGCTAACTTTCATCAATTTAACACTATTGTAGATTCAACCCTCGGAAATTTTCGAAAAAAATGCTTGGAAATTCACTCTAGAGGCCTGATACACAGTATTGATACAGAGTCAAAAATTGGTACAGGAAAGAAGCTCGCCTTGATACGAGACACTTCGATCGCTGCGCGCTGCCAATAAATTGAAAATAAGCTGATTATAGGCTATTAATTCTCAATGATTAAACATTTTTATACCACTTATAATACGTTCATACTACTTTTTCAGTTACTTTTAATACTCGAAATGCATACAGTCCAGTACCAACCTTAGCATGTAGAGTATCTCCCCGTCGGGGTTGATGCGTATGAGGACGTTGGGCACGGTGACGAACTGGAACTCGGCGTGCTTGGCGTTGGGGAAGTAGACCTCTGGCTTCCAGATGGCCTTCACCAGGTTGGGGTCGTTCAGGTCCAACACCTCTGTGATATCGGCGTGCTTCAGCCGCTCGTCCTGCCACTTCTGTCTCAGATAAAGGTCCACCTCGTAGTCCTGGAAACAAACGAGAAATAATGGATAGAGCCATAGCTTCCTTTAATAGAAGGCCCTGCCCTAATAATATGGCAACGTCGCACCGTAGCCACAGTCTTTTCATATGAAAGCATCAAGTGAAGGTACAAATCATGCTTGCTGACTTGGTTTTTCTCTCTTTGAGTATAATTTCCATGAAAAACGTTCATGAAACTCTTCGTATAGAATTCCTTTTGTGTTTTTTGTAATAGGTTGTGATAGAGATTAGCAAGAAAGATTAAGAATAGACAGTTATATATTAGAATAGCTTATGATTTGTAGCAAGTCAAATGTGAGAACGCACACAAGAAACGCATCCATTAGAACAGCTGATTGGAAAATGATTTCGATGCTTTTAAATGGACCCAATTTCCTACTCTACATAGTTGTCAATTTTTAGTACATGGCCTTCTATTGAAGGAAGCTATAATAGAACACTATAGAGCAATAGTAAGAAACGTAAGCCAATGTGGATATTAGGCTAGTAATAAGAAATAATGAATTTCAAATGAAATGAATTTATCATAGCTAATCACAAGACTATGTCCTTAAAAGTGGAAACTTAATAGAATAGGATTTGTTTTCGCTAGTAAAGACTCTGGCTCGATCAGTGTTGATTCGAGAACTGTGGGTTCTGTTTGAGAATCTATAGCTTCCGGGCCAGTATTGGCCGGGCTGGAGTCGTTTTTCCGTCTTGTCGGGAATGACTTCTTTGCGTAGACGGACTATATAGTGGAGTGAGTATGAAACTGGCAGCCAGCTGGTATGCCTATAGGCCTTTCATGGGCTGTTGAGCCATTGACAAACAAACAAATTTGTTCGACTATGGCCTTAAAACTGGCAACTATGTAGAATGGGAAAGTCAGTATATTCAAAAGCATTGAAATCATTTCTTTAATCAGCTGTTTCGTCGGAACCATTTCTTAGTGGCGTTCTCACGATTAATTAATATCCAACTTTAAGAAATATTTCTCTATTTTTCAATATTTTGTGATAATTTCAATTATAATCTAGTTTTCGAGTTACAGTACTGTATAGCTGACACCAGAAATTTAGACAGTCTCGTCTGCTCCTTTTGTCCGCCAACAGCTGATGTTGTCAATTAAAACTGTTTATTATGAAAATTGTTTTTGAAGAGATATATTTCAATGTCAACTTCCATGATCTAATCAAGCAAGCGTAGCATGATTAACAATCGTAGAGATACCAATTGCATCCTAGTGGGTCCATGTCCCAAAAGTACTAATTCAGAAAGTTTTAGAAATATAATTGTTCTTGAAGGAAAGTTTGGGCACAATCGATTTCATTAGAAAAGAGAGAATAAATTATTAAGTCTTTCACTCTGAATTATTTTACACGACTCTGCAGTCAAACATTTTTTAATATAAGTTTAAATAAACTTCTACTCACATGTGGAGCGCTTTCGGATGTTAATCCATTTTCAACACATCGTTAACATCCGCTCCACATGTGAGTAGAAGTTTATTTAAACTTATATTCAAAAATGTTTGACTGCAGAGTCGTGTAAAATAATTCAGAGTGAAAATATTTACTAGCAGTTCGTGATGGAAAACAAAATAGATGAGAAATTATTAAGATTAGAAGTAGTCCAAGAACTTGACATATGATTATTGCAATCATTCGATTCTATCTGAACCCAGAAAGAAGTTGACAGACGTATTAGGAGGACAAAGTCTATCATTTCATTCACACACAGAAGAACAAGAAAACTCATTTTTCTTCTGAACAAACGATAAGTCCTGAGTCCATCTATTTCTGCCGCATGTCCACCAGTTCACCTGTTGTGCAGTCTGTCCAAGCAATGAAGACATTCTGGTTAGATGAGAAAATGAGTCCAGCTCGGTAAATATTGCTTTAAAAAATTATAATTTTGTCTCAAATTGTAGAGCAGAATGTTTTCTACAATTTGATACCAGATCTAAGTTTATTGAACCAATATAGACCGATCTGTAGTCATTTTCCCATCTTGCCAGAATGTCTTCTTTGCTTGGACAGACCGTACAATCAAAAGTTTCCACATTCTTGGTCGCACATCGTTTATCAAATCTTTGTCACCTTTCAGCAAGGAAAGTTCTTTTAGAGAAGTGCTTTACAATCTTTCATTTCCTTCCACAATCTTTCATCCCTTCTCCTATTTCTTGTCCTTTATTTTCTTCTCCTACTTTTCCTTCTTCTTCTTTTTCTTCTTCTTCTTCTTCTTCTTCTTCTTCTTCTTCTTCTTCTTCTTCTTCTTCTTCTTCTTCTTCTTCTTCTCCTTCTCCTTCTTCTTCTTCTCCTCTTCTTCTTCTTCTTCTTCTTCTTCTTCTTCTCCTTCTTCTTCTCCTTCTTCTCTCTTCTTCTCCTCCTTCTTCCTTCCTTCTCCTCATTCTCCTCCTTCCCATCATCATACTCATCTACAGAAAAACTTCCAAAAAAACCTTTTTTCATGGACTTATTAGGTAAGTCCGGCCAAGCGAAGAAGAGCCTCTGGCAAGATGGGGAAATCACTCCAGCTCGGTCAATATTGGTTCAAAAATTATTGATTTTGTGTCAATTGCAGGAAACATTCTGATCTACAATTTAAGACCAAATCAATAATTTTTGAACCAATATTGACCGAGCTGGAGTCATTTTCCCATCTTGCCAGAGGCTCTTCTTTGCTTGGCCAGACTATACTGGAAAGCATTTTAGTTCATTGAAGTATGAACTCCCTTTTCCCAGCATTGACCTCAAAGAATTTACCGCTGGGCATTGATAGGGAGAGGGCTCTGCAATGATTCTGATTTGTGGAGTGTTTCCTATCGTTACAATGATATATGATCTGTACTGCTAGTTTTCACTTTCGAAAAAAAATCAACGATAAATTTGGCAGTTGCCATTTGTGGAAGAATCTCATGGTTCGTAATTTTTCATGATAATATGTATGAAATATAGCTTGCTATTGTGTTTATTTGAATATTGAATAACTGTTAAATATTGAAGTTTATTCCTGGCTCTTAAGGCTCAATGAGGAAATTGAATATCAAACACTGAAATCAATTATTATCTAATTGAATAATCTACAATATTTCAAAAGTCAATAATAATAATATATTCATATCCATTTTGATGAAGCCCTGTGAAAAATGTATAACGGATGTATTCCTATTATTTTTCCTGAGTGTGATCCCACATTGACTCCCAGTAATTGATGCGTGGGTAATTAGATTAGATTAGATTAGATTTCTTTATTCATTTAGATAGTAACAAAATATTTATGCTTAGTTTCTAGATTACAAGAGTTGCTATTGAACCTATCATTTTCAAAAGTTACGCACTAATTTCGATATTTTACATTACAATTTTTACAGGTTAATCTATGATTCTATAATCTATTCAACGAGAAGTCACATATGAATCCAAGAATCATAGAAAAAATTATCCAAACAATATGCTTCTTGCTTGCAATCTTACTTGTTGTGCATTAGAATATCTAAATGAAAATGCGAAGTTTGGACATAAAAATGTTCATTCTTGGGAAAGCATGAAGTAATTGAGCGGAGCGAAGCGAAGTTCTAATGGATTAGGAAAGTCACTCTTTGTATAACTACTCCTCCGGAACCGCTCGACCGATTAAATTCAAACTTGCCATGGTGATAGTAGACATGAACGCCCAGGTTATAGGCTATAGAGCATTTTGAAAATTTGCATATTAAGGACGAAAAAAGGAAAAAAAGGATTGCTTACACACTATTACTATACACATTATTCATGCTATATTCATGCTCTCTGCACTGCAGGATTGCAACCTAACATCAGTTTTGAGTCAGACGTTCCTGGTCAGAAAAGTCTATTATGCTCTTGAAATCATGTTGGTATCACTGGCCGAATCGGCTCCTTATCGAAACCCTCATAGCCCAGTGGTAAGTGACGTGGACTACTATTTCACTGCTTACCAATCAGGGGGGGTTCGAAACCTGAGCAGAACATTTTTTTTTGCCAATTATTTTCAACTTAGAACAACTTCCAATATTATTTTACATAGAAATAACCTTTTAAGATTTGTTTGGTTAAGAGACCAATTTTAAATTTTAAATTTTCAATGTTCAATGTTCAATTTTCAATGTTCAATTTTCAATTTTCAATTTTAAATTTTAAATTTTAAATTTTAAATTTTAAATTTTAAATTTTAAATTTTAAATTTTAAATTTTAAATTTTAAATTTTAAATTTTAAATTTTAAATTTTAAATTTTAAATTTTAAATTTTAAATTTTAAATTTTAAATTTTAAATTTTAAATTTTAAATTTTAAATTTTAAATTTTTTAAATTTTAAATTTTAAATTTTAAATTTTAAATTTTAAATTTTAAATTTTAAATTTTAAATTTTAAATTTTAAATTTTTTAAATTTTAAATTTTAAATTTTTTTAAATTTTAAATTTTAAATTTTAAATTTTAAATTTTAAATTTTAAATTTTAAATTTTAAATTTTAAATTTTAAATTTTAAATTTTAAATTTTAAATTTTAAATTTTAAATTTTAAATTTTAAATTTTAAATTTTAAATTTTAAATTTTAAATTTTAAATTTTAAATTTTAAATTTTAAATTTTAAATTTTAAATTTTAAATTTTAAATTTTAAATTTTAAATTTTAAATTTTAAATTTTAAATTTTAAATTTTAAATTTTCAATTTTCAATTTTCAATTTTCAATTTTCAATTTTCAATTTTCAATTTTCAATTTTCAATTTTCAATTTTCAATTTTCAATTTTCAATTTTCAATTTTCAATTTTCAATTTTCAATTTTCAATTTTCAATTTTCAATTTTCAATTTTCAATTTTCAATTTTCAATTTTCAATTTTCAATTTTCAATTTTCAATTTTCAATTTTCAATTTTCAATTTTCAATTTTCAATTTTCAATTTTCAATTTTCAATTTTCAATTTTCAATTTTCAATTTTCAATTTTCAATTTTCAATTTTCAATTTTCAATTTTCAATTTTCAATTTTCAATTTTCAATTTTCAATTTTCAATTTTCAATTTTCAATTTTCAATTTTCAATTTGCGGCTGCCTCCGCATGCACTTCCCTAGTAAGTATATCCTTTCCAGTGGCCTGTAAAATTCGTACTAATAGCCCACTAGAAAAATATCAAAAATGTCCAGTAATTCAAAACTAGATCTAGGTGATTGAGAAATGGCCGATGGAGTGAATAAATAAATTTATAATATTACGATGAATAATAATAAAAATTCAATGAATGGATAAATAAAGCTCAATTACACGTAAAATTAATAACTAAGAGTAATGATTAGTGATTGATAGTTGGGTGCATGATGGATGTTAAGATTACTACTGGTGGTGAATTGAATATATGCACAAGTATGTTGTATGAGTGAAGGATGAGATGAATGATGAAGGGTAGTCATGCTGTTGCTCTAGGGTTGAACGTTTTCGATCATCTTCTCTACAATATATTTTCTAAGTTTAGAGATAAAGCTTGCTCGACTCTCAATAGATCTAATTGAATCAGGGAGTGCTCGACAGCCTGAAACTAGAAATGACTTAGTATAGCTGGTGGTTCAGTGATTTGAGAGAGGTATGAGAGAGATGATGATGAGACTTGACGGCTAGTTTTCAAGCAGTTTGGACTGACGGCTTATCGTTTCCTTCAAATGAAGGGGTGGACGTATTTATGTGATTGTGCTGTGGTCAAAATCTGAAATCATTGGCTACAACGATGAACTATGGAAGTATGCTTCCACTTTTATATATATCGATTGCATGGAACGTAGATTGATGATATTCAAAAGCAGATAAACCGAAGAGTGCGAAGTCACAAAATTATGATCAATAATGTTTGAAAGTAATTTATGATGATTGGAGCTAAAATGTGGACAACTCTGGATTACATTTAGATTTGAAATTAACTACCTATTCCTTCAGAGATTCAAAAAATTCTGTTTGTATTTGATGATTGTCCTGTTTGTTGAGAGAGCCACCATTTTGAAAGCTGATGACGTCTGTATACCCGCCCACAATGGGAGTGACTTGTCTAGACCAATAGCAGACGTTCAGGTTGATAGGCTATGGCTATTCAACTACCAATGGCGTCGCTCGCTTCATAGTATGTGAACTGTTTTTTTATCATTGCTCTCAAATCAGTTTTCAGATATTAATAATATTATAGCCTACACTATCTGAAGAATATCACTATCTCACTATCTATACATTGTATCCTACGGTATCGTATATGCATAGATTTAATAAGGCTATTAGGCTATGTAAAGTCCCATTCACACGGTCGATTTCTGACACGCAGTAGTGATATATAGTCTAAAATTTATGCAGGAATAATGAAGTTCGTTGATATGGGACATAATTATTATAAATGTTTAATCATAACGCTCATGGATCGGCACCATGTAGGGAATGAGGTGGTTCTATTTTTCAATGAATAAACATTTTAAGAGCACGTAAACTGAGTTTAGATATTTTTCTTTAAGTTGAATCAAGAAAAAAGACTAATGAAACACTTCGTTCCATTGTTATTAACTCCCCCAATTTTCAGCATCGTTAGAATTAGCTAACTACACTTTGCAACCACACGTTGAAAATATTTTGTGTCAATGAGTTTCCTTCCTGTAAGATTGCGCATCAATTTTTGGCCTTTGTAACACTACTGCGTAAATCACTACTACTTGAAAAATAAATAAAAATCAAACACTTTTTTGACAATGTGGATAAAAATTGATAACTATTCTTATCCACATTGAGAAGAACATGTATGTGTTTTATAATTTTAAAGTTTTAGGGTGTTTGATTTTTATTTATTTTTCAATTATTTTGAACAGCCCTAAGTTTTAAAGTTCTTTAATCACTACTACTGTATCACAAAAATAGGCTGCCCTTCATATATGGTATCGTGATGTATCAATCTTTGTGCCCTCCTTATTTGTGTAACGAGAGCTCCTTACTAATCCATCACCTTCTGTGTGAAAAGTGTTTGAAAGTTGATTTAAAAGTTCGTAAGCACTTGTTAATCAATCAGTATGCCGTAAATAATGAGAGGTTACCTTCCAGCTGTGGAAATCACCAGAGTAATCAAATCAAAATCAAATCAAATCAGTATCAATTAACTGAGGCCACTACGTCCCGAGAATATTCTAGTCTGTCCAAGCAAAGAAGACATTCTGGGAAGATGGGAATTTGTCTCCAGCTCGATCAATATTGTTTCAAAAGCTTTAAATTTGGTCTCAAATTGTAGGTAACATTCTGATCTACAATTTTAGACAAATTTCATAATTTTTGAACCAATATTAACCGAGCTAGAGTCATTTTCCCATCTCGTCAGAATATCTTCTTTGCTTGGACAAACTATTCCCGATAAAACTTTCCCATCGAGTTAAGTTGACCAAGTTGCAGAGACACAACAGGCTTTGCGGAACAAGGAACAGGGGAACAAGGAACGGGAACAGGGAACGTAGGAAGAGGACAGGGAACACTCCCTTTAATTAAAAATTACTGCGTCCCTTGCCATTTACAAACTGTTACCCAAATTGGTTGCATCGTTGCTGATTCTATTATAAAAGTATAACCGAGGCATTAAAGTTATTGGAAGGTGAATAATGATTGTTTTCATAATTTTTTGATTCATTAGGTGATAATATTCAGAGATAATTGTGAATAATAGTGTAATAGTGTAATTGTTATTGTGTAATAGTGATTTCGTAATACAACAATAGAATAGTGAGTCTATTATGATAGTAATAGTGGTAATATGCAATGTCGTAAATAATATTGCAAAAGTGAAATATTCCATAACCATTCATACAAAATATAGGCTAATAGCTTTACCACCCAGCAAATTCATAGCAAAAGGATACAATTGAATGAACTGAGCTACTTCCAGTATAACTGAGGCTAAAGTTGAAAACTTTTAGCACCTTTATGAAAGGAAAAACTCAGTCATTGTAAAGTTTGTTCAAGCAAAGAAGACATTCTGGCAAGATGGGAAAATTACTCCTGCTAGGTCAATATTCGTTTAAAAATTTTAAATTTGGTGTCAATTTGTAGACAAAATTTTGTTATACAATTTGTAACCAAATCTATAGTTTTTGAAGAAATATTGACCGAGCTGGAGTCATTTACTTATCTCGCCAGAGTGTCTTCTTTGCTTGTACAGACTAGTTGAAAGCTGTAATGGGCGGAAAAGTAATTTCTGCTGGTCTATTCCCTCAGCGATTCTATTCCATTATAACACTGGCTCAATGTGGCCCTGCATTTGTATCCCCTGCCCTTTTCAACCCCCACCTGGAATACCATCCCCTGGAAAAGCGTCCCCGTCGGCTACCAAGAGTCCTACAGGTACTCTGAATAAAGTTCTATTTTTTCTTCTTCACCATTGCTTCCTTGTTTCTTTTCATTCTGCTTAGCGTTCAAATTTCCTTCCAACTTTTTATTTCCTTAGATTTTTATTTTTCATCACACAATTAAAATAGTCACGAATTGAAGTGTTCGATCGATCTTCTTTCTATGTATTCAATCCGCTTTTTTCAATCTATTCTCTATAATAAAATATTGTATTTCTCACGTTTTCCCAACCTATTACTCTATACTTCTACTTCACTTCTACCATCACATAGGAAAGTCATAGAAAGTTTCCATTTGTATCCAAATCTCTTGTTGAATTCTTTATCATCTCCATTTATGCTTTATTCTTGGTCCCTTGTTCTCTTCTCAAAGAGAAGAAGAAGAAGAGGAAGAAGAAGAAGAAGAAGAAGAAGAAGAAGAAGAAGAAGAAGAAGAAGAAGAAGAAGAAGAAGAAGAAGAAGAAGAAGAAGAAGAAGAAGAAGAAGAAGAGGAGGAAGAAGAAGAAGAAGAAGAAGAAGAAGAAGAAATGAACTGATGATGGAACAGCAAAAGCGAATGAGGAAGTGTCATGAGAAGTTGAAGTTAAAGTAAGAAAAGAAGTGGTAGGACCAAGAGAGGGAGGTTACTTGAAAAATTGAAATGGTTGGAAAAAAGAGCTAGGAAGATAGAGAGAGGAAAATGAGTAAGAGAGATGTGAAACAGGAAGAGAAAAAGTGAGTAAGGAAGAAATTGAAAGAATAAGATGAAAGAGTCCCCAGACAATAACACTATTTAATGTTTTGGAGTGGCGAAATCAATATTATGAAAAAACTGAAGACTGCAAGGTACTAATAATTTAAATGCGGCGTGAAGACATCAGCACTGTAGTAAGTGAAATTCCCCTGAGTAGGCACTTTTCAGAAAATCTAATTGAGCCTAACTGTATGAGAGAGAGAGAGTGAGACGGTAACTTATTTAACAAAGATAAATATATTTCCTTTACCGGTAGTAGAGGCAAATTTTCAGATGCATTGAATAAACTTTCATCCATGAAGTCTGGGAAGTTTGATTAATGGGGATGGGAATAATGTACGTTGGTAAAAGTCTGGAACTGGAAAGTGGAGGAAAAGAGGCTTAAAAATGGCTGAAGAAAGGCTGAAAGTGGATACTTTGCGTTGGTGATATTGTGGCTATCAAACATATAGAATACAAATACTGGGAATTATTGTCATGAGCAAATATTCACGTGAAGAATCTGTTATTGAGACAATTATCGGTATTTTGTTATCAGAACTAAATAAAATCCATTTTATAATCACAATATAATGAGAAACTGCTCTTCAGTAAAAAATGTGACACCTATGGAGTAGGCAGAATAATATGAGTATCTACCCTGAAAATAACACAGCTTAGCCACTTGAGTGACACAAAAACCTGTAGCTGGGAAAGAGGACAAATATTCCTGAACTCTATCATGTTTTTTGCAGCCATCAATTATTCCCTGTCTCCCGATTAGTGTTCTTGCTCTTGTCCACTTCTGTTTTTGCCAAACTCTTCTTCCTTATCACAATCGTTTGTCTCATTAGTTTCTTCTTCTTCTTCTTCTTCTTCTTCTTCTTCTCCTTCTTCTTCTTCTTCTTCTTCTTCTTCTTCTTCTTCTTCTTCTTCTTCTTCTTCTTCTTCTTCTTCTTCTTCTTCTTCTTCTTCTTCTTCTTCTTCTTCTTCTTCTTCTTCTTCTTCTTCTTCTTCTTCTTCTTCTTCTTCTTCTTCTTCTTCTTCTTCCTCTTCTTCTTCTTCAGCTTCTTAATCAATAACTTTGATTATTGTATTATGTAAAGTGATTACAATCTGAATCTGAGTCTACCTATCCTCCTACTTCTTCTCCTTTTCCTTCTCCTTCTCTTCCTCATTCTTCTCCTTCTCCTCCTCCTTCTCCTTCCTCTTCTCCTCATTCTCCTCCTCCTCCTTCCTCTACTCCTCATCATTCTCCTCCTCCTTCTTCTCCTTCTCCTGCCAGTTATTGTTGCTTTTGTATTGGTTTTTCTCTTTCCTACTTCTTAGATTCATAATTTCTGTAAAGCCCTATTTGGTTAGTTTTTTCTTCCGCTGTTAATCATCTTACTTAGTAGCTTAGTAGCGCTCATCAGTCAATAGCAATTCAACTAGAGTTACTAGAAATAGATATTATGCCATCAGCTAATAGATTATAAGTAGAACTGATTCAGACAAACTGAAAACATTTTCCAATGAAAGGCAATAAACCAGATAAATTGTTTTACTCCTGGATACGTTACCAACTTACTATAAAAGCATCTGAACCATAATTTTTATTTCTTCACGACATTGATATCTTTATTCTCACCATTATTGTTACATTGAAAGTATCCTCAACACATTTATTTTGTTTACGAAGAAACCCTCAAGGGTAGTTCAACCTCGCCGTTAGTACATTTGATTTATTGACAGAAAAACTGGCGAGTGTGTCAGTTGATTAGAAAGAGCACTAGCGGCTCGTTTTAGTACCATTACACATACAAATAATTCATTTTGAAAATTTCCTCGAAAGAAGCAATATATCATTACAAAGCTTGCTAACCAACTCAAACCCAACAACCGTGTATTGTTTATGACCAAATAAATTTATTGTGTTCATTTTCAAAAATAGATATAGCCTACAGCTTAGCACACACACTACGTTTTTATCGTGTTTCCACTTACCCCCCCCCCCCCCCTTAACTAACCTACTAACAAGATTCTACTCATGTAATCTCCAATTAGGAATACATTGTTCCCCAGAAAATTAAACTTTGAACTTAGGGCTATTTAAATTAATTCATAGATGAAATGAAATATCAAATACCCTTTTTTTGAAAATAAAATGTAAGATAATACTTCTAAAGTTTCTTAAAGGAAGGATATTCGATTTTTCATTTCATTTATCAATTGTTTCCCAGATTTAGTATAGTCGGTCCAAGCAAAGAAGGCCGTCTTGTGAGATGAGAAAATGAATCCAGCTCGGTTAATAATGTTTTCAAAAATTATTGATTTTGTCTCAATCTTAGGAAACATTCTAATCTTAAATTTAAGACCAAACAGATATTTTTTAACTCAATATTGACCGAGCTGGAACCATTTTCTCATCTTGCCAGAGGGTCTTCTTTGCTTGGACAGACTATACGTACTAAGTCATTTTGAAAGCTATATCAATAACAGTTTGTTATATAATTACATTATGACTATATATTATATTATAGTATTAGAATATAAAACTATTCTTATCACTAGCGGGTGGTCGACTAATAATATATAATAATATTTGACTGGTGCCAAAAATTTAGTCGGTTGGTGAATGGCTGTTATTAAATGCTCAGCTCTATCAGGACAGTCTGAAGCTGTCTTTGACAGCGAATTAGTATAGCTGGGGTAGCTCTCATTACGATGCACCCCACTGGCGGCTCGTGCCCTCGGAACAGGTGAAGTTCTGTAGAGTAAAAGATACGGGCACTTCACCTGTTTCGTGGGCACGAGCCGCCAGTGATACACCCTCACAGACCGCTCGCCGACTGTCCTGACTGAGCTGAGAGCTGATAACAATCATTCAACAGTTGCCTTAATTTTTGGCACAAGCCTTAAAACAGCTGAACGGCTCTATTATGTTTGAGCGAGGGAAAATTGCCAAAAATTTCCCACACACAATTTACTCCTCGGTTTTTCTCAGACACGCTTTATTTATATGTGTTGTGTACGCTACCGCCCTCTGGTGGTGATTTATTGTACCACTTAGTCATCTGTACCCCTCTCACCACAACTTGCTTTCCCTAAATTCCCCACCCCACTTTCCCATAGCTTTGCATTCAGCTATAAACCTAACCCCTTCCTAAAGTCTGTCCAAGCATAGAAGACATTCTGGCAAGATGGGAAAATGACTGCAGCTCGATCAATATTGGTTCAAAAATGATAAATTCGGTCTCAAATTGTGAGATACATTCTAATCTACAATTTGAGACCAAATTTATAATTTTTGAGGCAATACTGACTGAGTTGGAGCTATATTCCCATCTTGCCAGAATGTCTTCTTTGCTCGGACAGACTATAGGGAGGGTGAGAAGACATTCTGGCAAGATGGAAAAATGACTCCAGCTCGATCAATATTTGTTCAAAAATTATTATAAATTTTGTCTCAAACTGTAGATCACAATCTTGTTCACAATTTGAGACTAAATCTATAATTCTTCAACTGATACTGACTGAACTGGAGTCATTTTCCATTGCCAGAATGTCTTCTTTGCTCGGACAGACTATACAAACGAAACCCTTTAGGTCTCATCTCAGAAAATTATTTATTCTGAGCACAAGTTTTTGTGTTCTGTGTGTGGTGGGGTTGGGGTTGGGTTAAAATATTGACAAGAGATAATATTCCAGGATGTCAGCAGTTGTTGGAGACGACAGATATCTCGCAATGACGAGATAGAAATCTTGAATGAGGAGGCTCTCAATATATTTGGGATTCTGCTTGTAGTAGGCTGTTTTTCAGGTTGCTTTCAATTTTACTGATAAATAGATTGGTTTGAAGGTGGAAGCATGATAATTAGATTTACTATTGAACTGTGTTTCCTTGAGCTGCTGAGCTGTGTGTCCATGGTTAAATTTTATTTCAAGAAAATTCTAAAAGTTAATTTTATCTGTGATCTGTTATTATTATCGATGTAGCCTATACATCTATAGAATAAACATGAAGTCAATCAACAACGCACTGGCGGCTCGTACCCAAGAAACAGGTGAAGTGCACGTATCTTTTACTGT